>VMDO01001238.1:99464-123575 GCA_007922755.1 Pedetes capensis
TTTTTTTTTTTTTTTTTTTTTTTTTTTTTTTTTTTTTTTTTTTTTTTTTTTTTTTTTTTTGTACTTGGGAGTTGAACCAAGGTCCTTGCATATACTTTGCAGGTGTTTTACCACTGGGATGCACCATAGGCCCATTTAAAAATTTTTTTTCTATTGAGAAAAGGTTTTGCTAAGTTACACAGGCTGCCTCTGTCCCCAAGCCCGTGATCCTCCTGTCTCAGCCTCTGGAGTTATTGAGATTACAGGCATTTGTCATCACCCATGCCTGGCCGGGATTTTCTATATATAGTCACCTTTCAGCTATGAATAGAGATAGTTTTACTTCTTCCATTCCAGTTTGGATGTCTTTTATTCCTTTCACTTGCCTAATTACTCTTAACAGAACTTCCAGTACAATGCTGACTATAGTGATGAAAGTGAGCATCTGTGTTTTGTCCCTGAATTTAGTTAGGCAGAAAGGCTTCTGGTTAACCATCTTTAAGGTGGAGGTCCTCACAACCCCCTCATTGGGTTCAATCATTTCGTAGAGTGGCTCATGGAACTCAAACACTGATCTAACATTTATTGGTATACTATAAAGGATATTTCAAAGGATACAGATGAACAGTCAGATGAAAAAGTACATAGAATGAGTCTGGAAGGTTCCTGATTTTGAGAGCTTTTGTCCCTACAGAGGTGACAGTGCACTATCCTCCAAGCACACCTTCATCAACCCAGTTCTTTAGGTATTATTATATAGGCTTCACCAGGTAGGTATAATCCATTTTTAATTCGGTCTTCAGCTCCTCTCCCTTACCAGGAGTATGGGGCGTGGGGATGAACACTCCAAGTTTCTAATCATGGCTTCAGGAGAGGGACTTGGCAATCCATTCCCAAGAAACAATCACCCATTGGAAACCCTGTGAATAGCAGAGAAGCACTGACAATACTGTTTCGCTTGTTGTATGTAGGGTCACTGTGAGTCGGATACCGATTTGACAGCACCTAACAACATAAAACAAAATAAATAAAATGGTGTCCTATGTTCTTGGATTGGAAGATTTAAAATCTTTAAAATAGCACTACTCCCTAGAACAATCTACAGACTCAATGTAATCCCTATCAAAATCCCAATAGCCTCTTTTGTACAAATGGGAAAACCGATCCTAAAGGTTATATGGAGTTAGAAGAGACTCTATTAGCTGCTTGTTTGTTTTCTTTACTTCCTACTTCTCTTTGAACAAAAACAAATGTGAGTATTTGTGTTCCTGCACATATATAGGTTTTTCTCAAAAATGAGATGAATACATTGCAGTCTTCTGCAATTGGTTTTCACCACTTAGCAATGTATGTAGAACGTTCTTCTATGTCAGAACCTACAGATACAACCCATAAAGTAACACGTGTGTGTGTGTGTGTGTGTGTGTGTGTGTGAGTGATTGTTCATTGCAGCATTGTTTGTGGTAGCTACAAATTAAATGCAAGCTTTTTTTTTTTTCCTTCAGTACTGGGGGTTGAACCCAGGGCTTTGTGCTTGCGTGCTCTGCAAGTGCTGGACCACTGAGCTGCACCCCCAGAGCATTTTTTTACTTTTTTTGAGACAGGGTCTCACCAAATTACACAGAGTGTCTCTGGTCTTGAACTTGCAATCCTCCTGCCTCTGCCTCCCAAGCACTGGGATTACAGGCATGTGCCACTGTGCCTGGCATTAAATGCAAGCTTATGTTCATACCCAGTGGAATGGATAAATAAAATATAATAATACATACATAGCATTCAAAATACTAAAAGCACTCATAGCAATGTATCTTTTAAAACAAAGTGAAAAAGTTATGAAAAAGATATTAAAAGGTGAGAAACAGAATAAGAGTTACAGCACAATATCACTGAGGTAAATTTAAAAAATTTACAAACACAAAACATAATTTACAAGGATATGTATATATCCAAATATTAATACACCAAATACATTAGATAGAGTAGGTACCTATGGGACAATGCAGAAGAGTAAGAGTTGGATTGGGAATAAGGTAGAAAAGTAAATTAAATAATATTCAAATAAGAGAAGTCTTGCAGAGACCACTGATGGCAATGTCCAGAGGATTCTGTAGACGTATCTAATTTTCTAAACTCCCCTGCTGACGTTATTGTTGTTAGGTGCAGTTGAGTCAGTGTCCAACTCATAATGACTCTGTGTACAACAGGCGAAAGAGTATTGTTAGTGCTCCCCTGCAATTCATAGGGTTTTCAGTGACTGTGTTTTGGGAGTCAGTTGCCAGGTCCTTCTCCCAATCCTACAGCACCTTGGTGGTCTCCCATCCAAGTACAAACCAGGCCCGACCCTGCTTAGCTTCTGAGATCTGATGAGATTGGATGCCACATTGGTACAGCTGCAGGCCCCTGCTGATGGACATAGACATTCTTCAGTTCTTCTCAGCATGGACTTTGAAGTCAAACAGACCCATTTTTTTTCAAATATATAGCCTAGGCTGGCCTTTGAATTCAGTCCTGCCTCAGCCCCCCTAGTGCTGGAATTATAAGAGTGTACTACCAAGTAGACCTGCTTTTAGTGGCTCTGTCATTTGCCTTTGAATAACTTGCATAATAACTCTCAGTCTTTGTTCCTGTCTTGTAAAATAGGCAGAATAATATATATCTGGTGTAGTGGTTGTGATCATATTTGTGAACTTCTAAGCACAGTGTCTGGCATGGAGCACAAGCTGACAGATAGTGCTTACATTCATGAGAGAAACTTACTGGAGCCTGCACACTGGACAGGGACCCCACTGGTCAGGCTGGTATGGCTCATGCCTATAACCCCACCCCACCATTGTACATTCCAGGCATTTTTGGGGTTTTGGCTTTTGGTTTTCAGTTCTAGGGATTGAACCCAGGACCTCCCACATGCTGAGTTAAGTGTCTACCACTGAGCTACATTGTCCCTGTCCGTTTCTTGAATGCAGGAGGTTTTCTGAGTCAGCTGTTCCAGGAATAATTTATCTTCTGTGACATCTAATGACCTGACCAGTCCAGTTACTCTAGGTGTTTATTTAGTAGTGGTTTTAAATTATTGCTCTTCACACAACATGATGTGAGTGTATAAAGTTCCTGTCCCTGATCTATGTTAGGATGAGAAATAAGGAACTCCCTCTTTCTCCCCTCTGTGCCCAAAAGAACAAAAATTCAGAGAGACATCTCACAAATGAAGAGTCAGAAATTGTCCCTGCCTCTGCACAGGACGGCCTGTTCTGCCTAGTGAGAGGAGCCATCACTGGAGCCAGTCCTGCTTAGCAGCAGGCAAGTCACAGTCACTTTAAGCTTGATCTGCTCCTTTGAAGGCTGGATAAGACACCTGACCTCTCTGCCATATAAAGTGTTTTAAGAACTAAGATAGCATGAAACCAATTAAAAGTAAAGTTGTATAATCAGTAATTACTTAAGGGATAGAGATATTCTTGGAAGGCACCTATGTTCACCACTACCCCACTAGCACCCACAAGACACAGGTCTTATTATTAGTTCAATTAGTTCTCTGTGTTTGGAGAGGGAGTTCAGGTGACAGAGCAATCTGCTCCTTCAGGAACAACTTTCACCTGTGTTCTGGCCGCCGAGGCCCTTTGTGCTAATTGCCTGGGCAGGGGGAGGAGGTCTGAGTCCCCACCTTGGGCCCTGCAACATCAGCCCTCAGCCCCGAGAGCCAGGCCCCCAGGCAGACCCCAGACCCAGGCTACTCAGAGGACCAAACCAGTGCCAAGTTAAAAACTGATTGCCCACCACCTGCTCCTCAGCTGCATGCTTGCCTCTCTGTCCACTGAGCACAGGGCAGAAGAAGGGTGGGGGAATCCTGAAGCCAAAGATATAATTCCACAAACCATCCCTACGTAGGCTTTTATTACTGGAGAGTCCAGACTATAGGAGAAAGAGGCAAAGAGGGAAAAAGATGGGCAAAAGAGCAGATTCAGAAAGGAGAGACAGAGAAAGCGTGTCAAAGGCCCTTGAAGTTCTCTGCTTTGTATTCCCTCAGGAGAAAGGCTGGAGACCACTGTGTTAGAGCTGCAAACCCATTTGTGTAAAGGTTTGTGACCTTCTCCATCAAGAAAGAAGAGAGTTGGGAAGGAAATATATTTAAACAGCAAAGGGAAATTTTAACCCACCAATGTTACAAATCCTTTAATCAAAGTCATCTGTAGGATGGTCCAAGGAGTTGGGAAAAAACCCAACCCAAACCAACCAAACAAACAACTAACCATCAAAAAACTAACCATCAAAAAAAACCTTTTTGTTTATTTTGTTTTGTTGAGACAGGGTCTCACTGTGTAGCCCAGGCTAGCCTCAAACCTGTAATTGTCCTTCCTCCTCCTCCTGACTTCTGGGATCTCAGGCATGCGCCACCACTCAGGGGTAAAAGCCCTTCTGAATGTGCAACCCTGCCCTAGCAAGAGTTGTCAGGCAGAAGACAGGCACAGACAGACAGACCACAGCACCTCTCTTGGCCTGTCCCTAAGCAGAGAGCCCTGGCCAACATATTATTGAGCCCAAAGCTCATGGTGTCTGATCACAGCTTTTAAATCTATTTTTTGTTTTTCATAAACAGCACTGCTACCAAGCTCAGATTTTTGAAGTCCCATCATAGACCAGGGCTTGTGATTTATTCCTCTAATCCAGTGATTCAGGTGGTGGAGGCAGAAGGATCCCTGAATTCGAGGCCAGAGGCAACCTGCACAACTTAGTGAGACCCTGACTCAAAATAAAAAGGGGGCTTTCCAAGTATGTGCGAGGCCTTGGGTTCAACATCTAGTACCGCAAAAACAAAAAACAAAAAAACAAAAAAACAAAAAAAATCCCATCATAACAAGTGAAGACATTAACTGGAAGGGAAAAAAGAAGTCTCGTTCACCACTTATTCAACAAGCCTACGCCCTTTCTTCCCAGGACTCTCTTCCTCCTGTTATTGGAGCTTTCAGGCAAAGCCCAGCTCTGGGAGGCCCAGCAGACTAGCTCAGCTGCCTGCCCCAAATACACCAATTAAAGAGACGAGTAATGGTGAGAAGCAGAGAAAGGAGATTTAATTAATGTGCACGCTGGGAAGAAGAACAGGGACATGAGTACCCATTTGGGGTACTGACATGAGTATTAGGTTTCAGTAAAGGAGGAATCAGGACAGGGGTGAGAGGCGTGCACAGTTAAGTAGTCCTGGTCAGAGTGCGGTCCGGTTGGCCATTATCTCTGTTCCGGTTCTGCAAGGGGCTCCCGAGAAATTGTTATCGCTACCATTGCTTGAGGCAATTCCCACAGGGTGATTAAGGTGATTACTCCTGTTCTGGGGTACAGCCTTGCCATCACAGATAATTATCCTCATTTTGGGTTGGTTGGTCCTTCAAGGCTCACCATTGCATGGGTTATTTTCTGTACCTCATCATAGAGATGCTTATTGATCAGTTCTGTTCTTCCTGGCATCAGGGGGACTGCAGGAGAAGGTGACTCAAAGGAAAGCATTGAGAGAGGGAAAAAAATGGAGGTAGACCAGTGACCAGTTTCCTCTTTCACTTTTCCTTACTTGTGGGCCCAACAGAGAAATCAGTGTTTTTGGCAAAAGCAGTTTCTCTAAAAAACCTGCATTCTCCATATCCTTTTCCGAATGTCAGGCAAATCAGGTAAGACTTCCTGACAAGCAGTTGCCCAAAGTAGTACTAGCAGACATGTGTAAGAAACACTTTTTGTCCTTTTCCCTCTTTGGGGACATCTATTGCAAACTACTTGCAGCTTACAGAGAGATGCAGTCTTGAGACCTATTCCCAGAAAGCCAGGGCATATCCAGCCTTTTGCATTCTGAGTTGTGGTGCTGAATGTTTTTACTTGTTTGATGTACTACCCTGCATGTTGTCATTCTTCTGTTTTTTAAGATCCCATGCTCCTTAGAACTGCTACCTGGGCTGGCCCATGGTCCCTTCAGCTGGGATTCTTTCTGCAACAGTAGAATTAGAAAGCACATTTTAATGGAGCTTAGTCATCTTTCTGGATGCAAACGTCAAAAGTGAGCGTCCCCTCAGAACAGCATGGATTCCCTTAAATACCCATTATAACTGTTTCTTACATTTAATGTTTTTAAACTGTGATGTGGCTTGGGAGGAGTCATTTTTTGCCTAAGTTTACTATTAATCATGAATTTTTTTCTCTTATTACTTGCATTGACCTCTATTAGGATCCAAATTCTCCCATCTCTAATTCTTGAATTCTAACATTTAGGGAAGAAAAATCCTGTTCATTTTGTCTAATACCTTAAATCTTTCTGGTTGAAGAGGTTTTGATTTTATTCTAACTCAGACTTTGCCCTTCTAGAAAAGAATTTTTTGTTTTGGAGTTCTTGCCTGCCTTACTGCCATAATAGTAACATATTCTGAAAGCCACATCTCCAGTTCTGACCAACTGGAGAAAATACTAACTTAGATGTTATATTCAGAATAATCAGGCACATGTTAAACTATTAGGAATATCACCACCAACCATCACCTATATAAATGAAATATTAAAAAAAAACTTATCTAAAAACTTCTCTAGTGGGACCAGGACCATGGTATTAGGTTGGTTGGTTAGGGGTTTTGTGGTTGTTTTCTTATTTGTTTGTTTTATTCTATTTACCTTTTTGCTCTGGCTAATGTTAACCCAAAGCTTAAATTCTGAGAATATACGCCAACATGGAGGGTATGCCGACAGCCTCCCTGGGAGGAGGAAGCCAAACCCAAATGACAGATTTGCTGTCACTGATCCATAAGTGGCAGTTGAGAGTTGTGAAGTTTAGGGGAAAAAATGAGCAGGAAGCTGGCGAAGGTAGGAAATGACAAAATCGAGGATGCTTTCCAAGAAGCAAATCTTGGCTGCTTTTCTTGACATCCCAAAATTCAGAAAGAGGCAAGGACCATCTGTGCATCCTGTGAGTGGTTCCTAAAAATCCTTCTGTCCCCAAATGATCCTTACAAGGGAGCGTCCGTGCCTAAATCACTATATAAATGGCTCATCCTTTCTAGGATAGAGAGTTCGATATTGCCCTTTCTCGACCCTTCCTGAAATGCAAGTGTGGCTGGGTTAATATAACACTCTCAGATGACAAGAGAACCAGAAACTGAAAGGAGAGGTCCTTTAAGAGAGGAAAAATCCCCAAAGAACAGTTGAGTTACTGAATATACACATGAAGTTAATGTTGCTGTGGCCTGAAGATTTGTCAAGCTCGGGCCAGGAATCCAGCCCACCTGGTATTTCCTCCTGAACTTGCTGCACAGCTTCCCTACTCTCACAACAGCTTTTTCCATTTTGGCTGGTTTGTATGCAGCAGGGACTGAAAGGAACTCTGGCATCACCAAGCAGCCACAGAGCGCACCAGCCTCCCACAGGCTGAACTAATCTGGAAGCGCATGGAGCCCCACCTGTCTTTCTCCCCTAAAGCAATTTGAGAGGCTGAATGCTTCAACTAATGGGAGGTAGTAAGAACTTCAGAACAGAAAGATGGGCCAATTATCAGATTTGTAATTCATTCCTTAGCTCTTAAGTCCTATTATGAATAAGCAGGCACCTCTTACTAAGGTATTAAGTAGAGGTAAGAAAGAGGGTTGGAGGGACTTCTGACATCCTATGATCCCAGACTCAGTAGAAGGACTCTGCTGCTGACAAAACACACACACACACACACACACACACAAATACAAAACAGGATGTTAAAAGAAATTTCCCTTCTTGCCTCCTGGGTGGATCCCAACAATGGGATCACCAATATTTTTACCATATGTTGATGACAAAGATAGTCCTGAGATAGTCAAGTGGCCCCTGCCAGTGCACCAGAAGTAGCTAAGCACACTGGTACACCTCTCGTAAGTGGTTATCTGTTATTGTTGGGACAGTTGCCAGGATTCCTGTGGGACAAATAGGTCACAGTCCAGAGAAAGAGACAGCATTCCCTCCCAGTCATCAGTGTTGAGATGGCCCAGGACTGTTTCTGTTTTCTTCTCCTGTTCATTTACTTATTGGTCAAAAGAAGAGGAAGAACTTTGGTTTATGATCTTCAGAAAAGGCTATATCCTGTGCAAGGACATGAGAAGTTAAGAACTGTATGTTTGGCAATGTCCACTTTATGTCACCGTGAGGAATAAATGAGGAGACAGAAAAAAATCTGACCCCCATGTCTAATACTTAATAAATAGTTCCTCCAAAAGTAGTCCTTTACATCAAATCCTGGTGCATCACCTGTTGGCTGAGATTTGTTGAAAATTTCTCATAGTAGGAAAATGTCCATTGCACTAATAGTAAGATATCAGAAACTATGAGAAAACAATGTTCTTCTGATTATCAAAGGGTTGTGATAAATTCTTGTTAAACTGAGTTCCATACCATAGTTCATTTAATCATACTCCAATTTACTTATCTTATTGGTGCATTTGTTTAATGATGGACTTAATAATTCTCTCTATGTTAGTGCTATTTATTTAAAATTTTTAAATTGCCTTTGTGTTTAGTTAGAATAGTGTTGTTACATCAAATGAAAACGTGAGCACTTAAGAAAAAAAAAAAGAACTACATGTTGGTGAGATGTAAGAATTCCATGGTTTCTAAGAGGTCATGCCTGTGGCCTCCCATCCCGTCAGATCTCGGAAGCTAAGCAGGGTCAGGCCTGGTTAGTACTTGGATAGGAGACCACCTGGGAACACCAGGTGCTGTAGGCTTGGGAGAAGGACCCGGCAACCTACTCCCAAAAAACAATCAGCCATTGAATACCTTGTGAATCACAGAGAAGCATGGCAATAGTGTTTCACCTGTTGTACATAGGGTTGCTATGAGTCGGACATCCACTCTGTGGCACCTAACAACAACAACAAGACGTCATAGTAGTCATTTACCTCCAAATATCAGGTATCTCTCCATGAAATATCTGGTTTCCCTTACTGATTACATACACATGTAAATTGATCTAACTACTTTCTGGATAATCTCTGTTTATATTTTAGCCTGTTCCACCTAAGCTTGTTTTGGCTTGTGTAAAGTTTTGTTTCTTCTACACTTACGTCTATTTCACTCACATATTCATATCTTCTGTCTTTGGTGAGTAAGTCTGTAGTCAGTCTTCCCATTCTTTTCATGATTTTATAGACCCATGATGTTTTTCCTCCAACTTTATCTTTCTAGGTCAGGAATTTTCACCTGAGAAGGGAAGGACATCAAAGGCAGAGAGGAAATTTATCAGAAATTTCTGAGAGTATTGCCAAATACAGTGTGTCTGCTTCACTCTTCCCTGAACCTATCAAAACTTGGCAGAGGAAATCTGGAGAATTTCAGCATCTAATAGTCAACCTCTTCTGTCCTATCCATCACTGTTCTGAACTAGAGAGCCCTAATTTTGTTTTTCTGCCTTCACAAGACCCTTCCTTACTGTACTAGTTCATGCTGGATGTTCTGATCTGACAGTTATTGGGGATCCCAGTGAAAGTTTGCAATCATAAAAGCTGAATTGATGCTTAACTATGGAACCTAGACAGCCATCAAGCCTTCCCTAATGCAAAGCCACAGTGGCTTCTTCTTCCCTTCTTCCCTTCTGCATATCTCCCAGCAGTTTGGTGTTTTTTTCTTTTCTTTTTTTCAGTAGTTGGGAATTGAACCCAAGACACTCCACCACCGAGCTACACCTTGAGCAGCCCCTTCTTTTTATTTTGAGACTGGGTCTTGCTAAGGTGCACACGCTGCCTCTGGCCTCGAATTCACAGTCCTCCTGCCTCTGCCTCCAGAGTTGCTTGCACTATGGTTCCTGGTTCTAAACAGAGTTTTCAAGTCACTGGAGGCAACCAGTGATGGAAGGGGACAGTAACAGCTTCTCAGCGGGCTTCATTCTGATGGGTATATCTGACCACCCCCAGCTGGAGATGATCTTTTTCACAGTCATCCTCTCCTCTTACTTTCTGACTCTCACTGGGAACTCAGCCATCATCCTGCTTTCCCGCCTCGATACCCAGCTCCATACTCCCATGTACTTCTTCCTCAGCAACCTCTCCCTCCATAGACCTGGCCTTTACTACCAGCTCCGTCACCCAAATGTTGGTCAATTTGTGGGGGCCAGACAAGACCATCACCTAGGGCGGCTGTGTGACCAAGCTCTGTGTTTTCCTTTGGCTGGAGGCTACTGAATACATCCTGCTTGTGGTGATGGCATTTGACCACTTTGTGGCAGTTTGCCGGCCCCTGCACTACACGAGCATTGTGAGTCCTCGGCTCTGCTGGCTGCTGGCTGCTGTTAGCTGAGTGGGTGGCTTGGGAAACTCTGTGATCCAGTCAACATTCACTCTGCACCAGAGGATGGACAGCTTTCTGTGTGAGGTGCCCTCTATGATCAAACTGGCCTGTGGGGACACGAGGCTCAACGAGGCTGTGCTCAACGGTGTCTGCACCTTCTTCACTGCCGTCCCACTGAGCATCATCCTGGTCTCCTATGGCTTCATTGCTCAGGCAGTGCTGAAGATACACTCCACCCAGGGATGGCGAAGGGCCTTCAACACATGGCTCTTCCACTTGGTGGTGGTGCTCCTCTTCTATGGCTCTGCCATCTATGGGTATCTGCTTCCAACTCAGAGTAGCAACCAGGACCAGGGCAAATTCATTTCCCTCTTCTATTCCGTGGTCACACCCATAGTGAATCCTCTCATCTATACTCTAAAGAACAAGGAAGTGAAGGGGGCACTGAGAAGGCTGCTGGGGAAAGGAAGAGAAGGCGGCTGAGATAAGGAAACTCCTTTCTTGTCTCTTCATCTAGGCACCCTCCCTCCCTCCCTCCCTCCCTCCCTTCCTTCCTTCCTTCCTTCTTTTTCTAGTACTTGGGAATTGAACCCTGGGCCTCAATCATGCTTTGCAAGTACTCTACCACTATACCCCACCCCATTTTAACAATTTTTTCTTTCATCTTTAGTCAAGGTCTCACTAAGTTACCCAGGCTGTCTCTGGCCTTGAACCTGCAATCCTCCTGCCTCCGCCTCTCAAGTCACTGGTATTACAGGCATGAGTTACAGTACTTGGCCTCTATTTAAGTTGTGAAACAACATGGGAACTATAGACAATAGACCAGGCATTCTTTAAACACTTGGGAGCTCTTCAGAGCCTCCCTGCAGAAAGTATAGAACACTCTGAAACTAAATTGAAGTTAGGGGACTGGGAAGACATAGAGAATGAGAGGGAAAAGAAAAAGGTAACTGGCCATACTTGGGAAGTGAGTCTATCATGGGGTTCACATTCACCTATGACTGCATTGCCAAAGCTGGCTGAAGATCTGCAAAGGCTTTGGAATGTGCAAGGCTCACATTGTGGTAGTAGCATAGTCTTTGGGACAGTCACCATGCTCCTGGTGCTATACAACCTGACAAAGGCCCTGAGCACTGCTCTCCTTCACCTCCCTAACCTATGCTTGGGGGATGGGAGAACAATAAATTTCCTATAGGATTGAGACTGAAGGACTAGGGTAGCATAAAGCTGCCTTTCTAAAATGACAGACCCTGAGGGAATGGAAATTCCACTGGAGGTTAGAGGCTGTGCTTAGAGGCTGGGACACACAAAAGTGGGGATTGTCTCCTTCCCAGAAGATCTTAGCTACTCGAGATAATCTGACTAGCAGCTAAATGTACATATTCCTTGGCTTTGGATTTAGCCTGTTTCAGGTTTTCGTTCATCTTTCCTATTAATGACATGAAATACAAGGAAGCAGAAGGGAAAGACTCCAGTTGCTACTGTATTGCTACTGTCATAAAATAAAAATCAATAGAACTTGGGACTTTTTGTGGGCAACAGAAGGCTACTGTGCATTTCTCAACAAAGCACCTCCCCAGGAACTTAACTGCTGTGCTCCCCAGCCCAGCTTCTTCACAACCTAAGCCCCAAAGTTCTGACTTCCTTCTCTCACTTGTTCAGCTCTCTGTACCTCCTCAACCGGAGCCTCAGCTTCCTCATCCTGGTCTGCATCTCCTTCCACAGCAATGGGCAAAAATTGCTCCCAAACCAGTGGTTCACAGACCTGCCCTTTGGAGAACATCTTAGGCCTCAACCACTGACAGCAGAGTTCCCAGAGTTTGCTAAAAGATTCATGGAGACCAGTGAGCTCCTGGGACCAGAACTGCCTGGCAGTTCTAACACACTGGCAGAAGGCCTCAGACTTAGGAATGTGACCCAAAAGGCTTTCTGTCCCTGTCTGAAATGGCTGTGCCTGGGCAGTCCTTTGCTTCTACAAACTTGCTCTCTCTGGTTGCCAGTGTCACTAGGGATCAGATTCCATGTCTCGCCCCATCCATGAGAAGCTCTGTTCTCCTGGAAGGGGTGTCTTTCTGAGATCAGGAACATGACTGTCATACATGTGCAGACACTCACAGTTGAAAGAAGTTCAAAATGAAGTGAGGCTGAAGAGGACAGAAAAAGGCAATGTGAACCTATCCCATATTCCTTCACTCTGCTCCTTGTGGTTTATTTTCTATTCTTTTCCTCCCAACACAAATCCAAAACAGCAGTTTTCTCCTTAATCATGTTTCTGAGCCCACTAATGAATTACCCAAGGTAGTCCACCTGTTCCCTCTCTCCTTCCCCTCCATATCTGGGTCTTTTCCTGTCCATCCTGACCCTAAAGAAGCCTAGACTCGCCTTCCCAATTGCTACCTCCTTTAAAGAAGTTGTATGAGCATGCATACACCCTAATAAACCTCTTTATCATCCTTGCAGTAGCAGCAGCAGCAGCAGCACCACCACCACCACCACCACCCTCGCCCCACAGTGAGTAAGTGTCTGTTCTGGTTTTCTATATGTTTTCAGCTTCCACCATTCCTTTCCCCTTCTAATAGCAGCATCTTTCTCCTTTGTGAAAGGGCCCCTCTCGGCCTCATTGGTGCCGAGTTGTGCCTCACTGGTGATTGTTAATGACAGTGTTCTTCCTTCCACCCCAGGAGTGGGCACATGACCGAGCTAAGACCATCAGATTCTTTGAGATTTTACACGCAGGAGGGATGGAGAAAGCCCTTAGTTTCCTGGGAATAGCTAAAATGGGCAAATCTAAGACTGGAGCTCTCTGCAGCTATGGCCAATCATTAAGAATTCCACCCCTCTATGGCAGGCAGGGGCCTGAGTACATGTAGGAGACCAGCACCCCGGAGTATTGACAAAGCTAGTTTATGGAAAGAAGAGTTTTAAAATTTGTTTGAAGTGGTTTTCAATTACTTAAAACCTGCATGAAATCACATACAATCCTTATGCACAAGACAGTACTCTTGGTACCAGGTGTGGTGGCTCACACCTGTAATCCCAGAGACTTGGGATGTGGAGGCAGGATAGGCCAGAGGCCAGAGGCAGCCTGAGTAACTTAGTGATAACCTGTCTCAGGATAAAAACTGAAAAATGGGCTGGGGGTGCAGCTGCATGCTTGGAAAGCATGTGTGAGGCCTTGGGTTCAATCCTAAGAACTGGGAAAAAAAAAAAAAGTATCCTCATTAGATTTTATACAGGAGCTGATATACCTTCACTAAGCAGTATTAAAATGGATTCAGGTTGTGCTACAACGTGAACAGAATCAACACTGCTGAACTGTACACCTAAAAATGGTTAAGATGAGTCAGGCCTGTCATCCCAGCGGTTCAGGAGGCAGATGCAAGAGGATGGCAAGTTCAAGGCCAGAGACAGCCTGTGTAATTTAGCAAGACCCTGTCTCAAAATAAAAAGTAAAAAGTGGGGGCTGGGGGTGTAGCCCAGTGGTAGAGCACTTGCAAAGCATGTGTGAAGCCCTGGATTCGACCACCAGGTACTAAAAAGAAAAAAAAAAATTAGTTAAGATGGCAAAATTCTCTGTTAGTGTGGCGGGGGAGGCTAGAGATAGAGAAACCAAGGGTACAATTATTAGCATTCCTTTTTAGTCAAATGGGAGAAACTGTGAGCAATTAAGTATTCTGTCTAGCATCACACGGCACAGCTCCTAAGCAGCAAGGCCAGGACCAGAACTGGTAACCCTTGCCTCCCGCATTTTCTTACACCCTGCACTTTAGCTGAAGAACAGTGTGGTGCGTGTACTCTGGTGTCATGCTGAAGGCAGAGCCTGCACCCCTCCAGTTCATCACTAACATTTAACATGCAGTCTCAGAAGAACTGTTTCAGTCTGTCGATGACCCAAACTCTTGGAGACACGCAGAGCAAGGACAGGGAGCGGGCTGGTTCATTTTCCATTCAGGCAGTTAAGTTGGTGCTAGGGTTGAGTACCGTGGACCAGCTGGAGTAGGAAAAACCCACAGGCTCCCTGTCCAACGGAGCAGGGAGAGCGGCAGCAGGGTCAGGAGGAGGTCCAGGACCAGCCGCACGTGAGGGTCTGGCGCGCCCCGGGGCCACCCCAGGCCAGCTCGGTGGGCAACTGGGCCTCGCCCAAGCGCGTAAAAGAAGGCTCCTAGCGGCGAGGGCCCCCCGGCAGGTGCGGTACCTAACCACGCGTCCGCCCCGCGGCCAGTAGGCGGACGACTAGCCGGCGCCCACCTCCGCAGTCTCTAACTCCCAAGCGAGCGGCGCAAGCCCTGGCGCCAGGCCGCCGAGCCGCTAGACTACGGCTCCCGGGGTGCATTACGGCCGTACTGACAGGCCGGTCAGCCAATGGGAGAGGCCGGGCGTTCCCATGGAGCCAATCCCGCGGGTGGGGGCGGGCCCTCTCACCTCGTCGCAGCCAGTGGGCGTCTTCGCGTCCCGCGGCTCCGGCCCGGCCCCTGGCGGCAGCTCCAGGTTTCCGGGTCCCGGTTCTCTGAGAGGTGAGTCGCCTGTGGGTGGGCGTGGGTCCCGGTGCAGCTTGGGACTGCGGTGTCCCCGCGCCAGCCCTAGCTCGCGCCCCGCCTCGCCGCGGTGAGCGCCTCAGCGCCGCAGCCTGGCAGGGCTGGGCTGGCCGGACAGCGGCACCAGGGCTGCTGGGCCTGCGGCGCCCGGCCTGCGCCTCTGCTCCCCGCGAGGTGCGCCTGGTCGCTGTCAGCTGGCAGGCGGGAGTCGGAGAGAGCTACCTGTAAGACGGCGTGAACTTCTCCCGAGGAATCCGCATTTCGTCTGAGACCTTGTGTGCTCGTTAGAGAAATAAAAGAAGTTTCTCCCCCCAGTGCCTTTTTAGGGCATTATGACTTTTCTCCTTTGCAAGACAGTCTAAAAAACCTGACAGAACGACAGACTCCTCCCATTCCCAGAGACTGTGTTGTCTTCAGAGTTTGGGGTGAAGGCTAGAAAATAAGGCACTGTTTCTGCATCCATCCTCCTCAACATCCTCGAAAAAAGCTTCGTCTCTACCACTTTTCTAGCATTCAGAGCGATTTTTTCCAGGGCCATGATCCAGAAGGCTTGACCAACTTACAAGGAGCGAGAAGTTATATCCCCAGCCCCCAAAATGGCAGCTAAAATGGAGATAACTTTGAGCTCCCACACTCAGGCTTCCTCCAAGCAAGAGAGACACATAATAGCAAAGCTAGAAGAGAAGCGGGGGCCCACTCAGCAAAAGAACCTCCCCGATCCTGAGCAATCCCGCCAGAACTTCAGACGGTTTTGTTATCAAGAGGTGTCTGGACCCCAAGAAGCGCTCTCCCGCCTGCGACAGCTGTGCCGACAGTGGCTGCAGCCTGAGCTGCACTCCAAGGAGCAGATTTTGGAGCTTCTGGTGATGGAACAGTTCCTAATCATCCTGCCCCCGGAGATCCAGACGCGAGTTAGGCATCAGTGTCCAATGAGCAGCAAGGAGATTGTGGCCCTGGTGGAAGATTTTCACAGAGCAGCCAAGAAACCAAAGCAGTGGGTAAGGAGGGGTCTCTCTCCTGGCCCCCAGGCTATCTTTCTCATCAGGGGAGTGATTTGTCTCTGGATTCCTCTCTAGTCAGAGTCTACAAGAGCTGAGTGGCTTCAAAAGTTGTTTCCATCCTCTATCTGGGAACCCCTTGTGAGTTATAACAGGTTTTCAGAAAACCCAGGGACTGGCATTCTGTGAGGAAGTAGAGGACCAAGGTTCTTATCTTTCCTGTGTGGGCCTCATGTCTGCAAAAGTTGTTTTAAGGTTCTTGAATCTCTGCAGTCAGATTTCCCTAACCCATTCCTCTTGAAGTTTTCCTACAATCAGAATCCTTAGCAGGCAGGATCAGCCTGTTGGATAGGAATGTGACTCTAGGTGAACTTCATTGAACTTTGTTCCAGTGAAGTGTCTACCAAACTGCCATCTGGAAGTTTCAGCTCAGTTACCCAGTATTGCTCTTCCACCCCAACCCCCAAGTCAGACCTTAGCCAGAACCTAGGCAGGAAGCAAACAAGGTGTGCTTTGGAAAATGGAACCTGTCAGGGAACAGGCAGGGCAGTCTCCTAGGGCACCACTACTGCATCTCTCTGCTAAAAGAGCCTTTGGCAGAACAACCTAATAGATTAGAATAGTTTTCAGTGACCCCTCACTCTCTTGCTTTTTATTCCTGCAGGGCCTGTTTCTAGCAGAAGTACAGAAGAGGTGAGGTGTAGGTGACAATCTGATTGGGCCAGTGTCATGACTGACCCTCATATTTGTACCAGCTCTCCTCTGATGACTTTAACTCCAGACCTTGTGAAAGCCCCAAGCCTTAGGGCAGCCACTCAGGAAGTCTCCGCTGATGCAAGACAGCCTCATTCCTGGCATTCTGTGTGCCTTCCCTTTGCTTCCTTTGACGGTCTCTATAGAAACTGCACTGTCAGCCATTATCAGGGGTCTTACCCAGTCTTAAGGGATGGAGCATTAATGGATGGGGCTTATTCCTAGGTGGCCGTTTGTATGCAGGGGCAGAAGGTGCTCCTGGAGAAAACCAGAGCTCAGCTGGGAGAACAGGAGCTGCCAGACTTTCAGCTGCAAAGCCCTGGAAGAGAGTCCAGGGAGAGCTCTTTGGAGGAGCCTTCCCAGGAAGGTTCTCCTGAGCGGCTGAGCCCTCACCATTTGGAGAAATCCCCACTCCTGCAGGAACCAGCCCCCAAGTTGACTGAGACAGGTAAACATCCCACCTCCTCTCCCTTTTATCAGCTCTTTATTTCCATTAGAGTGTCTCATGGTTCTGCAAAGGCACAGACCTGGGTAGGGTGTGTGTGTTTGTGTGTGGGGTGTGTGTGTGTGTGTATGTGTGTGCGCGCGCGCATGCACATATGCCTGCCTTGTTAATGTGACATTTAATAATGTTTATCCCAGCCGATTGTGGTGGCACATACTTGTAATCCCAGCACTCAGGAGGCCAAGGCAGGAGGATCACCATGAGTTCAAGATCAACCTGGGTTACATAGTGAACCCCAGGCCAGCCTCAGCTACAGAGTGAGCCTCCAAAAAAAAAAAAAAAGCTTATTCCCTGAAAAATTTCACTGATAATGGTTGTGATACTATAAAGAACTTTTTTTTTATCATTTTGTGTTTATGAATATTTGACAATCCAGTATACTTTTAGTCCTGTCAGAGCTTCTTACACTGAAGACAGAGACAAATGTGAACACCGATGAACTTCCACGTGAGTCATATCTGAGTTTCATTAAAGTGGTCTCATGTTTAGATGAGGCCTAAAGAACGTTCTTCCCAGTAGAGAAAAAGCCCCACTCCATATTATTGCTCTTCCTCCTCCTCTGTGACATGGTTTGTACTTACAACCTCTGTCTGTTTTCCCGTCTGGATATGGTGCCACATGGGTGTGATTGCTGGCCCTGCTCTACACAGTCCTGTGATCACCAAGACTGACTGACAGTGACACTTGGTTAGAGAGGGGGGTTGTAAGGAGGCTAGAACCTCTCTTAACATTTGCTACAATTTCAAAATGAAACACTTTGTGTCATATTCTGTATAGAAGTCTATAACAAAATACAAGAAAATGGGTTGCTTACAAACAACAGAAATTTATTTCTTACAGTTCTGTAGCCTGGGAAGTCCAAGATCAAGGTGCCAGCACAGTGGGGTTTAGTGAGGGCCATTTTCTGGGTTGCAGACTGCCAAGTTCTCTGTGTCCTCACATGGTGGAAGGGGCAGGCAAATTCCCCTGGGCCTTTCTCATAGGAGCATGAATCCCAAACTTTTATTTTTCTTTTCTTTTCTTTTTTTGGAAGTGCTGGGGATGGAACCCAGGCCCTTGGGCATGCTAGGTAAGCACTCTGTCAATGAGTCACATTCCCAGTCCCTGATTCCCTTAATATCTCACCTCTTAATACCATCATCTTGAGAGTTAGGATTTCAAAATATGAATTTAGGGGAGCATAAACATTACATTTTGGTTTGATTATTCTTGGAACTCAGGTAATGAAGAAGTCCTGGGGCATCCAGTAGAAAAGCTTGTGACCCTGGTTGAGGTCCTGCCTATAATCTGTGGCCTTCACGGTCCTGAAGAAAGGGGACCACACCCTCCCTTCTCCTACATCAGCAGAGGCAGCAGGTACATGTGTGCACAGTCTCTGTCTCCTTTCATTTGATCCCCCAGAGGGTAGAATCCTGTGTTCCTCTTCCCAAAGAGCCATAAGTGCCTTCCTCCCGAGCTGTACTGTCCAGTTCAGTAGCCACTAGCCTTGTGTGGGTATTTAAGTTTTACTACCATGGACTTTAAAAAGAACCAACAGATCCTTCCTAGAAGAAATGCAACCAGAATGTGACTTGGATACAAGGATAGTTAGACTGTGTCTTACATATTTTGGGTATGTACTCAGGAGGGATCAATCCTTGGAGAAGGAAATCACATTTGGGAGAGTGTCAGGCCAACAAAAAAAGGAATACCCTCAACTAGATGGATTCACACGGTGGCTGCAACAATGGGTTTAAACATAAAAAAGATCATGTGCCTGGCACAGTATTAGGGAGTGTTTCATTCTGTTATACATAGGGTCACCATGAGTCAGACCCAATTCAATGGCACCTAACAACAACACTGAGATATGATTCACGTACTATAAAACTCATTCTTTTAAAGTACACATTTTGGTGGTTTAAAATATGGAGTTCTATAACCATTACCACTGTCTACTCCAAGAACATTTTCATCACCTCAGAAAGAAACTCAATACCCATTGCCAATCATCTGCATTCAACCCTCTTCATAGCCCCTGTCAACCACTAACCCCCCTCCCCCCCATTTTTTTTTTTTTATGGTACTAGGGGTTGAACCCAGGGCCTCAAGCCTGCATGCTTTGCAAGTGCTGGACCACTAAGCTGTGCCCCCAGCCCATTTTTTTGACTTTTTGAGACAGGGTCTCGCTAAGTTATGCAGACTGCCTCTGGTCTCGAACTTGCCATCCTCCTGCCTCCGCCTCCCGAGCTGCTGGGATTATAGGCGTGCGCCACAGCACCCAGCCCTCCCTCTCTCTTTATCTCTATAGATTTGCTTATTCTATGAACATTTCATAT
Source organism: Pedetes capensis (assembly GCA_007922755.1). NCBI lineage: Eukaryota > Metazoa > Chordata > Mammalia > Rodentia > Pedetidae > Pedetes > Pedetes capensis. The sequence continues at coordinate 118,822 of VMDO01001238.1, forward strand.
AAATGGACTTATACAATATGTGATCTTCTGTATTGGCTTCTTTCTGTTTTCAAGTTTTATCTGAGTGGTGCAAAGATCAGTGTTTCATTATTGTTTTATGGCTGAAAAAAATATATTGTATGGATAAATCACGTGTTTATCAGCTGATGGACTTTTGGGTTGTTTCTATTTTGGGCTATTTTAAATAATCTTGGATATTTGTGTACAAGTATTGTGTGGACATTGTTTTCATTTTTCTTGGGCATGGGATTGCTAGGTCATAGGGAACTCTATGTTTAACCTTTTTGAGGAACTACCAGATGATTTTCTAAAGTTGTTGCACCATTTTACATTCCTACCGACAAAGTGTGAGGTTTTCAATTTCTCTACATCAGTGTTGATCAGTTGTATATCTTGTTTGAAGAAATATCTATTCTGATCCTTTTTCCATTTTTAATTTGGATTATTTGTCTTTTTATCATTGATTTTTTTTTTTTTCTTTTTGAGACAAGGTCTCACTGTAAATCCCAGGCTGGTCTCATACTTGCTATGTAGTCCAGCCTGGCCTTGAACACATGATCCTCCTGATTCAGCCTTGTCAATGCTGGGTTTCCAGGTGTGCACCACCACACCTGTCTTTATCATTGCATTTTAAGAATAATTTATGTATTTTGGATATTAACTTTATATATAAATTTGAAAATGTTTTGTCTCATTCTGTTAGTTGTCCTTTCCTGATAGCATCTTCTGAAGCACAAATGTTTTTCATTTTTATACAATCTAACTTATTTATCTGTTCTTTGTTTGCTTGTGCTTTTGGTGTTTTTTTGGTATTATATCTAAAATACTGTTGGCTTAAGATGTAAAGATTTACAGATACATTTCTTTCAGAGAGAGGTAGATTTAGTTCTTATATTTAGGTCTTTGGTCCATTTTGAGTTAATTTTTGTATGTGGTGTGAGGTAGGGGTCTATCTTAGTCTATTCAGGCTGCTGTAACAAAATCCATTACATGAGTTCTTTTGTACTGCTCACAGTTCCAGAGGCCGGGAGTCAAAGGTCAAGGCACCAGCAGATACAAAGTCTGATGAGGGCCCATTCTTCATAGATGGTGCCTATTATGCATTCTCACATGGCTGAAAAGCAAAAGGGGCAAATAAATTCCCTTTACCCTCTTTTATAAGGACACTAGTCCTACTCATTAGGGTGGCATCCTCATGACCTAATCACCTCCCAGATGGCACATCTCTTTAACAGTACTCAGTGAGAATGATCAACATATGAATTTGGGTGGAAAGACACAACATTCAGACCATAGCAGGGTCCACCTTCTTTCCTTTGCTTATGAAAATCCAGTGGTCCCAGCATCATTTACTGAAAATATTCTTTCCCCATTGAATTGTCTTAAGAACCTTGATGAAAATCATTTGGCTTCATGGGCATCATGGCACATGCCTGTACTTCTAGCATTTAGGAGGTATGGGCAGGAAGGGCTCCAGTTCCAGGCCAGTGTAGGCTACATAGTGAGACCCTGTCTCAAACAAACAAACAAAGATTAATTGACTATAATTGTTTGGACTACTTATTTAAATTTGAATTAAAAATAGTTAAAAAATAAATAATTGAAATAATTAAAAATTTAAATAAAATTAAACATTCATTTCCTCAGGCACACTAGACACATTTCAAATACCCAAGAGCCACATGTGGCTAGGGGCTGCCATATTGAACAGTGCACACACAAAATTTTCCACCTCCCATGAGGTCCTCTTGGATAGCACTACTCCAGGTATTCCAGCCTCTGTGGGCTGTCTCAGCTCACAGCCATCCTGATCCTCACTCCTGGCAATCAGATGGTAGGCAGATTCTGTAGTTAGGATACATGTCTAGCCTACATTCCCATTTCTGAACACTTAGGCTGTCAGCTTTGTCATGAGGTAAAATGCCACTGTCCCTGTATTTATCATCCTTTGAAGAGAAGGAGGTTGTGGCTTAGTGTGGCTGCAGTATTAAAATTTTAACTCTCAGCCAGTTGTACCACTTGGGAGGCTGAGGCAGGAGGATCACTTGAACCCTGGAGTTCAAAGCAAGATAGTGAGACCCCCATCTCAAAATAAACAAATAAATGAATAAATAAAATGTCAACTCTCTTCTTTCTTTCATTAGTTGACCCTAAGTTCTGATGGGTTTGCTTTTTCCCTGTTCTTCTTTTCCTAAACCTTTCCCTAAAGATAGGCAGGAGGGAAGGGACTGAAGTAGTTGGTTCCTAGCTTTAATATTAACCACCCTAGGATCCCATTAACTGTTCAGATTTCTAGTTCCAAGGCCCAGAGATTCTGACTCAGCAGCATCAGGAATCCGCTTGTTAACAGGTGCCCCAGAGGAGTGTAATGCAAGCCATCAGTGGAGGGCCACCCTTTGAGACACGTCACAGTGTATTTTATAACTCTCTTGCAAGTTCTCTCTTCCAAGAGCAGAAAATGAAGCCTATTCTTTCTAATTATAGAGGCCCCCAGAATGAGAAGTGACAACAAGGAAAATCCACAACAGGAAGGGGCCAAAGGAGCAAAGCCATGTACAGCGTCGACTGGCAGATCCAAAGGGAATGGTCTGCAGAGCCCTGAACAGAGAGGAGCGAATATGAGTGAACCCCGGTTGTCACAGAGGCAGGTCAGCCCCCCAAATGCTCAAAAGCCATTTGCTCACTACCAGAGACATTGCAGAGAACTGGAATACATCAGCAGCCCCCTGAAAAGCCATCCACTGAGAGAGCTGAGGAAAAGCAAAGGAGGGAAGAGGAGCCTGAGCAGTCATGTACAACGGCTCAGCCACCAGGCGAGCCACTCAGCAAAGAAACCTTACAAATGCGATGACTGTGGGAAAAGCTTCACGTGGAATTCTGAGCTGAAACGGCACAAAAGGGTGCACACTGGAGAGAGACCCTACACCTGTGGGGAGTGTGGGAACTGCTTTGGGCGGCAGTCTACCCTAAAACTGCACCAGAGGATCCATACTGGGGAGAAGCCCTACCAGTGCAGCCAGTGTGGGAAAAGCTTTCGCCAGAGCTCAAACCTCCACCAGCACCACCGGCTCCACCACGGAGACTGAAGGGGGTGCTGTGCACTTTGGAGTCCCAGGGAAGGAACTCATGTCCTGCCTTCCCTTCCCCTTACATGCATGTAAATCACCAACCACTGCGTGACTTACAAAGAGAGCAAATGGCTCTTGGGGAATGATGGGGCACACCTGGCTGATGAGGAAGCCTGGAAGAGCTGACAGGCCCTGACCACACACACTGACAGGATGGCAGGTCTGGGTGTTGGGAGAAAGAACTGCAGTCTCTGCAGAGTGGGGAGTAACTACCAATGGGGAATCAAGAGACCTTTCAGGTGGCTCCACATTGTTAAATTCTCCCTGTTCCTTTATTTATACTCTAACATATGTTAAAGGGTAAATTCCATATAGAGTTATGCATTTGCTGCCATCCCTGACAGTTTTTTCATGTGCACATTTTGAGCAATTCACCAGAATTGCAAGGCACTGATCATTGGAATATGAGTCTTGCTGTAATTCCTAACTGTTCATAACAAAGGACAAATTAAGTGAGAATATGTACATGTTTGTATGAAGAGCAGGTTTCCAAATAAGTAGACAGTGCTTTTCTCAAACAACAAAACAAAACGAAAAATTGCATTTGAGGCATCTTTTTATGTCAAAGCACTTTCGATTTAGAAAAAGAAAGTCCATACAACTGCCACAACTCCAGTCCAAGAAATAAGGAAGAGCTACAGGAAGAAGTAAGTAGTGGATAAATACTGCTGCAGATATGGAAGGGGGATTTCTGCCTGTTCTTACTCATGTAGGCCATTTGTTGTTGTTGTTAGGTGCCTCGGGTCCAACTCAGCCACCCTATGTCGCTGAGACATAGAACGAAACACTCCCTGACACTGTGCTGTACCCAGCACTATGTCAGTGCTTCTCTGCTACTCATAGAGTTTTCAATGGCTGATTGCTTTGGGGATGCTTTCAGAGTCGACTGCCATGTCCTCCCATTTTTTTGCAGTGCTGGGGATTGAACTCAGGGCCTCAGAGAGCACAGAGTAGCACTCTCCCACCTGAGCCCCAGCCCCATGTAGGGCCATTAGCTTTAATAATAACAAAATGGCTGGGTGTGGTGGTGCACACCTGTAATCCCAGGAACTCAGGAGGTGGAAGCAGGAGGATTGCAGGTTTGAGGCTAGAGGCAGCCTGTGTAATTTAGCAAGATTATATCTCAAGATAAAAACAATAAATGGGCTGGGGACGCTGCCCAGTGGTAGGGTACTTGCAAAGCATATGTAAGACCCTGGATTTGGCACCAAACACTGCCAAAAAGCACAAAAAAAAACAGACCAACAAAACGATTAGAATGACAATGTTTAAAACTAGATTACAGTGATGGTGGCACAACTCAGTGACTTTACTAAAAACCATTGAGATGGGATAATTTTATGATATATAGATGCCTCAGTATGTATATGTTTATGTACATGTATGAGTGTGTGTGTGTGTGTGTGTGTGTGTGTGTGTGTGTGTGTGTGTGGCCATGTCTGTAGCCATTCCACCGTGGGGTCAGATCCCATCACAACTTGGAAGCTAAACAGGATCAGGCCTGGAAGCTAAACAGGATTAGTACCTGGATGGGAAACTGCCTGGGACTACCAGGTACTGTAGGCTTGGGAGAAGGAACTGGCAACCCACTCCCTAGAACCATTAAAAACCTTATAAATAGCAGAG
>VMDO01001238.1:123675-213070 GCA_007922755.1 Pedetes capensis
AGCTAAGCAGGGTCGGGCCTGGTTAGTACCTGGATGGGAGACCGCCTGGGAACACCAGAAGCTGTAGGCTTGGGAGAAGGACCTGGCAACCCCCTCCCAAAAATCAATCTGCCATTGAAAACCCTATGCACAGCAGAGAAGCACTGACAATAGTGTTTCCCCTGTTGTACAGAGGGTCGCTATGAGTCGGATACCAACTGGACGGCACCTAACAACAACAACAACAAATAGCAGAGAAGCACTGACAGTAGTGCCAGGCATGGCACAGTGTCAGGGAGTGTTTCATCTGCTCTACGTAGGGTTGCTATGAGTCAGATCTAACTCAATAGCACCTAACAACCTTTATTTTATTTATTTATTTTTGTGTGTGTGGTACTGTTTTTTTTTTTTTTTTTTTTTTTACTTTTTGAGACAAGGTCTCGCTAAATTACGCAGACTACCTCTGGTCTCGAACTTGTGATCCTCCCGCCTCCGCCTCCCAAGCGGCTGGGATTATAGGCATGTGCCACAGTGCCCAGCACAACTATTGTTTTTTGTCTTTTTTTTTGAGACAGGGTCTCACTATGTAGTCCAAGTTGTCCTTGAACTTGATATCCTCTTGTGTCCGCCTGCCCAGTGCTGGGATTACAAGCATGTACTACCACACCTGTCTCAACAAAATATATCTACCTGCAAAATGTTACAGTCTTGTAAGTAGGGCCCGGAGATCATCTGATCCCACCCCCTCATTTTCTAAAATCAGACATTAAAACCTAATCAGTACACAATTCTAGGTCATTGTGGGCAAGCCAGCCTGTTTCTCAGTTTAGGGAAAACTTTGGGCAGATTGTTGTGTTCTACCTCTTACACAAGTGGAACAGATAGCGTTGTTCCTAAAGCATCAGTATCATCAAGTCACTGCCGATGACCTCAGGGCGGTTGCCTTTGTCCTGCCTCTAAGAATTTCATATTCTTCCCGAGTGCTGAGAGACAGTGAACACCCCGAGTCCTCACACAAGGCTGTTCCCTGTGCCTTTCATTGTTGCCACCCTTCCTCGGTCCTCCCTCTTCTCGCAAAAGCAGCTGCACAAAGACCAAGCCAACTTATGCTGTGGCCATGGGCCAGCGTCCCTGCTGGACTCCATGCCTAGGGCTGCTCAGCCTGGAAGCAGTCATGCCCTTGGGGGACATCTGGCAATGCCTGGAGACATTTTGGGTTGTTGGGATTCAGGAGGGAGGGTAGCGCCTGGCCTCTAGTGAGTGGAGCTGGGATCCTGTCAGCCTTCCTCCAGTGCACAGGAAAGCACCCAGGACAACACCACATAGTCATCTGGCCCAGCATACCAGAGATACTGGTGCAGGAGGCTGTCCTGTACACTTCCACAGCTCTTTCAGGAGCAGAACTTTCTTTCCATCAGTTTAGTTTTCAGACCTGACCCAGGCATGAGAAATAGGTATTCAGGAGGCTCCTAACCTCAGGGGCCACTTCTAGCTGGATTTAGAGATCCTAGTGACAACCTGTGGAATGCACAGCCAGAGCCTCCGGTTCTACAGCAGAGACTAATTGAAAGCCCAAGGGCCTGTGGACCTTTGGATGGCCCTGGAGCCTCCAGTCAGACATTCCCTTTCCAGTTGCTGTATTAAATTGTGGAAGAATTTTGTCTTCAGTATCCAGCCTGTCTTTTCCCTCTCTCCAGTCTGCAGCTGGTTCCTGCCCAAGTCCTCAGTATTTCTCATTCTGTTCCCCCCTCACTCTACCCCTTTCTCCAGGCCAATTTTACTGTAATCACTTAATAACTTCTGAATCTTGGTCATGTCTGTATTAGTTTCCTGTTGATGCTGTAACAAATGACTGCAGACTTGGTGGCCTAACACAACACAAACTTCCCTTAGAGTGCTGGAGGTCAGAGTTCTGAAGTCAGTTTCACTCAGCCAAAGTCAGGCTGTGGGCAGGGCTGGTTCTTTGCTTCTGGAGGCTCCTGGAGGTGAGCCTTCTAGTAGCCACCCTCATTCTCTGGCTTGTGACCTCTTTGTCCATTTTCAAATTACATCCCTTCACTCTGTTAATCAAATCACCTTCTCTGACTCTGGTCCTCCTGCCCTCTTATAAGGACAACTGTGATTATACTGCACCCACCAGGATATTCTCCCCATCTCAAGACCCTTAACACCTGCTAAGTCCCTTTGGCATGTAAGGTAATGTTTGCAGGTTCCAGTGATTAGGATGTGAATACATTTGGGGGACCATGACTCCGCGTATACCTGTCTATCTTGAGCCAATGTGGTTAGTCAGAGAGGAACTCCAGAAAGCAAAGGAACAGTTTCCACTTCTCTGTTTATAAGGGTTGCAACAGGGCTCTTTTAAAAGATTTTGCTGCCTGATATGTTTGAAAAAAGTGTGTTTCCTCTCTTCGGGGTACAGATCACTAATTGTCTAATCTTAGTGTCTCTTGGCACCTGTTCAGCTGTGGACCTTGAATAAACATGACAAAATCATTCTGAACATCTTTTCAAAAGATGTCAAGTCTGTGCTTCTTCCTCCCCCTTCTCCTCACCTGATTTCCCTTTGGCACAAGGCTCACCCCCAGACAGGAGGTGCCAGTAAGGATTCAATGGCCTGAAAGGCAGTCCCTGAGTACTGGGTTGCCTCATCCCCCTTGGCCACAAATGGTCAGAGCCTCAGCAGAAGACGCTGACATTCTGGGTTGCAACCAGGTTCTATTTGTAGCATCTCAAATTAAGAAAGGGACCTTTCTCCTTTCATGTGCAACCCCTGCCATGGGGTAGCCCATAGGCTCTGCCATCTTTGGGGCCTTGCCTGGCACTTAACCAGTGTCAAGGTGGGTGTGACCCCTGCTTGGGATGTTTGGTCCATGAGTTTCCCCCAGGGAGACCCAAGGAGAGAGGAAGCACCAGTTGATAGTAGGGTCTCCCTGGAGAGCATTTTCCATGTAAATCCATCTCAAAATACCATCGTCACTCCCAACAAGTGAGTGATAACTCCTGATGATATAATACTGTGCTGAAGTTTTCCCCATTGTTTCTAAAACAAGGCAGCTATTTTTTACCACTTCATTGAGATATTTCACATACCAGAAAAATTATGCATTTGCAATGTATAGTTCATAGCCAGGCATAGGATGCCTGTGATCCCAGGGACTCTGGAGGTGGAGGCAAGAACATCGAAAGTTTGAGGCCAATAGCAGCCTGTGTAACTTAGCAAGACCTTGTCTCAAGTTAAAAAGTGAAAAAGGGACTGGCTGTGCAGCTCAGGGGTGGAGGGCCTGCAAAGCATGCATGAAGCCCTCAGCACCACACAAAAAAAGTTGTAGTTCAGTGATTACAGTGTGTTCACAGAGTTGAACAACTTTAACCACAGCCTGGATATCAGACATTGTCAACATTCCAGAAAGACCGCCCTTAAACATCACAGTTACTACCTACTCCTTCCCTCCCGTGAGTCCCCTTCCTTCCTTCACTGAGCATATCTTCAAGGTCTAGCTATGTTGTATCATGTGTCCGGACTTTACTCCTTTTATTGCCAAATAATACTTCATTGTATGAATGGACTAAATCCATTCAGCCAGCCAGCGATTGACATTTGGGATCTTTCCATTTTAGGACTATTATGGTGCTATGAACATTGATATACACATTTTTAAGTTTTCATTTCTCTTGGGTACATACCTAAAGGTGGAATTCCTGAGTCATATGGTTAACTTTTCCAGGACATACCAAAATGTTTTTCAAAGCAGCACATTTACATTCCCAATAGCAGTGTATGAGGGTTGCAGTTTCTCCAGATCTTCACCAACACTTGTTATTTTTTATTTTTTATTTTTTTTTGACAGTCTCAGGCTGCCCTCAAACTCATGCTCCTCCTGCCTCTACCTCCTGAGTGCTGGGATTTCAGGCATGTGCCACCACAGCTGGCCCTTGGGATTACAGGCATATGCAACCACACCTGATTCTTTATTACTGCCATCCTAGTGAGTGTGATTTGATATCTTATAATTCTGATTTTTCATTTCCCTAATGACTAAAGATGTTGAACATATTTTCATGTATTTACCAGGTCTTTGTGTACCTGCTTTGAAGAAATAGCTATTCCAAACCTATTCCCATTTTTAAATTTCATTACTTGTTTTCCTTATTGTTGCATTGTTAGGATTCTTTAAATATTCTGGAATGAAGTCCTTATCAGATATAAGAGCTGCAGTTCAAAGGCTCTACTGCAGGCCACACAACCAGTTGACCCAGTGCCCAGGGTAAGATTCATGGCTGCCTCCAACTCAGGTCAGTGCAACGGAAGCAAAATATCCAACTGGGTCCAATTGGGAGATGTGAGGACATGCACATGTGTCTGTGTGTGGTGGGGTATGATTGCACTGAGGGTCTTGCTTTATCCTTACAGGACAGGAGCAGTGTCCTGTGTTCATGAGGAGAAGGCCTGAGTTGATAGGTCTTAGGAGTTGGTGAAGCCCAGGAACTGACTGGACACACATCAGCCCCACAGAGCCAGGGTTTTCAGGCCAAAGACAGTGTGGGGAAGTTTTAAAGCACAGATTTTACCTTTTAGAAACTTTAAGAAAGGAGTGTTGGAGACCATTTGGCATAGCCAGGTGTGCATGAACTCTGGCTCTGGACAGATCTGGGTCCAGCCCTGGCTCTAGTGACCCTTTCAGAAACTGTTTCTTCATCAGCAAGGGGAGACCGCCACAAATTGCCTAACAAGACCTGAGGGAGAAGATCAGATTGTGTGCCTACAGCATAGTGAGTTCTCTACCGTCCCAAGGCAACACTCGAGAGCGGAAGGACCCTGGCTCCCTGAGGGCTCCCCCCCAGGGTGGCTGTGCTAAGACGGGTCCAGCTCCCACCAGAACTGCAAGCCATGGGCAAGGCAGAACATAGGCCCATGATCGAGTTTCCTGCTGACCGCCCGAACGTCAATCTCCAAACCTTTCCAAAATCAGTCTGATGCAGCAAGAAAAACGGATCAGCCACACTCTATCTGCTGCACAGATCCTCCTACTATACCTGCCACCCTAGCACTGAGCTTGGGTTAGAAATTTTCTGGGAGTAACTTATTCTTTACAAGGTGAAACTCACTTTAGGATTCTGCTAGTGGGTTTAAGTTCTAATAAGCTGGGCATACAGGCCTCTTCCCCTGGAGCCCTCATTGCTCTGTGGACAGGGAATGGATAGGACCAGGATACAGGAAAATGAGGGGCTCGTGCCATGGCCTCTAGAATGCCCCATATAAAGCGGAGTCTTTGTAAACTACACTGCTGTGAATGCAGGGAAGGAAGCCCCCAGGCAATGTGTTTCAGGGCCAAGGTTGGGTAAAGGACTTTGGGAACCCAGAAACTTCTGGAGAGCATGCACGTGGATGCTCAGTTCTGAGGCGGGACAGTTCCCTAGGACAGGGGGCTGCTCTAGAATTTGGTGGTCTTGGAGATCAGATCATCAGATATGGGCCTCAGAGAAGGAGAAGCAGGAGCTGAGGGGAATTCTGTGACAGAGAAGTTTGTTCTAAGAGCCTCCTGAAGCAAAAGGAGGGAAGTGGAGGTACTGTTGTACCCCAAAGGACCACTCACCCTGGGTGTGTGGAGGAGCTGAGCAGAAGTGTGCCTTCAAAGAAAGACTTGCCCCTGCCCTTTCACCTTGATGTTCCATGGGGCCTGCAGCCCTTGCCCATGCTAGGGTGAACACCACCCTGTACTCAGATCTGCAAAACCACATGAAGCTACTTTCCCTTTACTACACATGGGTTCTATGGAAAGAAATGGTTCCTGATTCAGGACATATGTTGTTCTACTTATTCTTTACAGAACATTATTCTGTGTGTGTGTGTGTGGGGGGGGTGGATGCGTGGAGACAGAGTTTTTTGAGACAAAGTCTCACTGTGTAGTCCAGCCTGGACTCAAACATGGGTCAGTTCTCCTACCTCAACCTCCTGATTATTGATGGGATTACAGGTGTGCACCAGCATCCCAGCTGGAACTTTGTTCCTATACTAATATCCAGGCTAGTCAATTTGTGTGCGTGTGTGTGTGTGTGTGTGTGTGTGTGTGTGTGTGTGTGTGTGTGTGTGTTTGAGACAGGGTCTTGCCGCTAACTTGCATTCATCCTCCTGCCTCAGCTTCCCGAGTGCTGGGATTACAGGCACGCACCACCATGTCCAGCTCCAATTTAGTAGATTATTATTTTGGTTGTACAGTGTGGAGCACATTTGAACTCACATAAGCAACAGTTTTAAGAGCTGCTCTTGCAAGATACTCTTTGCAGAGAGACAGGAAAAGCAGCTTTACTATAAGGTCTGCACAAACATAAGCTGGTGGCAGCCAGGTATGGTGGTACACCCCTGTGACTCCAGCACTCAGGAAGCATAGGCAGGAGAATGGCGAATTCCAGGACAGTGTGAGCTTCATGGTGAGACCATCTCAAAAAACAAACAAAAAAAGCTCTTACATAAGTTATTTTCACATCTAACATCTTAAATTTTTGTATTTTACATATTTAAATATGTATTTTATTCCACTTTAAAATACATATTTTATCATTTTTCATTTCAGAGTTTATTTGGTTGATTTTTGTACTCTTAGGGGGTTGAACCCAGTGCCTCACTCATCATACTAGGCAAGTGTTCTACCACTGAGCCATACCCTCAACCCTCTTTTTAATTTTTTTTTAAATTTTGAGACAGGGTCTGAAGAGGTTGTGTAGGCTGCCTCTGACCTTCAACTCAAAATATTCCAGCTTTAGCTTCCTGAGTCACTGGGATTATAGGAAGGCAGCATCACCTTCAGCAAAGCCTTTTTCATTTCTTTTCTTTTTCCCTTTTTTCTTTTTTTTTAAGAGTGAAAAAGTTACAGAATAAGTGCAGCAGGAGTTTAGAGAGAGTGAGACACACATCCAAGACGTGGACGTGGGCTTCGCAAGAGAGAACAGAAGGAAAGAAGCTAGTTATTTCTTAATAGAGATACAATTCACATCTCATAAAATCTGCCATGTCACTCCCAGAACAAAGTGATTTAGGAGCCAAATCTCTAAGTGGGAACTGTGACATTTGGGGAGCTATATATGCAGCCCAAACCTATTATTCTGTAGGAAGCTGGTATTTGGGGATTTACTCCTGATTATATGATGCTGTGTGCAGGTGGGGGTTTGTGCGGCGTATGTGTGTCTTAATTTTCACTACCCATTTTGATGTGTATGTTTTCTTAATTATAAAGGAATCTCTCAGTCCACTTCTGGATTCCTCTCAGAGAGAAGTGACCTATGTACAAATGTTTGTTTGCTGCATCCATAGAAGGAAGGGAAATCAGGGAAGGGAAGCCTGCAACTTGCTAAGGTCTAATCAAATAAAATTTGAAATTCTAACAGAAATCTGGATCTGCTACACAAGTGAATTTGGTCCATGGCATTCAGGGAACCAGGAGTTTCCCCTCTTGGGATTTCCTGAACAGCCCATACTTCAGGTATACCATCATTCTGCTCATACTGGGTCCTTGCTGTGTGCCCTGGAGGGGACTGGTTGGGATGGAGTTAAGACAAGCAATAATGTTATTGGGCCAGGTACACCCTGATCCTGTTTTCCTTCACACAGTGATGTGAGCTACTACAATCACTGACACTTCAGTCCCAGAAGGTTCAAGACAGCCAGAGATAGACTCGAATTGCTCAAGTGTCCTCTGTCATAATAGCTCAAGACAATTCTATTTGAAACATAAACATCACTTTTACCTCATTTCCTTCAAACATGGCTACAGCAATTGTGTATCATTGCTAAATGATTCCCTTCAAGCTTTAGTGCGTCATTACATCTTTACCAATTAATCAAGGTTTTTTCTAACTCCTTACAGCATCTCTAGGTCTGCCATGTTTACTTATGACTGACAGCACCAGTGCCCCTTCCTCTTTCTTCTCTGATAGTGTCTTAGCTGCAACCAACAGTGTCAAAGTGAGAGCGCTAGAAACACCATGCATTCCCTGCATAATTTCAATCACCTACTACGTGCTAGATCCCTATCCCCACAGACACAAATAAGCCATAAATTACCTAATGACCATTCAATTACAAGCATCGTTAATGACATAAGGAGGATGACACAGAGGTGAAGGGATGGGGTATGACTCTTTAGGGAAAAGAAAACATCTGGGGCAGGGAATGGAGCTCAGTGGTAGAGCACTTGCCAAGCATGTGTGAGGCCTTGTGTTCAATCCCCAGCACCACACACACACACACACACACACACACACACACACACACACACACACACACACAAAATGTGCACAATTTCTAATGAAATAAGGAAGTTGTATATTTGATGAAATGAAAGCAGCTCAGTGTAGCTAGCGAGGGGAGATGCAGAAAAAAAATCTGGAGTTGAAGCTCTCAGAAAATAGAGGAAGGTCATATGGAAAATTTTAGGCATTATCCTAAGGACAATAGGAAGTCAGTGGAAGGTGTCAAGCTGGATGGTGGCATGATCCCACGTTCTAGTTGTGCTGGCAGAGAACAGTGGCATGATAGGGGTTAGCAGGCTACTTTAGTCAACAGGAGTGAGTACTGTTGAACAAAAGTAAGGATAGTGGAGATAGAAACGGTCAGGAGTGAGAGAGATCTTTTTGTTTGTGTTTTGCAGTGATGGGGGTCCACCCTAGGGCCTCTCACATGCAAGGCAAGCACTTGATCACTCAGCCACATCCCAATAGGTTTAGGAGCTATTTTTGAGGTACAATCCACAGGTCTTGATAACTGAATGAATGAGAAATTTGCTCAATCTGTTCTGGGTATTACAAATTACCATAAACAGGGTAGCTTATAAACAGCAGATATTTATTTCTCATGGTGCTGGAATTAGGAAGTCCAAGATCATGGGGCTGGCATATTCCAAGTTTGGTGGGGGCCATTTCATCTATGGCATGTCTTGCTGAGCCCTCATATTCTGGAAGGTGCTCTCTAGCTGTCTGCAGTTTCTTTGATAGCACTAATAAGGGCTCTGTCTTCATGATCTAATCACCTACCAAAGCACTGACCCCACCTCCTAATACTATCCCCTTGGGAGTTAGGATTTCAACATATGAATTTTGGGAGACACCAAACAATCAAAATATAGTAGGAGGAGAGGAAGAGTGTCTGTTGATAGTATATGTAATTGTGTGGATAGGATGGTATATACTGGAAGCAAAGAGATCAGGGGCTAAAAGCATGAGTTCTATTTTGGGCATGTGTTTGGATTTCTCAGAGACATCCAAAAGATCTCATACACACCTAAATATAGGAATATATAGGAACTGGAATGCAGGGGAAAGAAGAAACCTGGAATGACATAAAATGAAGTCTGTGTAGCCACAGAAATGGCTATGGTTATTTAGGGAGACCATTTACCCAAGATGAGCCAAGGATATACTCCGACTAACCAGAAGCATGTTAGAATTTGGCTGCAAAGCCAGAGGTGCATTCCTGTAAACCCAGGTAATTGGGAGACTTAGGCAGGAGGGCTGCAAGTCTGAGATCAGAGACAGGCTGTACAACCTAGCAAAACCTTGTCTGAAAAACAAAAATTTTAAAAAGTGGGGCTCAGTGCTAGCTCAGGATTAGAGCACTTGCCTAGCATGCATGAGGCCTTGGGTTCAACCTCCTTCTTGTTAAGTGCTGTCCAGTCGTGTCCAACTCATAGAGACCCTTATAGTGTTTTCAATGGCTGATTGTTTTGGGATTGCCTCGGGAGTGGACTGCCCCGTCCTTCTCCCATTTTTGCAGTGCTGGGAATTGAACTCAGGACATCAGAGGCTGCAGAGCAGCGCTCTACCAGCTGAGCTAAATCCCAGCCCCCAGTACTGCAAATAAGCAAGTAAATAAAATAATAATAATAATAATAATAATAATAATAATAATAAATGGCTACAAGGAGTTGGCTATGGTAGCTGGAGACCTGATGTGGGAGGACTGGGGCTGCTGGAGCCCAGGAGTTCAAGGCCAGCGTGGGCACCACGGTGAGACACAACCTCAAACACAAAAACAAAAAATTAGCCGCAAAGCACTCCAGAAGCCTGAACGTAGCATCAGGTCTGTAGAGAGGACACTCTGCCTACGACGAGCGAGGGGCATAGGGCGACGCCGTAACATGCCACAGACACACATGCCTGGCACTCCTGCAGCCTCGTGCGGTCGGAGAGGGCAAAGGGCCCGAAGACAGCCCGGGGCTCCTCTCAGCCAGCGCGGTCAGTGATCGCAATCGGGCGATGGAGGGACAGCTGGGCGCCCACCGGCCACACTCGCGCCACCCTGCCGCGGGTGCGAGGGTCGGTCCCGAGGCGTCTCTGGGCAGAGCCTTGGCTCGCTGCCCGGCTTCTGCTAGACCACCTAATGCTGAGCACTGGATGCATGGCGAGACCTGAATGCCCAGATTCTCCCTGGCCGCACTGCCTGACGGTAGCTCAGGCGCGGCCCGGAAGCGGGCACCGGAAGTGACCGAAGCTTCCGGCTTCCGGCCCGCGGTGGTGCGGGCATTTTCCCCGGCCTCTTGTGTCTGGTGGCCAGGCCGGACCCCCGGGCCTCCAAGGCCACGCGAGGCCTGCTGGGAGAATACTCACCACGCTCTGTCCCCAACCGCAGGCTGCATGCAGCGTCGCACGGTGGACAGGCGCTGCCCGCTGGAGCTGGACGTACCTGGCCGTGCGCTGCTGCTGTGCAGCGAAGACGGGAAGGTAGGTCGGTGTCCAGCGCGGTCTCCCCGAGATAGTGCTGGAACTTTCTATCGAATTCCGGGAGGCAAGAGATTTTCAATTCTTTATTAAATGGCACGAAGTCACTCAGCGCCCTGTCTACTGTAATCCAGCCAGTCTTTTTGAATTCACTTTATTGCCATCTAAAACCATTTTAGGAAAGCTAGGCGCTGTTAAGTAAGCCGGTGATACCAGCGACCCAGGACACTGAAGCGGGAGGATTGAGTTCGAGGCCAGGGCCATGTGTAAAGCTTAGACCTTGTCTCAAAATAAAGACGCGGCTTAAGGTGCGTTTCAGCGGTAGAGCACTTGCCTAACCTGCGCGTGGCCCTGGGTTCAAACCCCTTCCCCGTACTCCATCAGTCAATAAGTAAAACCATTGAAGTATATTTAAAAAGTTCACTTCCTTGCCATCATCATAAAATAGCATTTATTAGATGATAAATTGCACATCACAAAGATAATCACTGTCTGTTGAGAATCTGCAATACAGAGCTAAAACGTATAGGAATGCACCAAAAAGTCGAATTGAAACATTAGACAGACACACAGTAAAAGTGTATATAACAAGAGTACTTCTTAGGTATCCAAAATAACTAGATATTACAGCATATTCTTAGGTTTATATAAATGAATATTTACTTTGTATCCCCCTTCTCCCTAAACTGTTCATGCAGGGAGGAATCTCAACTTAAAAATAAGATGAAACACCTGTAGTCAGAGGGGCCTTGGAAAGATGGGCAATAGTCACCTTTATGTCAGATAAGTAAGTCTTCTAATCTACAAAACTAAAAAGATAAATATGCACACTTCTAATGAGCATCATTTAGTTAAGTTTTTTAAACATGGCAAAGCTAAAATACTTTCCTACTGACAACCCACAGGAATAAAGAGTTTAATGAACATTCAAAATAGACTATTCAGAAATTATAATCTGTTACGTCTCCTCTTGAACATATATATAATAAATTGCATATTATTTTGAAAAAACTCTGCAGTTTTGGGTAATATGACAACTTATGCTGCAGTCACCAAACCATTGCTACCAAATTATGTGGAATCTTGGAAGACAAAGACTCAAAAATGGCATTTACTGGGAGACTTTGTTTGTTTTTAGTTTTTAACTCCCTCAGTTATGGATTGGCCATTTTCAGTATCGCAGAGGGAGATATGAATAGACTATTTGTAGAAAACACAACTCTAAATAAAACTAAGTCCAATTCCTTCAGCGACACAATCCAACAATTTCTTAAATTATAAAATGCAAA
Organism: Pedetes capensis; assembly: GCA_007922755.1. Classification (NCBI taxonomy): domain Eukaryota; kingdom Metazoa; phylum Chordata; class Mammalia; order Rodentia; family Pedetidae; genus Pedetes; species Pedetes capensis. The sequence continues at coordinate 135,657 of VMDO01001238.1, forward strand.
CTATTGGCATCCTACTTCCACTGGGAAAATGCCATTTTTATCAACAAGACAGCAATCATATTAAGGAACTGGATGATACACATTTTCATCACAGCATCAACAACAAAACTCAAGAAACTTCAGTAAATTTCTTCCACGCACATTCACTCTGCAGTGTGTCAACACCTATCCTGCAAAAAGTAGTTACCATCTATTCATAGTAATAAATTCTTGCATTTAGATTTTCATCCCTGTATCAACTTTACCCAGTCTTTGCTAATGGCACCTAACATCACAGCCTAATATCTCTAGTTAATAAAAATCTTATGGAATCTACCTCCATTAGTTGATAAGGTAGATAGAAAGGTGAAAAGACTTTACCATTGAAAAACAGCCTGAATTCCACTGGTAGACACACCTCTTCCTTTAACTCCCTGTGGGCACAGCAGCTTGAATAACATCCAACTAAAGTTTTTAGGTACAGGTGCACAACAAGGCAACAACTGAAAATGTAACTATTTCACAGTAACTGACATTTAGACTTGTTTTTCCTGCATAACAGCCATCAACAATATTGTAGCAATAGCCATTTTAATTACTCTTATGTGTATAGTAATGTTTCTGTAAAAGTGCGGTTTTTCCAATCTTTTATGGTTAACATAATTTTTTAAAATAAGGAGAATACAGAAGACTGCAAAAACTGAGAGGTAAATTGTGAAGGAAGCCTCATCTAAAAAGGTGAATTTACATATTAAGGTATATTACAGGATTTGTGGCATAAATTCTCACCTTCTCCTATTCTTTCTTAAAAACAAAGGATAAGAGTTTCCATTTTTTATAACAGCCACATTCCATCCAAGTGCCTTCTAAGATAATCCTCTCTACTTCTTTCTGCAGCAACTCTGCCAGTGGGGGCCTCTTCAATTTCATTCCCCATTCTGCAGCTCTTCATTAAGTATTCAACTGAAATATTAGAGCCTCTGAGGTACAATGCCAATAGAGCAGAAGCAGGACAGGAAGGTGATGTTCTTGTTGATATTTAACAAAGGTCATTGTATCTCTGAGTGAGCTTAAAAGAAACCAAAGCCCATTTTTCTACACAATTGGAAGCATCTCAGAGAGACCTGCTGAGGAGACTGGAAGACCTTACTTTTAAATTCAAGGCCCTGGCAGACTGGTGTCCTGTATCCTAACAGTGGAGACAGAAACAAAGAGCCAAGTCTGACCTTGACATACAGGGCACAGTGTCTTAACTGGAGGTCTGCAAATAAGGAACAAGACAAGAATGACAAAAAGAAAAAACAGTAGACAAGCTGGGGTAAAGCTGTTGGTTTCGGTTTTTCTCACTCATCAGCCATTACCTTCCTGCCTCTAATAAGGGTTGAGAGCTTAGTTGCAATAGTCTGTATCTTTTTGTATATAGGGTTCTCAATCTGCTGTTGTGCAGAACCCCTTTCATTCCAGTTGGTTCTCAAGAGGTCTTTATTTTTGTTCATGAGACTTCCCAGTAATAATTGCATTTTAGTGAGTACTATACTTTTATAGTCTATTCAATCCCAATCAAAAGACCATATAAATATTATCTTACTGATAGGTATACAATCAAGTTTGCTGTAAAGAGTAATTCTATGTATATAGATGTATATTTACAATGTTTTCTGGCTCTTTAACATTAGTGACCATCCTGTTTAACAGTACTTTCTTCCAATACTTATCTGTAGCAGTAGCTGAAGATCTATACATTATCAAATATTTTGGTTAAAAATCTAAGAACTTTCTATATGTATTTTTCTTTGGAGATGGAAGGTAAACATTATGATCTTCAGAATGTACTCTGCAGAGCTTGTTATCTCTGATCTGATTGTAGGGCTGGGAGTTCAGATTTGAAGTCCTGGAGAGTCTTCTGTTGTTTTCTAAATGTACATGAAAGTCAAGCTTTGGATAAAGCACACACAGAGTGAAAGGGTTCCCAGACACAAGTAGACAGGGCAGCCTCCAGGATGAACATCCTCCTGTTCCTATCTTAGCCTGTCTCCTAGCAGTTCTAACATGCGGTGAAAATTCTAACAGATAACACAGCATTGTAAAATGCATGGCATCTGGAATTAAAAGACACCCAGATTTAAATGCCAGCTTTACCACAGTTTTGTGTGCTTGGCAAAGTATTGACTTTACCCGTTGAAGTCCTTAGTTTCTTCATTTATTAAACAAGGACAGTTCTTTCTGTCACAGATTTATTCTGAAGGTTAAATTATATAATATACTTAAAAGTATCTAGCATGCACACCAAAAAAAGTTACTGTTATTCATAATAAGTCAGGTAATGTGCTTCAGTAGAGATCTGGATGCATCCCTTTACAGAGGTACAAGTACTTCCCCCTCTACAAGTTAAGTCCGACCTCCAGAAAAAGGCCGAAATTAGATTGTTAAAACTCCTGGAAAACATTTGAGTCACAAATGCCAGGACCTGGCCCTGCCATCAGATCTGAGAAGGGGAACTCCATAGGTACTAGATGACATTAAGATATCAACTAGTTGGGTGTGATAGTAGACACCTATAATCCCAGCACTCAGGCGGTGGAAGCAGGAGGATCACAATTTTGAGACCAGCCTGGGCTACACAGTGTCTCCCCACAACACCCTCAAAATGATATCAACTAGTCCATCTGTGTGGAAACCTTCTATGGAGTGGGTTCTAAATTCCTCTAGAAATTCACATTTAAAACAATGACCTCATACAAATATTACACTGAAAGTTATAACCAGAAAAGTATAAAACATACAAAAACATTCACTTTGCTAGATAACTACATGTGCAGAACTGACAAAAATAAAAATCAACTCTCCTAAAACATTATCAGAAACCACATAAAAATATTGAAAGAACTCTAGCAATAGTCTTCAATTTAATGCAGACAGAATTTTTAGAAAAGTTCTATATGTTTCTGTGGCTCATGTAAATGGAATTTGATCAGGAACTGAGTTCAAATCCTGGGTATACTCAACTCTGTGACATTCATTATGCTTCCTCAGTTCTAAACTGGAAATAAGAAGTAATACTGTTTAAGTCAAGGTTGTGGTGAGAATAGTACATGGAATGTATGTAAAGTGCTTAGCACAGTTCCTGGCACATAAACAGTAACTGTTTCCGTCTGTACAGATACTGAAAAGCCAAAGCATTAACAAAAACTTACTGCTGGGCGCAGTGGCACATGCCTGTAATCCCACCAACTTGGGAGGCGGAGGCAGAAGAATTGCAAGTTTGAGGCCAGAGGTAGCCTGTGTAACTTGGTGAGACCCTGACTCAAAATACAAAATTAAAAATGGGCTGGGGTCCAGCCCAGTGGTCCAGCACTTGCAAAATATGTGTGCTGCTCTGGGTCCAACCCTTAAGTACTATAAAAACAGTAACAAAAAACCACCTTCTTCTTCTATTTACATGGTGTTTTTCCTATGGGTTCGCTTATGAGTAATGAGATGCATATTCACTTTAAAACTCTTCCCACACACAGTACACTTAAAAGGTTCCTCTGCTGCGTGGCTCTTCTGATGGCTAGCAAGTTCTGATTCCAAAGCAAAACTTTTTTCACATGTTGTGCATTTATGGGGCTTTTCCACAGTATGGGTGTCCTGATGAGAAACAAGCTCAGAGAAACAAGGAAAGGTCATGTCACACTCAGGACATTGTATGGGCTTGAATTTAGAGAATGAAAAAAAGGTTTCATCATCGACACTGCAGTGTTTAGAGTCCTCCTTGTGGCCCTTCTCGGGGAGGGCAGGAGAGGGCTCCTCGACACTCTTCAAGCACGGAGTGTACTGGTGTGGGCTAGCTGATGTGCCTGTTTTCTCATGCAATGCCACATTTGTTTTCTGACCAAAATATTTACCACGCTTAGCACATTCGTATGATTTTGCACCAGTGTGGCTTTTCTGATGCTGTGCCAATCCTGGGAGCCACATAAAACCTCTCCCACATATGCCACATGTATAGGGTTTCTGCTTTACATGGCTGTGGAGGTGCCGGGACAGATGTGACTGCTGGCGAAAGCTGGCAGCACAGTTGGTACACTTATAAGGCTTCTCACCAGTATGGATTCTCCTGTGTGTCCTCAGGTTGGCTCTATAATTGAAGGTCTTCCCACAGTCACCACATTTATACTTTTTCTCTCCTGAATGAATTTTCTGATGCAAAGCAAGGTATGAATTATCAGTGAAGCTTTGGTCACATTCAGGACACTTGTACACATTTTTTGCTTCTTCCCAGGGAAATTCAAGAATTTCAGAAAGTGTTCTGCTTCCTAAACATTGAGACAGTTCTACTAATGGGGTGTGGTTTTCAATGGTAACTAAAAGACTTATGAACTTTCTCTTGCAAGTGGAAGTTCCACCTGATATATTCCTTTCAGGGATTCCAATTCCATCCTCAGAAGATTTTTCTGGATAACGGACAAGGGGCGCAGCAATGGAGTACTTTTCTAGGGAAGGCTCTTCAAGTTCCATAGACTCTAGGCTTAACTGCTGATTAATCTCAGTCTTGCCTTCCCCTCCTGTTGATAAAAACAAAACAAAGCAAAACATAGACAACCCCTTCAAGTGACACCGGGGAAAGAACAAGCTAAAGTAGTTTCACAGAAGACCAGGAAACTACAAATGGGTTATCTTATAACCTAGCCACTGATACATACACAAAATCAGGAGCCAGCAGCCTCTCTTGACTTTACAAAAGATCCAGTTCCAGGTGAACATGCAAGGGGAAGGAGCAGAGAATGCCTATAGCTGTATCAGAGTCTGATGGGATAGGTATGAAGGACAATCTTGGTAGACATGCGCGAGAGGTATAGTTTCCTGGTTAGTCTCTCTAGTCCTCAGGCTTTTCATTAACTAAGCTATCTAAAGCGACAGTTGAGCAATCAAATTGAAACGGAGATTAGAATACATATTTATGAAAAAAGCAAGCAAGCATTTTTTCTACCCTAACAGAGAAATACACAGGTTACCAAAAAATACCTTTATTACCACTAGGAGAGCTCTCTAAAATTTCTTTACCCTTCACTGAAGAGTGATCAAGGTAGAGCTGCTGTGTGTACTGCAGGCAAATAATGGCCAGTTGTATCTCAAGGATGGCTGACAAAACTTGGACCTGGCAAAAAGTATTCCTTTAAACTATTTTTCCAAGTACAGCCAACCCTACATGTCCTTGGGTTCCACATCTGCAGATCGAACCACAGATTGAAAATATTCAAAACAAAAATCACATCTGTACTGAACACGGACATTTTTTCTCGTCATCCCTTAAACAATACAGTATAACTGTTTACATTGCATTTACCTTGTATTAGGTATTACAAATAATCTAGATACGATTTAAAGTATATGGGAGGATGGACATAGATCATATACAAATACTATGTTACTGTATATAAGGGACTTGAACATCTACGGATTTTGGTATCTTTGGGAGGGGGAAGGTCCTGGAACCAACCTCCTGCAGATATGAGGGACAGCCATATTCTTCATGTATAAAGCCAGCATATTTATACAAAAGGGACTCTTTATTTCAAAGAAATGAAGACCTATAACTGACCCAATTTTCTAATTGGAAAGAGTTTCTGGGCTAGAGTATAGTGCTTGGGAATCCAAACAGTACCCAGTGGTTTTGCCGATTTGAGGAGACTGAGTTTAGAGATCAGGGATGCCAAGGCTGTTAGGATTTAAGAGTAAAATAAAGCAGCAGCTCCCCAGAAAGAGACTCAGGGCAAGTACTTGGGATCTCCTTACAACTTTTGCTGAGCAATAATATGCATGCACATGAAGAAACTACCAAAGGCCATGGAAAGAACTACAAAAAAAAAAAAAAAAAAAAAAAAAAAAAAAAAAAAAAAAAAAAAAAAAAAAAAAAAAAAAAAAAAAAAAAAAAAAAAAAAAAAAAAAAAAAAAAAAAATACACAGAATAAGATCCACAGTTCCTACCAACCAAAGTGAAAAGACCATCCAACACAAAGGACATCAAGCAGTCTCCTCAGAAAAATGCTGCCTTAGTAGTAGGCCAAATCAGCCCTAAAGATTGATCTGAACCCACCCTAAAAAGGCAAAAAAGCAAACCCTGAAGGGAACAAACTGAACTAACAACAAAGTCCAAAATATTTTTTAAAAAACAAGAAAGTCCAACAATCAACATAAAATTCACAATTTCAAATCCAATAATAAGTTACCAGGTATGTAAAGAAGAGTAAAATATGACTCATAACAAGGAGAAAAGGTAATCCATAGAAACAGAGCTATAAATGACATGGATGATAAAACAATCAGAAAAAATATTAGAAGAGCTATTATAAATATACTCCATATGTTCCAGAAGGTAGAGGAAAATATGAACATGACAGAGAAGTGGGAGATAATACAACAGGAATTATGAAAAACAGTTAAGATACTCAACCCCAGTCAGAGGCTACTCAGGCACACAGATACTGCAAATAGTTCCCCTTTGTATAGAAAGGCATAATACCCCCCTTACAAGCCAGTCAGTTTCTAGTCTTAGCAAATGATCCTAATTTATACTAAAGGGGTTTCCCAAGTAAAACTGTAAATTAACTGCAACAAATATTTGGGAAAATGGTACCAGGTATTGCCACATGTGAAATCACAGTCATATACTAGACTGGATTTTTGTCTTTAAGAAATTGTGTCAGCTGGATGTCATGGTGCACACTTGTAATCCCAGTTACTCATGAGGCTGAGGCAAGACCATCGCAGGTTTAAGGCCAGAGGTCAGCCTGCAGAATTTAGCAAAACCCTGTCTCAAAAATAAAAAAGGGACTTGGGATGTGGCTCACTGGTGAAGTGCTTGCCTAGCGTGAAGTAATGCAGAAAAAATCATCTAAGACTTTGAAACGTGTTCTTTCATGCAAGTTGTCATATCCATGTAAATGACCCAGGAACAGGTCCCACTTCACCATACAAACATGTGGACAAGGAATGAAATCCTCATCTAGAACTGACGAAAGTTCCAAAATGCAAGAAAACCAACTGCCTTACCAATCAAGGCCACATCCTCAAAATCCTCCTGTGTGGCCTCTCTGCTGAGTGCACCCTGGGCAGGGTGCAAACTCACACATTCCTCTTGAGAAAAATACACAGCCAGATCCTCAAACAGCATTGGTCCCTGTAACAACATGAAAGCCCATTTCAGTACAAGAGGTTAGTGGTCAGCCCCTTAATCTAAGAAGACTGAGAAGAACTAAAGACATAGATGCAAGGGAGAAAAGGGCTTGGTGTAAAATATTCCTGAATTTGGGATGGGTTATAAACAGGTTTAGGGGTGGTGTCAGGGTTGGGAAGGAAAAGTAAACACGGACATAAACTTTGAGGCAGTTGTAAAAGAATCAAGACAGGGGCTGGGGTTTAGCCTAGTTGGTAGAGTGCTGCTCTGTACTCTGAGGACCTGGGTTCAATCTCCAGCACCTCAAAAATGGAAGAAGGATGTGGCAATCCACACCAGAAGCAATGCCCCTCCCCCCCCCAAAAAAAAAGAATCAAGACAGCACACTATGAGAATGATGTAGTCTGTCCTGAAACAGAAAAGTTGCTGGAACAATTCTTGGGGAGAAAACTCATTAAGTAAGGATGCTGTAAGAAAAAGACTGGCCTGCAGAGGAAAAATCATGAGGTTCCACGCTTTCCCCAAAACCCTTTTTGTTTGTTGTTCCCTCTCTTTTTCATGACACTGCTCAGCTCCCTCCAGCACTTCATCAAGAGATACTCCTTCCCTAAGTTTACTGCTCCTATAAATCAATACAAATTTAGTATAACTAAGAATCACCGGGGCTTTGTTGTTATTCAACAGGTGTGAAGCCTAGAAATCTGCCGCTTTGAGGATTCAAGAAAAGACACTTGTAGAAATTCTCAGGGATCTACTCCCCCGTTGGTGGCTGTGAAGAGAGAAAGGTGGTAAACCTGGAGCTGAAGGCAGCCTGTTAAAAGGGCTGTCTGGGGATCAGGCACACTCCCATCACCACAAGCGCGCCTCATCCGCCTGCAAGAAGGTCAGGCACAGGCTGGAAAATAGCGACCGAACGTGGACGGGAAAAGAATAACTCGTCTCACCTGGGCGTTGGCTGTCGGGAGCATGGACGCCATTTGGGGAAGCGAGAGGCGCCTTCAAGTCGCCACGGGGACGTCGACAAAGCTGCGATTGGAGAGCCAGTCCGTGGAGGGGCCGATTAGGCAGCCAAGCTTCCTCGTGTACCCCCAGCGTCCCTCGATTCCCTCAAGCCTTTTTGAGAACCTGAGCTGACCGCTCCTCTTCTGGGCCCAGCCTCGGAAGGGGCCCACCTAAGGCTCCAGCAGCAGAGATCCTCGTCCCACCCGGAAGAAGGAGCAGGAAGCAAACGCCCAGGCGAGACGCTATGGCCGAGGCGTAGGCCACAGCACAGCTCCCACGCTTTCCCAGGAAGCAGCTGCGGGGGAACCGCCGGAAGCAACGAGCCCCGCTTTTGCCGTCTTGAGCTCTGATTGGGCGGTGTGTTCCTTAGGGGGCGGTCCCCCTTCTGAGTGGACCAATTGAGAGGCTTGCTGACGACTGACGACACACGGGGCAGCTGAGAGGCGTAGCTTCTCCTGCACTTTGCGAGCAAGTGTTTCCGGTTGCTTCGGCTGGGTCTCCACCGTGAGTTCCGGGCCTGTTGACCGGTCAGTTGGAGCGGTAGGGTGACCGTTGAGAAGCGTAATGATCCCGAGAAGGAAACCAAGAGGACAGAGACACTGTGCCATTCGAAAGAGAGTCAGTAACTAAATGTTACTGAATACAGGCCCTATGGGCCTGACATTTGGTTCTGGCCAGCTGAGGTGGACCGGATGCCATGGCCCCTAGCGTAATCTAGGCCTAGGCAGGGTGCTGTGTCATAGGTAGATGTTGGACCCATGCAATAGAAGAGAGTGTCTCTGCTGTCATAAGGTTCAGATCAGGGTAGGAGGCCTCGTTGCTAATGTCCGACACAAAGTATTTTAGGGGCAGGGTGCATTGAAGCCTGCGGCTGCTGCCCAACTGAGGGATTCCGAGCCAGAGAGGACCTCAAGCGGGAGAAGAGCCACTGGTTTGCTTTGCAGAACATTGGTCAACTCCTAGTACCCGATACTCGACCAGCGCCAAGCATGTCCCATGTTACCTACACTGACTGGGTGCCCTGAAAGTAGAAAATTGAGCTCCTTCCCTAAATTCTGCTACTAATTGCTTGGGTGATCATAGCCAATTTTTAACTTTGTTTTCTTCAGTTGCAAAGAGATCAGAATGAATGCTTCACCTTTATAATTCAGAGGGTAACTTCAAAGACTATAAAATAAGTAAAAGGAATTAATCAGTTTATGAAGGTGTGGGGAAAAACCAAAAGAGAAAGACAAGGAGGATAGGTACATGGAAAATTCTGAATAAATTTCAACATATTTTCTTATTCTAGTGCCAGGTTACTCAATTGCAAGTATCAGAAAACCCAACTAAACAGTGTTCAGATAGGGCAGTTGGCTAATTGGCATCAACAGAGTTCCAGTTGTTTCCATATTCTCTGTCATCCTTAGCATGTTGGCAAAACTGACCATGGAATCCAGATAATATATGCAGACATGTATTGTGTCATGTATCCATCCTAAAACAGTCATTATCAAGAAAAAAAAAACTATCATAACAGTATATCATCATGTTTCATGTGTTGGCACTGGAGAAAGGACCTAGCCTTCCCTCACTATCTACCAGCACAAAATCAGGGCTCTGTTGGAAAAGAAAAAAAGCAGAAGGAGGGCATATAAAAGGTGGTAGGTAGTTAAGTAACATTATTACAAGGGATATTTGTTGGCAACTAAAAAGTAGTCTGTGGAAATGGGCCACAAATGAGGTTGCTGAGGGTCTTGGGATGAAGAACAAATGTACTTTAAGGACAGGTGGAAAAATGATAATAACAAGCCTAGACCAATCCAAAGCATACATGTTAAAGGAGAACCAACAGCCTGGTATGTGGAGGCCTAAACTAAAAGCATGTTCATCATAAGGGATGGTCAGTTCATGTAGCCATTTTTCACTTCTTGCTTTGTGCTTCTTGCTATTCTTTTTTCAGAGACATCTTATTTGGGGCTCAGAATCTCCTAATCTGGATTTTTGATTCTTTCACCAAAACAAGAGGCTCTCCTGGCTCTTTCGTTTGAACCCTGTTCCCATTATTACAAAGAAATAGACACAGGGACATAAGCTTATAGTACTAACTCAGTGTATAACCAGAGAGGGTTACCCCTGAAATGGTAAAGAGGAAACTTGAAAGCTTGATCTTAGTAAAAGTAAAGAGATGAGATAAAAAGTCTAACATACACAAAGATTGAAAGAAGACTGAATGATACACCTAATCCAGTTTTTTAAAAGAAATATTTGACTATATATCCATTGTATGTACAAGTCTCACCATATCATCAAAACTTAAAAATCTTTTCACCACCTCCTTTTGCAAGATTGTCCATTTCCACCTTTAACTATGTTTCTTCTCATTTTAAGTCATGCCACATCAACAAATGGAGGGCTCAGGGCCTTTATTTATTCCATACCTGTTATTAAGGTTGACTCTTTTGAGGAGGCAACTCTTCCCAGTCATTTCTTGAATGCCGTCCAGTCTGGGGATCTCATTTTCTTGCAGTATATCTGAAAGTGCTTTTCTGCTATTCATAGGGTTTTCAATTGCTAATTGTTTCAAGAGTGGGCTGTCAGGTCCTTCTCCCTAGTCTGTCTTAGTCTGGAAGCTCAGCTGAAACCTGTCCACCATGGGTGGCCCTGCTGGTATCTGAGATACGGGTGAGATAGATTTCAACATCACAGTAACACTCAAGTCCCCACGGCACAACAAGCTGACAGACATGTAGGGGTAGCAAATACACATTCACCCATATTCCATTCTAGAATTTCCACTCTTGTTTGCACAACAAAACGCCTCAGTTGAAATCCTTATCAAACTATCTTGCAATCACACATCTCTTCCAAGGCAGAGTATGTCTTGGTCACCATTTGTACCCATAGCGCCTGGCCCTCTGTATGTGAGAAAAGAGGGAGGAAAAAGTTCAATTTCAAAGCTCGGACCTCATCTCGCTTACGCTTGCTTTTTATGTATGAAAATGGAGTGCTTGTCCAAAAGGATGCCAGGAAACCAGTAACAATGGTTACTTGGTACTCAGAGTCAGAGGGAGGGGAACTTATTTCTCACCTTTTTTTCTTTTTTAGCACAGGTCTTTCTCTTCCTTCCTCCTCTCCAGACAGCTGCCTGGGCACCTCCCCTTTCTCTTGAGACAGCTCCACACAAGCTGCCACTTCTCTCGCCACCATCTTCCCTGCCTATCCAAAGTGCTTTTCCTTCTAAAAAGTTGGCTTAGCTTTTCTGCTCTCTTTGGCTTTTCCTTCCTCTGAGGAATATCCTTATGCTCATTCACCCAAAGAACAGACATTTCTCCAAGTTCTTTACCAAGTTTATCTAAACTTCTTTAGGTGCCTCAGTTTTCCCCACTAATTTATTCCTTAAAGGTAAACTGTCTTTCAAAATAACTTTTACCTATATCCTGTATGTCTGCAGCCATAGCATGCTGGCATCCGATCCCGCCAGATCTAGGAAGCTAGGCAGAGTTGGCCTGGTTAGTCCTTGAATGGGAGACCACCTGGGAATACCAGGTACTGCAGGCTAGCGAGGAGGACCTAGCAATCCACTCCTGAAACAATCCACCATTGAAAACCCTATGAATAGCAGAGAATCACTAACAATAGTGCTGGGCATGGCACAGTGTCAGGGAGTGTTTTGTTCTGTTGTACATAGGGTTGCTACCAGTTGGACCCCACTTGATGGCACCTTACAACAACAACAACAATATTCTGCACTATAAAAAAAACAAACAAACAAAAATGCACACAGGCATGCACACTTCTAAAAAAAGGTTTAATGTCAGAGAATCCCTTCAAGTTAAACCAAACCCCAAACATCTTGTTGAGCACATTTGTAAAATTCTTCACATAAGGATGAAATATAAATGACTCATAAAAATTGAAAAAATGATCAAGCATACTAAAAAATGCACATGAAAACAATGAGATCTTTTTTACATCAACCTTGCTGTGTTGGCGAAGATGTGGGCCATTTGCCTTGCTGTAGCAGGTGTAGAGTCTTCTCACTCTTGGTGTGAGAACACATTGATAAAACCTTTCTGGCAGGCAATCTGGGATTTGTTTCCAAAGTTAAAATATGGTTAATTAAAAGTAATTTTAACCAACATTCTAGGAATTTTTCCTAAGGAAATACAGATGGTGCCTAATTTACTATAGTTCCACTTAACGATTTTTCCAGCAAGCAAGAGAAAAACAATTAATATGCCCGATTGCCGCAGACCAGCTGCAGCCTAAGATCCAGGGGTCCCTGAAGGCGGGTGAGGAGTCGGCAATGGGAGACAGAGACACAGCCACTCGGAGGCAGTGTGATCCTGTTCCATATATTGCTCAGATAGCTCAGTTTTTTATGCAGTCTTTTTAGGCTTAGGTCATGCAAGCAGTAAAAATAGCACATGCAGTTATCCACGAAAAAAGTCTCACAAGCACCTGTTAATCATAATAGCCCATAGCCCAAAGCATAAACTTTACTATCTTTAGATAACAAACACCTGGAAGGTCTGTCTCAGGCTTTTCATAAAATTTAGCTCAGTTGGTAGAGTGCTGTGCTGCAGTCTCTGAGGTCCCGAGTTCAATTCCCAGCACCCCAAAAATGGGAGAAGGACCTGGCAATCCACTCCCAAGGCACTCCTGAAAGAGTCAGCCATTGAAAACCCTATGAGGGTCACTATGAGTCAGATACTCCACGGCACCTAACAACAACAACAACAAGCTATAATAGGGTATTTGAACTCTATCCTTATCATTCTAACCCCTTGTTCATTGCATGTTTCTATATAAGGTAGTGGATGGTCAGGCTGACCAGAACAACAGCCTCTACTCTTTTTCTATAGCTGGGAACCAAGGTCTGCCTTTAGATAGATAAGCACCTTTCCATGCTAAATTGTCAAGGAGGTTTTTATAGTGTGGGAACAGGCCTATGTATTCTTTTGATTGTTCTATACCTTTTTTGTAAACCTTAGTTACCATAGGTGGGGCCACTTCAGTCCAGGTAGGGGCTAACAACTCAGCTTGCTGCAACTGAAGCATAAATTACTTAATGCTTGAGTTCCAGGGTGGAAATTGTTGATCAGCTTTAACTAGAATATTGTCCATGCAACCCTTATAATTGGTGGTGGTTACCTCTAATTTATTCACGAGTTCCCCCAGTTGTGTCATTCTTTCAGCATCTGTTTCATTAGAATTTAATACAATATTAGTTATGAGCATTAGTCCTAAACATGAAACAATTATGTATATAATAATTAGAAGCAGTAATCCTATTCCTAGAAAGCAAAAAGCACATATTCCTTTTCCCCATCCCCATCCATTTCTTTGAAAATGAGTTCCTTAAACTCCTCTTCCCCATATCTGGACCTTGTCAGACAATATGGTTAGAAATGGCCGTGGCACCCGATAATAATAATACACTTGGGAGCAGGGGTAGACGAAACAACTCTTAGAATAGGGGCTCCTGATGAAACAACTGGAAGAGATTGAGCTGTAGCAAAACTTTCAGTTCAACGCTGAGGAGGGTAAGAGGAAGTGGAGAGCAGGCAATTTCCTTTTTTACCCCCACATTTTTACTTTAAATTTTGCAACCTGTATATTTGAAAGAATAATGCAGTAATCACCTATGTACCCTTCACCTAGCTTCTCCAGTCAGTATTTTAGTAATGTTCTTTTAAAACGTGACACGGAAGTTGCCTACATCACTTTCCCTCTTGCCCACTGGTAAAAGCTTTAGCACATAGCCTGATCTTGCTGGAAGGGAGGCTAAGAAATAAAAGCTTACGTAACAGTGATTATTGCCCTGCTGTAGGAGGTGGGAGACCATCACTACAAGAAGATAGGATATTTTTAAAAGGAAGAAACAGGAGGAGATAGAAATGGGACAGTGGATTCTAGGGGACAGTTACTCTCTGGCACTTGGTGAATTTTGTAACCAACTGTTCTCTTCTAATTAGATTCTGGTGCTACACTTGTAATTTATCTCTAGAAAGTAGGTCAGACTTTACAGTACTTCCCCACCACACACTTTGGTTTCTTGCTGTCATTTTCCTTATATTTTGCCACACTGTGTGGCTATTCCTAATCAATATTAGGTTACATTCTTTGGGTTTTGTTTTGAGACAGGGTCTCACTATGTAGCCCAAACTGGTCACAAATTCTGCCTCCTGAGGGCTGAGATTACAGACGTGTGCCACTGCACCTGGATCAATCTTAAATATTTTTTGCAACAAGCTTAAATAAAAATAACTTCAAGCCCAGTGCCATGGCGCATGCCTGTAATCCCAGTGATTCAGGAAACTGAGGGAGGAAGATCACATGTTCGAGGCCAGAGGCAGCCTGTGCAATTTAGTGAGACCCTGTCACAAAAGAAAGAAAAAGATTGACTGGTCTAGGGGTGCAGCTTAGTGCTAGAGCACTTGGCCTAGCATGTGTGAGGACCTGGGTTCAACTTCCCAGTACTGAGGAAAAAAAAAAACAGAAAGGAAAAACTCAAATTTCAATAATGATACACTGTCATGATGAGTGCTCAAAATGCCCTGAATGGGTCTAAACACATTTACCACAGCTACTTGCCTACAATAGCATGTTTGTGGTACTTATAAGTATAAGTTGTAAATAGTATAGCTATCTTCATTTTGGCCAAGTGATTTTCCAGTTTTTTTTTTTATTAGGAATTTACAGAAATTTTTACAATAAAATAAAAATACAGGCTGCTTTTTATAAATCAAGATTTTACTGGCCACTGCACGTCATACTACATGTCATACTACATAGACAATTGATTTAACTATTCCTAGTTAATTTATATCACCTACTTATACTACCCAGCGCATGAAGCCCTGGATTCAACACCCCAGTAACACACACACACACACACACACACACACACACACACACACACACACGCACCCCTGAAATCTTTAGAAACATTTTCCTTGTCAAAATGTTAAAAGAATATGTTTTTAACTTTTTTTTTTTTTTTTTTTTGGTGGTACTGGGGTTTAAACCCAGGGCCTCACGCTTGCATGCTTTGCAAATGCTGAACCACTGAGCTGCACCACCAGCCCATTTTTTTTAGTTTTTTGAAACAGGGTTTCACTAAATTACGCAGACTTCCTCTGGTTTCAAACTTGTAATCTTCCTGCTTCGCCTCCCCAGCCTCTGGGATTACAGGCGGGCGCCACCGCGCCTGGCTGGTTTTAACATTTCTAAGTCAGTACTGTTTTGCAGTATTGGGGACACAAGAATGTTTTGATCTGCTATGATTTATTCTTTGAGATATTAGTTAAATCCTTTTAGGGTTGATCATTTTAGCCCTTCACTGTACATCATTTATTTTATTTTTTATTTTATTCATTTATTATTACTATTTCTTTTTTTTTTTTTTTTGGCGTGGTTCTTGGGGGTTGAATCCAGGGCCTCTCGCATACTTTTTTCTACCACCGCCCTGCAGCCCCAGCCTATTTTTTATCTTGTGACTGGGTCTCGCTAAATAGTGCAGGCTGCCTCTGGCAACGAACTTGCCATCCTCCTGCCTCTCCCTCCCGAGTTGCTGGGATGACAGGTATGAGCCGCTGCGCCCGGCTATTTAGCTTCTTCTTTTTCATTCTTTGGTTATGTAGCTTTCTGTAGTTATTTGAAACCAAAGGATAAATTCTTGTTTTAAAGTTTTGCTCAACACAAGTTCCCTGGTCACAAAATTTGAGTTATCTTTGGATATAGAACCCCCACCTCCCGCAACCTGAGCGTCACTGTCTGTCACTTGCTTATTTTACAGTGACAACCCTGACCCGCCCTTCTGTTGTCAGCGCGGGCTGCCGCCGCGATTGTTGGGCCGGCGCTAGCCGGGCACGGCTTCCTGCAGTCACGCTTGCCGGCGCCTTCCACTCTGATCTCCAAGTGCGAGCTTGGGAAGTGCTGGCCGACGGCATCCGGGAGACCTCGCGTGTCCCCATCCTGTGCCCCAGGCACCCGCGAAAGGCCGCGGGGGACCCTAGCAGCCGCCGGCATCCATGAACGCTGGGACCGGGTCGCGCTTAGCTGCCGTCCGCCGGGTTCCACGCCGGTGAGGAGGAAGCGGGCAGCAGACGAGCCCGGCCCCTCCGCGGGCCCCGCCGGTCCTACCCGCTCCTAAGATGGCGGCGTCGGCGTCACGGAGGGCGGCGCCACGCGGGGCGGCGGCCAATGGGCTTCCGGGCTGCGCCGCCGACCGGGTGCGGGAGACGGAAGTGCCGCGGGCCGCCGGCTGCGGCCCCTGCCGGTTACATAATTCGTTGCGGCTCCCGCGCCGTCTCGCGTCCCGAGTCCCTGCGCCTCCAGGATGCGCTGAGCCCCGCGACGCCCGCAGCTGCCGCCGGCTCCCGCCTGAGGTGAGGCGGCGGGCGGGGTCTCAGTGGGGGCGGGGAAGCCGCGGCAGGGACGCTGAGGGTCGGCTGGCCAAGCCCTGGCAGGCCGGGCCCCGGGCGACGCGTCCGCCCGGGCAGCCCGCGGGCCCTGCGGCTCAGGGTCCGGCCCCGGCTCGGTGCCGGTGGCGGCGAATAAGAGCTCATCCCCGCCGGCGGGGTGCGCGGGGCGCGGGGACGGTGCCGGGCGGGGGTCGGTCTTCCTCCTGGGCCCCGGGGGTCGTCGGGAGACTGGAGCCCGGGACGGGCGGCATTGGCCCGCGGGGGTCACCCGGGTGAGGTCGGGTTCCTCGCGCCCGCTCCCGCCGGTCCCGGGACCTGTTGCGCCCGGGTAATGTCCGCCGACGGCGTCCGCTCCTCCGAGGCCCGGAGCCCGCGCCGTGTCCTGCCCCGCGCCCTTCCCTGTCGGCTGTGCCCTTTGGCACTGAGGCTGATCAGAGCCTCCCATTCCTGGGGACTCGGTCTGGCCGAGCTGACCGTCCACCACCGACGCGACTTCCCCCTCCGGTCGGGGCGCTCACCAGGGAGGCCTGGGGCTCTGTGGCTTGTGCGGTTTGTGCCCCTGGAGAAAAAGGGCGTGGGGCTGTGGACCTTCTCTGAACCTCCCACAAATCTCTGACCCCAGGCCCGGAGGTTAGGATAGGTTTACTCGGCGGCTGCTTGGTTGATCTCTTTTCCCTCTGCCAAGTGCTTGAGCTTTTTGTCGTTTTGTCACTCATTGGTCCTGGGAGAAAAGGATAGCTGCCTAACAGGGTTGCTCGCCCGCGGTGTCCGCAGTGGTACTTTGTCTCTGGAGAGAAGGTCGCCAGTTACAGAAGTTTTCCTTTCAGCAGAGCACTAAGGACGTTTATCTGCTAGTTAAGGCTTCCCTCTCCCAGCAGAGAAAGTTGTGGTACTCCAGAAGTCATCTCTGCAAACACTGCAGTCCACAATACAGTGCGATGAGGAGGGAAGTTTTAGAAGTCCTGTCGCCACTTTTTGCTGGTTGACAGGGCAGTAACAGTGAAGTCTTGGTCATCACTGAGTTAAAAGGTGTCTGGAGTAAAAACAAATAGATGCACCAACATATCAGTGGATTGCTTTAAGCTCATTTAGAGCAGATGGGATTAAAGACTAGAGAAAACTCAAGGACCATCTTTCCGAACCTACAGACAGATCACTGCAGTGAACAGGGTCTTCATCCCCTTCTTCTCAGATTTTGTGCCCAACAGAAATAATATGCAAACCAACCTCTTGTTGTTGTTGTTGTTGTTGTTGTTGTTACTGGAAGACTGAACCCAGGGTGCTCCACCGCTGAGCTACACCCCCTAGCCTCTTTTTTATTTTTTTATTCTGAGACAGGTCTCGCTAACTCGCACAGGCTGCCACTGACCTCGAACTTGTGATTCTCCTGCTCAGCCTCCTGAGTTGCTGGGAACTCAGGCATGTGCCACTGCACCCAACCTTAAACCAGCCCTTTTGAGAATGGGGTTTGTCTGGGCTCCTCCACCAGGCTGTGGTTTGCTGAAGTTTTATTTCATAGACCTGGCAGACATGCTGGTTTTCTGTGAAGGTGTTAAAACTTGTCATAAAGTCAGGCATGGTCTGGTGTCAATATGCCAGCATAAAACGAAAAAAAATTTAAAACAGATCTATGCATGTCCCATATTCAACCTCCCCCATTTGTAACTTGCAATGACTTTGTCACCCGTGTTTATTTTAACCACACCCACACACGGTGTATCTTTAGATATGACTTGTTCAAGTTGCTTAGCAACAGCATGCTTCTGATGGGAGTGGAAGAAAATTCCTGGATGTCAGGAGATTTGAGGGATAACAGATCCACCTAAAAGGAAACCAAGAAGGGTGATGTGGTCATCACTGACTGGGTGCTCATGACACAGACTGTCCACACCTCAGCAGTGTGGCACCTGGCAGCCTGAGAAGAGTTAGCTCAGGTGGTTACAGAACCCTCATGTTGAAGTCATAGGGAACAGACAGGTGGAGACAAGAATCTTCGGAACTCTGAGTTCTGGGCAATACATATCTATCTATTTCTCTCCCTCTCTCCCTCTCTCCCCCCCTTCTCTCTCTCTCTCTCTCTCTGTCTCCCTCTCTCTCTCTTTCCCTTTCCTTGTAGTACTATGGGGTTTAACCCAGGGCCTCATGAATGCTAGGCAAGTGCTCTAATACTGAGCTGCACCCCCAGCCACACACACACACACACACACACACACACACACACACACACACCTTTTTTTTGCAGTACTTAGTTGAACCCAGTGCCTTGCACATACTTTGCAAGCACCTACCACCAGACTGTACCCCTCTGCCCCCTTTTTATTTTTATTTTGAGACAGAGTCTCACTAAGTTACACAGGCTGCCTCTGGCTTCGAACTTGTGACTTCCTGCCTCAGCCTCATGAGTCGCTGGGATTATAGGCATGCACCACCGTGCCTGGCCCCAGCACCTTTAAAATTTTTATTTTTTATTTTTTTTTAGCTTTGAGACAAGGTCTCACTAAGTTGCATAAGCTGCCTCTTGCCTCACATCTATGATCCTCTTGTCTCAGCCTCCCAAGTGGCTGGGATTACAAGCATGCACCACTGCACCCAGCTAGGGCAATGCATGTCTTTGCCTTACTGAAATAATCCAGAAGTCCAACTTGGTGACAGCAGTCCCACCTGCATAGAATGTGGCTGCCTATCAGGCATGTTTTCTCTTAAATTATGGCTCCTCCATATCTACATCTTCTCTCCACCATCTCCTCGAAGAAACCCACAAAGCTATCATGGTTTCCGTACCTTAGTACCTCCTTTGTAGAAAGCTAGGCCAGGGCATGGACTCTGTACTGAAGCTGGTTCTGCTTATGTTGTAGGAAGTGCTTTCAAGTAGATGCCGGTCTGCAAAAGGATGCTGAAAGTGCTAGATATTGTTGAGGCTACAATCAAATGCTGAATTTGATTCAGCAGATAGCTGCAAGTGCCATTGGTTATTCCAGAGTCAGACCTCCTTCCGTATGTTTCATTCTTTTTGCATGGCCTAATGGGAACTGGCTGGCAGGACAGTTTAGGGTCTGTCTGAAGACCAGATAAAAAGCACAACTGCTTCAAGAATGACATGTATATTTGCACTCCAGACATTCACATGATCAAACTCATACTCTGCTACAAATACTAAGGGGCTTGCCCAGTGCTTGTGGAATGAGATGGAGGGGTCTGAACAGGGAGCCAGGGTTTTTTGCGGGAAGTAGATTGAGGTCCTGGTTAGCTCTGAGCAGTGCTTAATGCAGCTGGAGTGTCCCCATGCAGAGGCTGGCAGGAGCATTACCATCACCCCAAGGTGGCCACAGCTCTAAGTGAGATGGGCAGGTAGTGGGAATGTGACAGCAAATGAGGGGCAACCCCCTCATCCCACCCTTCAGCAGCTCCGCCCCACTCCTGCATGGCTGGGGGTCCCAAACATCCCTAGAGGAACGGTGAGGACTAGCTATGACTGTGACAAGGTAGATATTTTCAAATGGCTCTTCAAATTATAGGTAGAATGACTACCTGTTTTGCCCAAACATAGACTTTTAATAGTGACTTTTAAGGCCAGTACCCTGGGAATAGCATGCCATTTGGGCTCTGATGCCAGAAATAAATGTTCTAAACACAGACTTAAAGTTCCAGAGATGTGAAGAGGAGGCGTTTGTGGACAGGGACACAGAACAACTGTTGGAGAAAGCCCTTGTTGCCTTTGTTTCCACAGGAAGACGAAAGAAAGGTATTTTGTCATCCTTAACAGACCATGCTTTAGAACTTACTCCAGCTTTCTTTTTTTGTGGAATAGTTATTTAAAATGAAATGGAGTTCATCTTGTTTATGCTATTCCTGAACTAGGATTGATTTTGGCAGCAAAGTAATAAAATTTAAGCCCATCTTGAAAATGACTACTAGAAATGATTCCATTTTATAAAATAGGTGGCTAATTTCCCTTAGGTACAGAAATTGATTCTTTTTTGGAAAATGTCGGACAACAATATTTCCGTCATTCCCTTGGCATTCATTGAATGCCATTGGATGCTGTTTCCACACTTGTTTCTCTCTGGAAGACTGCAGCTGTAACCTGTTCGTAGATGATTCTCCCCCTTAGTCTTTTTACTATTCAGCAGGTCTTGTAGATCAGACATTTGCTGCTCCTATCCTTCCACTCTGAGTGTTGGATTACTTTGGTTATCCTCTGGCCACTCAAATGTACACTCAGAGAAGTGCACTGCCTGATCAAGCCCCACAGCCTGGGCACCCCTGTGCCAACACGCCTCTTCTGTATAAGAATGTCTTGTAGGAACTACAGGAAACCAGCTACAGTTATATTGGGGATGGAGTGAGTACAGGATTCTTAACCTTTGCTTCCCGTAGCATGGGAGTTTTTTTTTTTTTTTTTTTTTTTTTTTTTTTTTTTTTTTTTTTTTTTTTTTTTTTTTTTTTTTTTTTTTTTTTTTTTTTTTTTTTTTTTTTTTTCCAGTGCTGATTATCAATCCCAGGGCTTTGCACATGCTAGGCAATTGCTGTACCACTGAGCTACATCCCCGGCCCATGAATTCTTAAACACAGGTTACTTTTACACTTTAAAAACAAAATGGACCGAGTGTGGTGGCACAGGCCTATAATCGTAGCACTTAGGAAGCTGAGGCAAGAGGATTGAGAGTTTGATGCCAGCCTAGGCTAAACAATGAGACCCTGTCTCTAGAAACCAAAATTTAAAAAGGTTTGAAAAGAGCATTCTCCTCCCTCGAAATGGAAAATGTTCTTTTAAGTCTTTTATTTAAATGATTGTCTTAAAACTTACTGTGTGTGTGTGTGTGTGGTACTGAGGAGTTGAATTTAGGGCCTCATGCATGCTTTTGCAAGCGCTGTACCACAGAGCTAGGACCCCAGCCCATTTTTTATTTTCTATTTTGAGACAGGGTTTCACTAAGTTACACAGGTTGTATATGGCCTCAAACTTGCAATCCACGTGCCTCCGCCTCCCAAATCACTGGGATTACTACACTACACCCGGCTCTAAATATTTTTTTTAAGTTGGATCTTGTATAGCTACTAATACTGTTTTTTAGTGGTTACACAGGAACTTTTAAAACGTTTTTGCCATGTTGCTCAGTGGCTGTCTCTACAAATGCCTCCTCTTTGCTTCTTTACAACTTTAATCTGTGTTTAGAATGCTTATTTCTAGCATCAGTGCACAAAATGCCATGCTCCTCCAAGAGCACAGAGTTTAAAAGTAAGTGCTCAGGCTCTTTTAGTACTTATTGGGTATTAATTCTACTCAGAATTTGAAGAGACTCTGTAAAATTTCCAAGTCATTACTAATTAGAAACAGCCAATGAGGGGCCAGGCACAGTAGTGCACCCTTGTAATCCCAGCAACTCTGGAGGCAGCAGAAAGAGCTCAAGTTAGAGCAGCCCGCAAACTTTGTGAGACCCTGTCTCAAGATAAAAAAATAAAAATGGGGTTTAGAGTGTAGCTCAGTGGTAGAGCTCTTGCAAAAGTATTTGTGAGGCCTGGGGTTCAAGCCCCCGGTGCTGTTTAAAAAATAAATAAATAATAAAAACACCTGTGAGATTATTTTGATGTTAAAAAGTTTATAATTTACACACACCACCTAAAAGTCTTAATTTTTTCTTTTCCTTTTTTTTTTTTTTTTTTTGGTAATGAAAAAAACTCAAGCTCATTGCACAAAGCTTAAATACTATGGAAATGAGTGATGGAGAATACAAACATCTGCCATAATTCCAGAGGCTGAATCAGACAGGAGTTTGAATTACTTTTTTTTTTTTTTAACACTTCTTGGGAGTTGAACTCAGAGCCTCACACATGCTAGGCAATTGTTCTGCCAGTGAGCTGCACCCTCAGCCTCATTTTTATTTATTTATTTATTTTATTTTATTTTATTTATTTATTTATTTTTGAGGTAGGGTCTTGCTAAGTTGTGCAGGCTGCCTCTGGCCTTAGACCTGTGATCCTCCTGTCTCAGCCTCCTGAGTCACTGGGATTGCAGGTATATGCCACAGTACATGGATGAATTACTTTTTAATAATTATTTTAGAGCTGGGGAGGTAGCACATGCTTAGCATGTATTTATTTGATTCTGAAGGATCTTAAACCCAAACCCAGGGAAGCAGAGATTAAAAACAAAAAACACACTACCACCACCTAGCAGAGACGGAGTACGAGGCAGGAGGGCTGCTCTGTGCAGAGCGGCAGAGGATGGGAGGTTTTCTGTAACTAGATTCCGCTTGCTGCACTTTTTCACTTTAAACTGAATAGCCATGTTTCCATTTCACCCACTGCCTCCAGAGCAATGCGAGGGTTTCTTATGGCTATTTGTTCTCTATCCAAGAGCAGATAAACTCTTGGTTGTGTGTGAGCCCAAGACAAGGTCCACTCTTGGTGTTAGACAAGAATGCTGAGCAAATATGTGCATTGTATTTCTTCTGATTCCTACCCTCTGAAATCTAAAATTATCTGCAGGTGATTTTGTTGTTCATTTTGTTATCAAACCAAACTGGTTGATTAGTAAAACTCTTACTAATCTAAATTGGTAATTCCGTTCTGAACTTGTGGATGCTCCAGGGAGCTCCTAGCAGGACCCCAGCGTAAAGAGTACCTGGGGCTTCTTGTATCTGTCCTGTCAGCCCCATCCCATCCAAGCTTCTGTTGTTCCTGTCATGAGCACTGACTGATCTTCCAGTGTGAACCTGAGAATGGGGAGCACAGAATAATCCAGTACCTCGTTTTCTAGGCTGGGGACATGAGACTAGCCCTGACTTCTCAGGTGATGAGGCCATAGAGTGAGGTCCCGGCTCCACGTCTTCTGGACCCGAATCTTGTGTTCTCTCTCCCACCTGGGTCATATTCTTGATATTCTTCCTCTTCATCTGTTGTCCTGCAGTTCTGACACTGACCTGACAGGGGCCACAAAAGATGAGTCATCCTCACTGCAACCCAGTCCTAAACTGCTCTGGTGAAGACCCTGAGAGCCACAGGGAATTCAGCCCCATGGTGAGCAGGAAAAGTGCTGTCAAACAGGCCAGGCCGGTGGATGTCCTTCATACATCTCCCTTCCTGCTACTGGGCCTCTGTGCATCTTGGGTGCGGTTTCTGGGAGGATCCAGGGGGAGGGGATGCTAGTTTGCTTGTGTGTCACTGTGGCAAAATACTGACAGAACAACTTAAAGAGGAAGGCTAGGTTTAGAAGTTCTCAGTCTGTACCAGGGGAGGGTCATGGGGGAGCAGCTGGTGGTTGGGCCTGTGGTGGAGGACTCCCTCACATCATGGTGTGAGGAAGCACAGAGACCTTACTAGAACCAGGGCTCCACATAAAAACTCCAAAAACCTGCTCCCCAGTGACCTACTTCCACAAACTAGGCTCTACTTCCCAAAGTTTCACAGCCTCCACAGACAGTGCCACCACCTGGAGACCAACCATTTAAACACATGACCTTTGGGGGACATTTTAGATTCAAACCATAACAGAGGGATTCCTGCCTTTTTCCTTGGATCCCGTTGAGGGAGAGAGTATCCCTGCCCAGACCAGTTGAGAGCACTTCCTTCTTATGTGTCTTACTATGCTGTTTTCCATGGAATTCTTCTAGCAAGCAGTGATTTCTGTGTCTACTAGTGGTGCAGGAAGGCACCCTGGGACCCTAGGGTGTCCCCTCCCCTTGTGGTAACAGATTTCTGACTCATTGCTGTGACTGGTTCCTAGGGCAGGGACTGACCTACCTATGCAATTTTGATAAAGTAATGACTAAATGGATTCAATATGAAATGGAGAGAATTTTCGACGCAAGTGAAAGACTGAGTCTGGACCTGGGACCTCACCAAAACCACTGCAGTTTTTAACTAAGTGAGCAGATAAGGTGGTTTTGACAACCCTGAAGCACTTTCCCAAACCCTCCCCCTTAATTGCTTTCTGATTGCTAGAACCTTTGCCAGTTCTAGCATTTCCTACAAATGGAATCCTCCAGTGTCATTAATTTGTTTTAGAAGATATGTATCTTAAATTATATGTGACCAATATATAGGCATGGGTTTTAAGAGGGATGCTGTTTGGATGTAGACAGGTGGGTGTTTGTTTCTTATCACTCTGTAGATGATTCATTTTCCTACTATACTGAAGTTTTAGAAGAAGCCTGGCCTGCTGCAGAGATGACTCACTCACCCATGGGCAGCTGCTCATTTGAGCAAACTGTGTACGGTGTTCATTTTAGTCCTTATCCCATCTCACTGATGGACTGACTAGGCAGGGTGTTTGTCCTTTTCTCCTCCACCCATCTTAAAGGCAGGAGCTTGTAATTCATTATTGTGTTTTTTAAGCTGGTAAAGCTATGTCTGCAGAATCTCCCATTTCCAAGGGGCCTTGTGCTACTGCACTTGGTGGTGGTGTTAGGTACCATGGAGTGGCACCCGGCTCATAGTGACCCCTATATACAGCAAACAAAACACTCCCCAACACTATGCCGTGCCTAGCACTCTTGTCAATGCTTCTCTGCCATTCATAAGGTTTTGGATGGCTGAGTACTTTGGGGGTTGGGCTGCCAGGTCCTCCCAAGCCTACACCACCTGGTATTCCCAGGTAGTCTCCCATCCAAGGACTAACCAAGCCTGATCCTGCTTAGCTTCCAAGATCTGATAAGATCAGATGCCAGGGTGGTACTGCAGGTCGTTACAGTGAGGTCAAGGAGGTGGCAGGGGGGCCTTTCCAAGAGAGGGCACGCACAGTGTGTCTATAGCCCAAGGGACGAGAGTTTGTACAAAAGAGAAAGTTAACATGCATCAGAGAGAGGAAGACATGTGGCACTAGCCAGGGATTGGAATGGCCTTGTCGAAATGTCCCTCTCATGTCACCTTCCCCATGTCTCGGAGGGAGGCCATAGAATCTTCTTGGAGTCGTCGGTGAGCTACACAAGTGTGCAGCTGGAGAGCTGTCTCAGGGACGCAGGAGCTGGGACCCCAGTTGCTGCCAGGCCTGGGAGCACACGGGGCAGAGGGCCCCAGAGGCCTGGCCCAACCATGGCAGGATGAGCCATGGCAGGCGAGAAGAGAAGGAAGGCAGGGTGCCATGGCAGTCTGCTCTCTGTGGCCAGAGCACCTCACAGACCATTGAGAACTCTGGGGATTTCAGAGCGAAAATGGTTTGCTGGGTCAGAAGCAGCAGTGCCTCTGGAGAAAGGGGCAGCCCGTGGGCCTGGGGTGTCGAGGCAGGGCGGGGTGTGTGTGGCCTGCCCCTGTGGGCATGATGACCATGCCAGGAGGCCACTGGAGACTGTCCCCCAACCTCTGCATGCCCAGCATCTGCCAGTGGCAGGGGTAAGGAGGGCACCTGTGGCTGTTGGGGACACCTTGGCGTGTGCTTCCTCAGTTCCACTCCATGTGCTCTGTGAGCTGAATGCATGGAGGCCCTGGGCAGTAGTGTTTGTTGAGGGGGTGCCCAGCCAGGCTCTCCCAGTGGGGACTGGGACAAATGCAGGTGCCAGCCCCTTCCTGCCTCCACAAGGCCTCAGGGACAAGTGGCCTTCAGTCCAGTGACCAGAGGGCTTATTTCAGTGTAGAAAAGGGTTGAGATCCGCAGCCTCACAGGGTGGCAAGTGGAGGGAGAGGTGGAAGGAGTGGCTAGTGAGGAGGCTGCAGCCAGGCTAGGGGAGGCCTTTCATTCCGGGCTCAGAGGCTCTCCCCTCTCCCTGCTTGAATTGCCTCTCTGCCCCATGTCCCGAAAGCAGAGACCCAGGACACAGACCCAAAACATCAAGGGAGGACCTTTCCCTGACTCTGCAAAAAGCTGAAGCTGTGTTCTGACTTAAAAATTGAAGAGAACTTTGTGTTCTGTCCAGCACATCTATGCTTGTAATAGCAAAATAGGAAAATGTGTCCACAGTGGCCTGGATATCTACAAGTCTGTGGCTCCTGTCTCCCCAGCATAGCTAACCTGGAAGGAAGATCCCACTTCATCATGATCCCCCCTTTAGCCACCTCTGTGTCTTCTCCCCACAGCTGGACTCAGGGTGGCCCACCACAGCCAGCCCTCTCCCCTCTGTTTGTGTGGGGTAGGAACTGAATGTGGAGAGCTGGGGACAGCCGGCATGGGGGCCACAGCCCTGCCTTGGGTCATCTCTGCTGCTGAAACAACACACACACACACCCCATCTCCAAAGGGGGCCCAGGCACCTGTGGGTCCCCTCACTTTCTCCTGTGTAGTGGGCCAGCCCCCCAACCAATGACTCCCTCCTCCATGAGACGCCCCTGGGTGCTTGTGTGACAGATTCTCCATTCCTGCGCCTCCCGGCACCTCTGCCTCTGTCCTAGGGCTGGGCTAGATGAGGCACTAACACACTGCATTTTCCCTTGGTTTGGTTAAACCTGACATGTTTCTATTTTTGAATCAGAGCCTCTAAAGGTCCAGCATTTGGAAACATGGTAGTACTTTACTGGGGACACGAGAATCCACAAATAGCTGTATGTCTTGGACTGCAGTGTTTTTCTTGAAAATGGAACTGGGAAGAACCTTGTCCCAAGGATACTGGGGGAAAGAATGTGTAGAGCCCAGGAAATAAGAGATATTAATTCATTGTGGATCTCTCTCTTTGCTAGCCAGCTTCAATATAGAGCTTGCAAAGAAACTTTTAAAATCATCTTATTGAAGTTTGATACACATATGTACAATGTAATACTCTCTGTTAAGTGTTCTGTGCAGTGAGGTGGGACAGGGGGTGGGCAGGGATGAGCACTGTAAGGATGGCCAATGCCTGGAACACTTGAACCCTCTCAGGAAGTCCCTCCCACAAGCCCTACCACCTGCAGTCAGTCCCTTGCTCCAGGCAGCCACAGAGGTCCAGGCCTGGCTGCTTCCACTTCCTCTGCTGCGGCCTCTCATTTCCTAGCTTGGGTCCACCTATGGCCACCTGGCCCTGCCCACCCATCTTGCTGGTCATCTGCATGCATGCTGCCCTCTCTGGTGAAGGTCAAAGAATGGTGTCCTGTTGAGAGCCAGTAGCACTGTGGGAGCTCAGAAACCAGTGAGCTCAACTAGTGAGACTTCTGGAGCTCTGCTTAGAGCAGCAAGGTAGGCACACATCCCACTTGTTATGCTGCGCTCTTCTGACTTGTAGCCAGGAGAGGAGCTTGTGCTAAGGCATGAGCTGTGGTCAGGACAGCAGGCACAGGGACTTCTTTTTTTTTTTTTTTTTCTTCTTTTTTGCAGTACATGGTTAAACCCAGGGTCTTGTGCATAGTAAACAAGCGTTCTACCACTGACCTGCACCCCCAGCCCCTTTTTTATTTTTTATTTTGAGATAGAGTCTTGCAAAGTTGCACAGGCTACCTCTGGCCTCAAACTCACAATCATCCTGCTTCAGCCTCCCAAGTTGGCTGGGATTACAGGCATGCACCACAGCATCCAGAAACAGGCACAGCAACCTTAAGCAATTGCTGCGGGCACTTCTTGGTTTTGCTGAGCTGTGAGGGCTGGATGTCTAGGTCCCTTACGTCTCTGGGCATTGCCTGGATTTTGGCAAATAACAACAGTCCTCCCCTCAACCCAACATTTAGTATGAGAAAATCTCAGAGAAGTTGCAGGTATAGGACAGTAAACACCTGTGGCACGACATACCCACCCTACATTCAACAGTTACTGCCATTTTACCATGTTCACTTCAAAGGTAATTTTTTTGTTTGAACCATTTAAACCACAGATCATGATGCTTCACTTAAATCTTTCAGCAGGAGGCTTTCTCCTACATTAGGTCTCCACCTTATCACATCTAGGAAAATAAGTAGCAATTTCATAACCATTTCCTGGCCAGCCCATGTTAAGTTTCCTCAAAATGTTGTTTCTACTTTATTTTTCCCGGAAAAGGTTTAACGTGTTACATTTGGCTCTAGGTCTCCTTAACTCTTCATCTACTTTTGTGTCTTTAATGAAATTGACTTTTTGAAGAGACCAAGGGTAGGCTGTCACGTCTCTGTCAGATGTCACATACCTTATTGCTGTGTGCTGGGCATCATCTGTCATTTAGGTCTGAAGGCTGCACTGGGTCCAGGCCCAGCATCTGGGGCAGGAACCCCTAAGGGCTTGGGCCATTTTCTGCCAGTCCCAGCAAAGGCACAGGAGGCAGGAGAGGCTGGCATGCAGCTCGAGAAGGTCTCTTCCTTGCCATCGCCGAGTCCTGGGCACCAGGGCACCTTGCCTCTGGGCCTCGCAGTTAGCCCTCAGCAGCCCTCACCTGTTGATTTCTCAGGCTTTGATGAGTTTTGCTGGATTTGGCAGTTTCTTCTGATGGCTCCACAGTAGTGGCTCTGATTCCCTTTTCATCAGCCATTGGGGTTGAACTGCACAGTTCCTTCTGGAAAGACAGGATATGTGTAATCCTTTTAATTACCTGTTTCTAACTTAAAGAAAAAATATGGCTGTTTTCCCTTTTGTCAGGGCCCAGCACTTGGCCTCCCTCCCTTCCTCCCTCCCTTCCCCTTTTCCTTCATTCCTTTTACTAAACAAGGAAGGCTTCTCCGTCAGTACCCTGGACTGAGTGTACTTTTCTGGCTTCAAAGAGTTGTTGGCGGCTGGTTTGAACTCTTGGTTTTCTCAAAGTCTCTCTCTGATGAACAGGGGAGGAGAAATCAAGTGTGGCCCACTATATTTGTCACTTTTGCATCACTGTAACCAAAATACATGACAGAAACAACCTAAGGCTCATGGTTTCAGAAGGTTTGATCCATGCTGAATAGGGCAGGCCCGGCAGAGCAGGAGGCGGGAGTGTGTGGTAGAGGCTGTCCTCCTCGCAGTAGACCAGGAAGCAGAGCTAGGGGTAGTGTACCCAAAGGACCCTTCCCCAGGAGCCACTTCCTCCAGTGAGGTCCCACCTCCCACAGTCTCCAGAACCTCCCAAAATAGCGACACAAGCTGAGAACCAAGCAATTAAACATACCAGTGGGGGACATTTCAGACTGAAGTCGTAACACCCACCCTCTGGGGAGGAAGCCAGTACTGCTGGCCCTGGACATCCAGCTGCTCACTGGCCCTAGCCCACCAGGCTGCTGGGAAGGGATGAGGTGTGGGGCTGCTGAGCCCCCGGCTGTGCTTGGTGACTAGTGGGCCCGGGTCTGGAGAGGCCAGGCTGGCTGAGGCGAGTGTGCTTTCTGCAGTGGAGAAGCCAGAGCTGCTGTAGGGAGCTCAGGGGCAAAGAGGAAAGACACACAGACCAGAGGCGAGCTTGCTGTCATCAGAGTAGGGATGCCCATGACACTTGGAGCATGCGTTCTGTCGGGAGGCCCTGGGCGCTCTCCATCTCACCTGCCTCACAGGCTCCCAGGTAATGTTCCCTCCTCTCCCTGCAGGTGTGAATGACAGAGGTGGTGCCATCCAGCGCCCTCAGCGAGGTCAGCCTGCGCCTTCTCTGCCACGATGACATAGACACTGTGAAGCACCTATGTGGCGACTGGTTCCCCATCGAGTAAGTGTCGGACACCACTTCCTGGTGGCAGCGATGAGGAGAGTGTGTGCAGATCTGCAGGTGCTAAAGTTGGAAAAAGCCCCTTAGGGGCCATGTCATCTTGCTGTAGAGGCATAGACAGGCCTGGAAGGGCTGTGGTGGCCCAGTTGCCCCACTGGGTAGTGGACCTCGGGCTGTTGCACCTTTCCTTCCTCCTCTGAAGTCCCAACAGGGATCTGCTGAGAAACTTTAGTTACCAAGATGTTCAGTGCAGTGCTGTATACAATCAGGAAGTCAGAGGCATTGTGAGGAATTTGTTACATATACTAGGATATGTGCACGCAAAAGTGCACTATTCACTTAGGAAGAAAAGGATCTTGATGAGGTATAAAGTGTTTTTTTTTTTTGTTTGTTTGTTTGTTTTCAGTACTAGGGGTTGAACCCCAGGGCCTCGTGCCTGCTGGACCGTTTTTTAAGTGCTGGACCACTGAGCTGTGCCCCAGCCCATTTTTTTTTACTTTTTTTTTTTTTTTTTTTTTTGAAATAGGGTCTCGCTAAGTTACGCAGACTGCCTCTGGTCTCAAACTTGCGATCCTCCAGCCTCTGCCTCCCGAGCTGCTAGGATTATAGGCATGCACCACCACACCTGGCTAAAGTTTTTTTTTTTTTAAACAAATATTGAAAAAAGCACACTAGAAAATAAGTATGTGCAAGAATAGCACTTTGATTTAAACATATGCACACAATAAAAGCTTGTGAGGACATGTACTGTAGGGGAAAGGGTCTCCTTCCTCAGGGTGTGGGTCATGGCCCACACCCTTATACCAAGAGACAGATTAGCAGAAAAAAAGCACAACAAATTTGTTTGCTCGTAGTCTCCTGACACTGGAGCCTTCAGATTGGTGACCCAAAGACCCACATACAAAGACTATCAAATGCAAAGGGTATTATCTTGTCGTAATAGATTGAGCCAGCTGGGGTTTAGCTTAGTTGGTAGAGCGCTGTTTCGCACTCTCTGAGGACCTGAGTTCAATCCCCAGCATCTCAAAAACAGGAGAAAGATATGGCAATCTACTCCCGAAGCAATCCCAAAACAATCAGCCATTGCAAATCCTGTGAGGTCACTGTGAGTTGGAGCGACTCAACAGCACTTACCAACAACAATAACAGTAGATTGAGTAGGGGCTGACACACAGGCCCATCTGCTCAGAACTTTCTTGGCCTCTGGGTGGCATTCCTCCCCTGTGAGTGTGTGGCAGGACCCCTTGTGGAATGAGGATTGTGTTCATTTTATTGTCGCTGTGACCAAATACCTGACAAAAACGAGAGGAAAGGTCATTCTGCTCACAGTTTCAGAGGTTTCAGTCTGTGGAGCAGCTCACATCATGGGGGTGAAGCAGGGGGGATCAGCAACAGGAAGGGACCAGAACAAGACAGATCCCCCAAGAACACGCCCCCCAGTGACCTGCTTCCTCCATCAGGCCCTGCCTTCCTCAATTCAGCCACTTTCCCTAGTCTGCTCAAATCTGAGTCCATCCCTGGGTTAAACCATTCACCAGGTCAAAGCGCTTGTGATCTGATGGTCTCTGGAAATGCTTTCACAGGCATGCCCAAAGGTGTGCTTTACTAACCTCCTGGTGCTTCTCCATATAATCAAGTTAACCATCCAGATTAACCATCACAAATGTCTTGTCTCTACCAGATAAAGTATGTCAAAGAATTTCTTTATGGCCAGTACCTACATAGAAACTAAGGGGAAAGTTAGAGTAGCATGTTAGGTTTTATGATTGGCTTTGGAGGAAAGGGATTCTGGTTTTGTTTTGTTTTTTTTTGTGGGGGTGGGCTGGGGGGCTGAACCCAGAGCCTCCCACATACTTTGCAAGTGCTCAGCCAAAGAGCTGCACCCCCAGCCCCTGTTTTATTTTTTAAGTTGAGACAGGGCCTCACTAAGTTACACAGGCTGCCTCTGGCCTCTAACCTGCAATCCTCCTGCCTCCACCTCCTGAGTTACTAGGATTACAGATATGCACCACCATGCCCAGCTGGGTTCTGGTATCTGTGACCCACCTTGGGAAAGAGGAATTTTAGGTTTCATAGCTTGCCTCAGGAGTGAATGAGAGGTGAAAGAAGGAAGGCAGGAAAAGATCAAAGAGGAAGTTTATGCCAGGCGTGGTGGCACACGCCTATAATCCTAGCTGCTCGGGAGGCGGAGGCAGGAGGATCGCAAGTTCGAGACCAGAGGCAGTCTGCATAACTGTCTCAAAAAGTAAAAAATGGGCTGGGGGTGCAGCTCAGTGGTCCAGCACTTGCAGAGCATGCAAGTGTGAGGCCCTGGGTCCAACCCTCAGTACCACAAAAAAAAAAAAAAAAAAAAGGAAGTTTATTTCTAAGGCCTTCACTTTTGGACGATTTTTTGTTTGTTTGTTTGTTTGTTTTTGTAGTACTAGGAGATTGAACTCAGAGCCTCACATGCTAAGCAAATGTTCTACCACTGAACTGCACCCCTAGCCCTTTTTAATTTTTTGTTTTGGAACAGGGGCTCACTAAGTTGCAGTCTGCCTCTGACCTTGAACCTGTGGTTCTCCTGCCTCAGCCTCCTGAGTCTCTGGGATCAGGCGTGCAGCATAGTGCCTGGCTGAGGGATCATTTTCTAATCCCTGGCAGTACCACTTAGCTAAGTGCTTTCAGTAGTTTGAGGTGGGTGGATTATTAGTGGCTGTAATTCTCTTTGTTTTTGCTTGTCTGTATTTCCTATATTATTTCTATAATATACATATAAAGCTTTTTTTAATAGTATTGTACGCTTCTATAATATACACATAAAGCCTTTTTTTTTTTCAGTATTGTACCCCCAATACATTTTTCATTCTTGAGAGTCTTGCTAAGTTGTGCAGGTTGCCTCTGGCCTTGAGCCTGTGATCCTCCTGTCTCAGCCTCCTGACTGAGATTACAGGATGCACCATGGCGCCCAGCCACATCCAGCTTTAATAATGAGAAAATAGGCACAAAGTTTTTAAGATTAAAAATAAATATGGTCCTGCCTGTCAGCAGTATTTCCATGAGTCTTAATGTCAGATATGTTAGTGCACAGCTGGCAGGAAGGTAGGGCCAGAGTGCCTCTCATGCATGTCTTTTGAGTGAATTGTCACCCTTCTGGGGATGTGGACTAGGGGTGGTTTTATAAGTTAAAAAATAGCCGGGCACGGTGTCACACACCTGTAATCCCAGCGGCTTGGGAGGCGGAGGCAGTAGGATCGCAAGTTCAAGACCAGAGACTGTCTGTGTAACTTAGCGAGACCCTGTCTCAAAAAGTAAAAAAAAAAAATTGGCCTGGCCTGGGGGTGCAGCTTAGTGGTTCAGCACTTACAAAGCATGTGAGCACGAGGCCCTGGGTTCAACCCCCAGTACCGCAAAAATAAATAAATAATAAATAAACTTTTTTCAATGCAAAAATCCTGGTGCTGGAAGGTAATCCAGGAAAATACAGCCAGTGAGTTTAGAAATGAAGCCCTATCAAGAGCTGCCTTGGGCTGTGTGGAGCCACACTGGGCTGTAGGCCTGACACGCCAAGGCACCCGGCCTGCCTGTCCTCTTGGCTTTGTGGGCCTAAGGCATTAGGTTCCCACCATGGTGGGATGATGGCAGCACTGCATCCTGACTGCAGAGGCCCACGAAGGGGCTAGGCCAGCGCTCAGGCCTCATTGAGGACTTCTCAGTGGTGTCAACGGAAGCAGGGCACCTTGCAGCTGTGTTGTCACCTCCTCAGCTCTTGGTGTGAAGAAAGGCAAGCAGTCTAACCTGTTAGGTCTCTCCATATACCTAAAGCCCCAGGGCCTCCCCACAGGCTCTCAGTAACTTCTGCAGCTTGGCCTTCACACCAGGTGTCCCTTCCCTGCTCCCTTCAGCCTGGTTCTTGGTGAGAAGCCCTCAGTGGCCAATTGCACAGTGCTCTCGAGATCATCTCCCCAGCTGTCGTCCAGGAAGATCCCCTCACCTGGGAACTTTGGCTCTTCCTCAGATCCCTTCCCCCAGTGCTCAGTGCCAGCACGTCTCAGAGTTCTTACAGGAAACCACCCAGGTGTTCATGGGTCAGCAAAGCCCCTCTGGGAACTGCTCTGTGGAGACAGTTTCATTGGAGTTTATTTCCTCCCCTCATACCTTAGGTCTAATTGAACCATTTTGGCATCAGAAATTCCCAGTTCTTTGTGGACAGATGGCTCCTTCTTGAAGACAGCTGTGATGATTAGGTAGAGACCAAGTGACAGGCAGGGCAGCCCGGGGTCTTGCAGCTTCCCTGAGTGTGCTCTCTCCCTCAGGTATCCAGACTCATGGTATCGTGATATCACATCCAACAAGAAGTTCTTCTCCCTTGCGGCAACCTACAGAGGGGCCATTGTGGGAATGATAGTAGCTGAAATTAAGAGCAGGACCAAGATACATAAAGAGGTATGTCCTTGCAGTGATGATGTGGTTGTTATGGCTGCTAGAGGGGAGGCTGGCAACAGTCACACTGCCCATCCCACGGCCCTGTGACCTAAGGGATGAGAGCAGCAGATGAGAGTCATCTCCAGTTGTGTGTCTGACAGAGGCCTACATGTGTCTTTGTTCGTGTACTACGTACCCAGACCTAATGGAGGGCGTCATGACAATGGTCATTTCGAGGTAGGAATGAACAGAAATGATCCATTGGGAACCTGTGCAGTGGTCATGTGGTGTGAAAATGCCTGATTTGTGTTCGTGGCAGTGTCACAGAAACTGCCCAGACTGCTGTGATTTGTGGAAGGAAGTGCCAGGTTTCATGTAGAGATTGTTGTTGTTGTTAGGTGCTGTCGAGTCGGTATCCGACTCATAGCAACCCTCTGTACAACAGGGGAAACACTATCGTCATTGCTTCTCTACTGTTCATCGGGTTTTCAATGGCAGATCTGTGGAGCCCATTTAGCAAGCCTACTCTAAAAGCAAACTATAAGGCCACAGCCACAAAATTGTGTTCCTCATGGTCAACTTTATCTGCTGATCATTTTGGCCATAGTTACTGAGTCAATGTTTACCACACTGGTTTTTACTCCAAGGAGGGGAAAACCCACCAATTTGCAAATGGCTGTGTCTGTTTGGTTTAAAGTTATTTCTTTAAAACTGCAAAGGTGAGGCTGGGGTGTAGCTCAACATGCATGGGGCCCTGGATTCATTCTGTATGTGTGTGCATGCGTGTGCACTTGTGCGTGTGCACACACACGTACAGGAGCGCGTGACAAGACAAAGGCATAGCGCTCCCTCTGAAGAAGCCGGGTCCACTAAGCACAGTCAGGCTCAGTGGTGTCTTCTGCAAGCAGCTCTTCTAGCCCAGCTTCTTCCTGAGCCGTTCTCTCTTATTGTTCAGTGCAATGGCAGAGAGAAAGCAAGAATCAGTGTTCTTTATGATTTTTCCTCTTGTGTGAGACACTGCTCCACCTTCCCCCACCTCATTCTCACTCCCTGTGGCTTTTTCCAGGTGGCCCCAGATAATCAAGAGCCTCTTCCCCCAAGCCCTTAACAGGCCTGGTTGAAAAGCCGGACAGATTCAACCCTGGGGCAAAGCAGGGCAGGTTAAGTGTTACCAGCTAGGGCTTCCAGTAGCCAGAGCTTTGAGGCTCCCCCTCTCTGAGTGCTGAGTCCAGGCAGGGAGCAAGGAGCCGAGCCAAGCCCTGCCTACCAGCAGCATGTGGGGCCACTCAGCAGATAGGGTGTGGGGAGCAGACGAGCTGAGTTGCCCACCCTTCTTTCCTGGGGGAGAAACCACGTACACGGCAGATCCTTCTTGTTCTAAATTTATGAGGTGGATGAATGTAAATACTGTGTAGTTGGATTCATGACTTTACCATACAAATTCCATGTCTATAATAAGAGACACCATGAATGGCATGCTTTGGCGCATTGTGGAGCACTGCTCTTTCTGGCTGTGGCAAGAGGGTGGATGACTGCCCAAACCCCCACCTCAGGAATACCTGGGCTAGCATACGCTTCTTTTTTCTTTCTTGTACTTGGGATTGAACCCAGCCTGGGCCTGGCACGTGCTCAGCAAGTATTCTAACACTAAGCTGCAGCCCCAGCCCATTATCTTTTTTTACTTTGAGACAGAGTCATATAGGCTGCCTGTGGCCTCAAATTCAAGATCCTCCTGTCTCTGCCTCCAAAGTCATGGGGATTATAGGCCTGCACCAAGGCACCCGGCTGTATGCCCTTCTTCAAACCTTACGCTGTGTGCTGGCTAGCTACCTGGTTTATCTGTGTGTGCTGAGCACCCATTAGTGCCTTTTTACTTACCATGACATTACCTGGTCCTGGCACAGCGTTGCTTCTGTCCTCACCTGCCTACCGTTGTCCCCAGGAGAACAATCTTGCGGTTGCATCTCACCATAGTTTTTTATCAGCAGGGCCTGAGGCCTCTCATTTCCTGGGGTTAGGTGGGGGTGGCTCCCCACCCCCCTTCTCTTTGCTCTGTCCCCTTCCATCCATGTTTGGCTCCAGGCCCCACGGTGAGGGGAGCAGGTGCATAGACCACAGTTTGGCTTGCCATGGGCCTGCCTGCCCTGAGCCTGACACCATCTCTCACTTCTCTCTAGGACGGAGATATTCTAGCCTCCAGCTTCTCTGTGGACACGCAAGTTGCGTACATTCTAAGTCTGGGAGTAGTGAAAGAATTCAGAAAGCACGGCATAGGTAAGGGTGGTGAGCTCCTGGCTGGGCACACTCCTACATGGCAGTCACTGTCCACATCCCGAAAAACCCAGCTCATAAAGGATGCTCAGTTTCTCCTTCTTCTCCATCCCTGTCGTGGGTCAGCTCCCACTCTCCTCCTCCCCACACACCTTCCACGTACCCTTCACTGCCTCTTCCCACACATCTCCAGGCTTTTCCACAGTAGCCTCCTCCCCAAATCTGCCATGAGCAGATCAGCAGCAGTTCCTGGGATGGCCCCTCATGCTGCCAGACATGCTGCCCTGCCCTGTGTGTTAGCAAGATGTTCTCCATTCAGGATAGACAACATAAACATAAACGAAGAACCACCTCTTGCCAGGACGCATCAGCTGCCATGCCATTGAATCCCTGCCAGTCCACACTGCACAGAGCCGCAGTTACTTTTGAACCCAGGCTCATCTGTCCATGTGCCCTGGGCTCCAGTTCACACTTTGTGTTGTCTGAAAGGTTGGTTGAGTCTCCACTGTGGGCCCAGCTGTGGGCACAGATGGACACCTCTAGGCCACATGTGTGGTCCCCAGTGGTCTGTAGCTTACATGCTCCCTCTGCCTGTGACCTTTTAGGGGCTCTGACAGTGGGAGGTGGCTGGAGGTTGGTCTAGGGTCTGGCACCAGGGACTCGTAGATTCCTGCAGTGGTCACAGCCTCATCTGCATCCTCCTGTGTAACCTTCCCTTCTTCCAAGGTTCCCTTTTACTTGAAAGTTTAAAGGATCACATCTCCACCACTGCCCAGGACCACTGCAAAGCCATCTACCTGCACGTCCTCACCACCAACAACACAGCGATAAACTTCTACGAGAACCGAGACTTCAGGCAGCATCACTACCTGCCCTACTACTACTCCATCCGAGGGGTTCTCAAGGATGGCTTCACCTATGTCCTCTACATCAACGGTGGCCATCCTCCCTGGACCATCTTATATCCTTTACTGTGGCAGGAGGGTTTGTGGCTTTCCAGCCAAAGGACTGGCAGAGCCAGTGAGCCCACCAGGCTGTGGCCACCTTCAGATGATGACAGCCAGTGGCCTAGCTTTCAGGGGTACTGTTCTCTGGCTAGCTGATACTACAGGCAAGTCTGATGCAGATAGTCTGGTTGTCCGTGTTAGGAAGGCGGGTACCCTGTAGTTCCTGCTGTTCCCTAACTTCAGCCCAGCAGGAGATATGGTTTTAAGCCTCATGGCCCAAGATCTACCCATGTAGTCACCGACTGAATCTCCTGTTCCAGGTGGGCGGGGGTCTGCAGTGAACACAGCAGGCACAAGCCATGATCCTGGGCACCCTGAGCTAGATGGGAGAAAACCAATAAGAGGTGACCTTCCTCATGGGTGGGTGATCCAAAATATGTCCCTTCCTTTCCTACTCCTCTGACACTGGGAGGAAAACCAGGAGAGGGCAGAGCAGTCACTGAGCGTGGCCTGGAAGATACTTCCTGTGCCTGAGTGTGTGTTTTCAAGTGAGTGAGTCCAAGATCCATGCATTTCAAAAGGGAAGAAAGGGTAATGGGGAGGAAACCCGGACCTCCCAAGGCCCCATAGCTCATAAGAAATTGGGCCCCTGTGGACATCCAGGGGATCAGCACTGTGGAGCCCTTTGTCTCAGGGACAGGGCTCTGTCCCTTGTGCCATGCTTAGGGTTGAGAGTCGGGGGGAGAGCCAGAAGTATGTTTCTTGCAGATGCTGGCCTGCTCATTCCCTGTGTGTCACCTTAGGGGAAATATCCCATCTGGAGCCTGCGGCTTCACCCAGAAGGTGCTCTTTCCAGGCTCCACCATTTTTTATGCACCAAGTTGGAGGCCCATCTAATGAACCTTTCTGGTGTGCCTTGGGGTTGAACAGGACCTTGGGCCCCCTCGAGTGCATTGTGCCATGTGGGCAGAGTGCTGTGGTGGTTGTGAGGTCCCCCAGGACAGTGCATGTGGTGGGCAGGGAAGGTGAGGGCAAGTGAGCATCTTCCTTGACGGAGCTCACGGATTACATCCAGCACCTGGGCTCAGCACTAGCCAACCTGAGCCCCTGCTCCATCCCACATAGGATCTACCGCCAGGCCCACAGCCTGCTCTGCAGCTTCCTGCCATGGTCAGGCATCTCTGCCAAGGGTGGCATTGAGTACAGCCGCACCATGTGATGCTGGCCAGGCAGCCACTACTAGGCCTTCCTTGGCACCCTGCGGAGCCCACCTTCCTGTCCATCCAGCCTCAGCGGTTTTCTGTGAGGAACCGGCAGCTGCCTGTTGGCCCACTGGCCTGGCCCAGCTGCAAGTCCAGTACTCCACAGGTTCAGGAGCAGAGCGTGCACCTGCTATCCAGCAGGTAGGGGCAGACACCAGTGCCTGGGGAGCCTGGCACTGCCAGCAACAAAAGTAGAAGACCCTGGACAGACACCCGTGAACAGTTCCTGACTGGCTTAAAAGCGCAAGGGACTAGAGATGCCTCAAGCTCCTTGCCAGAGCTCTGTCTTTTCCATTTCTAATTTTTTGTTGTTAAAATAATGTGATCATATGGTTCAAATGTTGAAAAGGTACAAAAAGATCAAGCCCCTCCTACGCATGTCCACCGGTTGCTTAGTTTCCCCTTGTAAGAGGCAACCTGTGTATCTTGAGTCTGCTCCCAGAAGTTCCCCGCAGACCTCAGCTCTGACACCAGTACTGCCACATGGAATTCTCAGATGAAGCCCACAGTTGGGCTTCCCCTTCTAGATGAGGATTCTGCTCAGAGCCAGAGTCACTGTGGTTGCTGCAGCTGCCTCAGGGAGCTGGTCTGTTCCAGGCCCAAAGGACATCAGAGCTGAGAGGGGCTTGGGGTCTCACCCAGGGGTGGAGCAGTCAGTGCTTTATTTGTGCTGACTCTGAGGGGAGGCTGGTGGCCTCTGGTAGGACTGTGGGCCTGCAACAGGGCTTATGCTTTGTGGGCACCCTGACCTGGTGGGGCAGGTGAGTACTCCAGAGTGTCTTCACACTGTGTTGCTTTCCTCTTCCCCATAGGCTCCCTGGCTTGCTTTCTTGCTCCTGGAAACTTCTCCCTCCACCTGGTTCCCTGTTCCCACCCAGCAGGGGTGGCTGCACTCACTAGGAAGCACCCATCCCTTGCCAGGCCCCTCCCACTTTGCTTCCTATTCTTTCAGATCCTTCTTGCAAAACAGACTGAACTTTGTACTGTGAAGAAGAACCATAAGTATTGTAGCCCCTCTTAACCCTGAAGACACAGAAGCCTCAGAACAAAGGGGCACAGTAAAGGGAATGCTGGGCCTTCGTCCAGGACCAGCCCAAGGAAGCCTGCAGGGTGGGAGCCTCCTCAAGAGGCTGGTGAAGGCTCAGCTGCCAGCACAGGTGGCCAGACAATGGCACGGCTCCCTGCTCCTCGGCTGCCTCCTGCTGCGTGCTGGCTGCTGTCTAGATGGCTCCTCCGACCCTCTGGATCATGGCATGCCCCACGCAGCTGACTTGTGCATCCTGCTGAGAGCTGATGCTTGGAGGCCTGGCCAGATGCAGACAGGAGGCTGAGCTCGACGTCATGCGCCACCACCGCCGTGGACTCGCAACCCTGGACCTCGAGGGCCCGAGAAGTCTCGGGCTGTCAGTGCAATGAATCATGCTTGCAGCATGTATAGGTCTCCTTCCTGCATCCCTCCACCTTGCCTCCCAGAGCCATTTGCTGCCAGAGTCCTGCCC
This sequence comes from Pedetes capensis, assembly GCA_007922755.1. Lineage (NCBI taxonomy): Eukaryota > Metazoa > Chordata > Mammalia > Rodentia > Pedetidae > Pedetes > Pedetes capensis. The sequence continues at coordinate 176,057 of VMDO01001238.1, forward strand.
TGCATTGCTGTGGTGTCACGGGAGCTACTGCAGAGGGTCCTCGAAGCCCTTGGCTGCAGCCACCCGAGGAGGGAGGAACAGCTCAGTGGATGGAGCCTCAGTGACTGCGTGCTCCCCTCCCTCAGCATGTCCCGGCTCGGGGCACTCAATGCTGGAGCCAACTGAAGTCTTCCACCTTGTCTCACAGAGGCCACCAGGAAGGCAGGCCGGGCAGGAAAGCACTCCTCCCTCGACAGTGCTGACAGCTGTACTGACTGGTGTCAGCACCTGCCAAGGCCCGGCCCTGTATTCTCTCTCCTGTCAATCAGTGGTGATCATGTGATTTTTATTTCTGCCCTTTGTGGTCAGGGAAGAGTCTTCTAGAAGGTTCTGCCTTGGACATTCATAATGCAGCTCAGAGGCCTTGCCCTGCCCTTCCCTCCCTACTGCACCCTAATCACTGCAGTGTCCAGCCCAGTGTTGAACAGATTGTAGTATTTCGTCTCATTACAAAGAAATAAACAGACTTTAACTGGTCATATCCTGTCTACAGCACCCACCTGCCACACAGGGCCCCGTTCCTGAGGCTTTGGCCTGTGGCTGAGGACAAGGGAGCTGCTTGTTTCTGTCGTCCTGAGGGTGCCTCAGCCAGGCAGCCACTGTTCTGTAGTCAGCCCTGCTCATTACGTGGGGCTTCTACTACTGCAGCTGGGCTTCTGCAGCTGGGCTCTGCTTCCTAAACCCAAGGGCCCTGTGGGTTCAGACGGCCCAGGAGGGACCCCCCCAAGGTTCTCTTCTGGCTTATAGAAGGCTCCAGGGATCTGGAGCTCCAGGGACCACTCAGCCTTATGGTCCATAGAGGCCGGGGCCAGTGCACCCTACCACTGGAGCCCAAGGCCAGGGCTCCTACCAGCTTCTTGAGCAAGCCAGGGCCATGTTTGCAACCCCAGTAGACAAACGAGAACGGGTTTGGGGCCAGAGTTGCCTGGAGCTGCCCATTGTGACTGTTGGGTCCTCCAGAACCCATATGAGCCACTCTAACCACAGGCCTCTGGCCTCATCAGCAGCAGGGGCAGGCAGCTCCCTGTGGGGAGAGTGCAGGGGCTCTTTTCGCAGGAGGCCCTGACGGTGCTCAGGAGGTCAGGCAATTGGACACATGGCCATTGACAAGTAGACCAAATGAACCTGCTGACTGCCCTGCAGGACCATGCGTCTGAGGCGCAGCCTGGGTTATGTAGGCAAGGACAGCCGTCACCGTGCTAGAGGTTAGTACCAGGATTAAGGGGAGACTCCTGGGGGACCTGGGCCAGTCGTGTGACCAGGCACCCACCCAAAGGGGGCCATGGCCCTCTCAGACCTGTCAGGCTGCTCAGGCACCTTGCTTTGATGAAGCCATGGGGCCTCCAACTGCATGCGCTGCTCTTGGCCTCTTTCACCAAAGCCCTCTGAGACCACAGCAGGTCCAGTAGGCACTCAAGACAGAAAGGAAGTGCTATCCTAGACAGGCCCAGACATGTGACGTCAGGGAGAAACAGGAGGCTCACAGGGCTGCTGTGCGCTTTAGACCAGTCTGAAGGGAGCCAGCAATGCCCAGGCTGAGCAGGGATTTCCCAGGAGCCTGGGGATGCCTGTGGGTTCCCAGGAGGGCTGTCTCCATCCACGTACACACCACCTAACAGTCTGCAGGGCCCGGCTTGGAGAACCTCCCAGGAGCTCACACGGGCTCCATGCTTGCAGGATAGAGCCTCCCCCTGGGGTTAGGATGGACTCTGGTCTCTGAGTTCCCAACCTGGCAGCTTTCGGGATGTCACAATCGAACAGGATCCCCAAGCATGTTTCCACAGGTATCTCTTGTGGGCTGCAGAGTGCCCCTCCATACAAACCCCATCCCTAGCATGCCTGGCGTTTCTGCTTCTCATGCATTTGTGATTTTTTCAGGTTTCTTTGATTTTGGTTTTTTGAGACAAGGTCTCACAGTGTAGCCCAGGCTGGCCTCAAATTCGGTGGGTCCTGCCTCAACCTCCCAAGTGCTGAGATTATAGGCATGTGCCACCATGCCCAGCTTTGGAGTGCTTTGCAAGAAAGTTTGTCCTTGACACCTTCACATATGTCCCTAAACTAGGAAGGTAAACCAGGCTGCCTTCCTTCACCCTCTTTGCCCCTGGGCCTGGAACACCATGCCTCATGTTCAGGCCTGCTGAGACCCTGCTCCCCCTAGAGAGCCACCTCCAGTGGCTCCTCATCCAGGAACCTCCCACAGTCCTGGTGAGGCACCCTGGAGTGGACGCAGGGCTCTCTTTCTGGCTTAATTGTCTTGATGGCAGACAGATAGATGGACGAGAAAGTTCAGGCCTTGGCTTTTACTGAGATTAGACCTGAGGACTCCCCGGCCTCTCAGGAACTTGATTCTCCGCTCGGCCCGGCCTCCCTGGTACAAGTGGCTGACCGGAGTTTGGGCAGACTGCAAGGGCAAGGCCATGCTTCCATTTCTTCTGTCCCTCCTGTGGGACCTCCTCCTTTCTCCCCCCTTGTGCTTTCCCGAGGCTGGCCCAGGTCTGGTGCTGGGCGGCTGTAGGGGGCCATCTCAGTGGGGAGGGCTGCAGCTGGAGCTTAGCCCTTCCTCTGTGGACCCGCTTCCTTCCTCCTCTTTGGCCTCCTTCCCCCTGTCCCCAGCCCTGGCACTTGGGATCCCTATGGCCTCTCCAAGGCCCCAGAGCGGGTTCTCTTGCACAAAGGACACATAGCCTCCTCCAAGGCCCTCCAGGACCTCTTGGGCCTGAGCCCCAAGCCCTCAGGGGGACCAGGCTGGGCGGGGACACCCTTGGTTGGGTTCAGGCTGGAACTGGAAGCTAAGGAAAGATGAAAGAGAAGAGTCACTTAGAGGGGCCCAAAGGGAGGCTGGAGAGGAGGCTGTTAGCCCACCCCGGGGTCCCTAGAACCTGACACCCTTCAAAACAGAAGGGCAGGGTTGGTACTTCTTCCTTGAGAGAACAGGTGATGGCCGTGTGAATGGTTCAAGCTGGAAGGACCCCCATCTAACTGGAACCCCTGACTTTACAAATGGAGAAACTGAGGGCCAGCAAGGGAGAGCACTGTCCAAGGTCCCTCATCAAATTCAGAGCTTAGACAGGAACCCAGAGCTCTTGGTCCCAGAGCCCCATCTTTACCTCACACCCCTGTACCCTGACATACTCTCCAGCCCCAGCCCAGCTGTATACTAGCACCTCCGAGACCCCATGGGCCTGGGAGTTTTATGACTGAGGCACATCTGTGGTCTCAACCCAGCAGCAGGGCATGGGGATGAGGACAGATTGTCAAGCTCTTGGTCTGTGGGGCATGACATCACTTCTTGGGAGTATCCTGGCTACTGTGTCCCTCCCTAGTCCCCAGCAGGAGGCTGAGCAGTGGAGAAGCCACGTGTGAGTCCCCCAGGGTCTTCCTTTCCTATCCCCAGTCCTGCCTCCACAGAGCTCACCTGTATTTCCCAGGCTGTCCCTGGGCAATTGAGCTTCCAGAAGGGCTGAGTGGTGGCTGTTACCTGGGCCCAGAGTCCCCTGTGGCAGATCCAGGAACCAGGCTGAGCCTTCAGGCTGTGGCAGGCTGCCCCCAGCCATGAGACGGCCCAGCCAGTGGCTCTCACACTGGCCAGCAGGCTGTATGTTGCAGGGCAGGTAGAGAGCCAGGCTCCGGAGGTGACGCAGTCGGAAGTTCTTGGGCTTGCTTCCCTGGGTACTGGGGCACTGCTGCTGCTGGGTCCCCAGCCCCCCCTCATAGATGTTGGCTGGTGAGTCGGGGTGGCTGGGGCGTCTTCGGGCCCAGCTCACTGCATCTGCAGGGGAGAGAGCAGTAGGGTGGTAGCCAAATAGCTCAGCATCCATCCATGAAGGGAAAACAGGCACTTGCCTCTACCACCAACTCATAAGAGGGGCTCTGCTGTCAGCCTTCCCAGGTTTGACTGACTTCTCTGTAAAATAGGCTTGCCTCTGTCTGTGCCTCTGCCCCACCCAACATTGGTCCTCTTCCTTCCCCTCAACAACAGGGAGGTCTAAGAATCCTGGACCTTGGCACTGAGATCCCTTTCAGTACTTCAAGCCCTTTGTGCCACTCCCTCAGGCCCTCTACTCTAAAAAGAGTATTCCTGTCCTGGTATAGAAATTGCACAGTGGGCCGGGCGCGGTGGCGCATGCCTGTAATCCCAGTGGCTTGGGAGGCGGAGTCAGGGGTATTGCAAGTTCAAGACCAGAGGCAGTCCGTGTAACTTAGCGAGATCCTGTCTCAAAAAGTAAAAAAAAAAAAAAATGGGCTGGGGATGCAGCTCAGTGGTCCAGCACTTGCAAGAGCATGCAAGTGCAAGGACCTGGGTTCGACCACCAGAACCACAAAAAAAAAAAAAAAGAAAGAAAAGAAAAAGAAAATTGCAAGTGGATATGAGAGGAAGTGACCAGCCCTAGGTCACATGGCCTGGATCAGTGGCCAGTCCCCTCTCAAGCATGCATGTCCCTGAGGCCACCCCAGTGGATTTGGGCCCAGGTCAGGACAGGAGGGCATCTCTCCTGCCACTCCTTCCCATAGCCTAGCACCTTCTTTTATGCGCAGCTCAGAGAACGCACAGACCAAGGCTTCCATGGAGGGCCAGTATGGTGGGGGAGGAATGGCCAGGCCTTGTGTGCAGCAGAGTCCTGCTCTCTCCTGCCTAGGGGATCAGTCTATAGGTCTCCCTTGGCAACGGGATCTTGTGATGTCACAGTGCAGACTAGTCTTCCTGGCCCTCCTAGTTTTGTAGCAGATGATACCCATGGCAGGGACAGGATGGAAGGAGGGCACTGGAAGAGGCCAGAACTCCAGGGGAAGTTCCTGACCCCTGTGGCTTAGGATAAACCACAGACAAAAGATTCAGCTTTGGCAAGCTGGAGACTCACTCTTTGGGGTGAGCCTGTGGAGCCTCAGCTCCCTCATCTATCTAGGAAGTGAGGCTTTGGACAGTAGATTTACTGAGACCTGGATCAGTGCTCTGAACATGTTTAGAAGATGGTTGTGGGCAATTACACAAGTCACCTCACTAGTCTAACTGCCCATCTTCTCATCAGTTACTAGGTAGTGTATGTTGTTGTTATTAGGTGCTGTTGAGTCATGTCTGACTCACAGCGACCCTCATAGAGTTTTCAATGGCTGAATGTTTTGAGATTGTTCCAGGAGTCGGCTGCTACATCCTTCTCCCATTTTGGTGGTGCTGGGGATTGAACCTAGTGCCTCAGAGAGTGCAGAGCGACACTCTACCGAGCTAAACCCCAGCCTTCTGATAGTGTATAAACAATATCAACTGTTTATAATGACATGGAGGAAATGGAACTCACATGTTGCTGATGGAAATATAAAATGGTACAACTGTCTTGGAAAACAGTTTGGGAGTTTCTTAAGAAGTTAAACATCTAGGTTGGAGGTGCAGTTCAGTGGTAGAGCATGTGCTTAGCGTAAGCAAAGCCCTGGGTTTGATCCCCAGCATCAAAATAAAATAAAAATAAAATAAGACACAAAAATTAAGTATCCAATTTTCTCTGTTCACAGATAACATGCTCTTATACACAGACATTCTCAGGATAAAATATCAATACACAAAAATGAGTTATATTTCTATATACTAGACTAACAATGAATAAAAAGAGCAAAACGGGAATAAATTTAACCATCAAGGCACAAGGCTTAAGAAAAAATAAAAAACATTGCTGAGATCTATAGAAGACTTCAGTAAAATGGAAAAACATCCCATGTTCATGGATTGAATATGTAATACTGTTAAGATGGCAGTACTCAAAGTATTCATGGCAGTTCTTATCAAAATTGCAATGGCTTTTAGGTAGCGTATTAATCAAAGTTATCCAGAGAAACAGAATCAGTAGTGTATATATACATATTTAAAAGATTAGTATTAGGGGGATTAGTTCATGAAATTATGGAGGTCAAGAAATTCTATGATATGCTGCCTGCAACCTGGAAAACCAGTAAAGTCAGTGGTGTGATTCAATCTAAGTCTGAAGGTCTTACAACTGATGTGGAAATCTGGGTGAGGGCTGCTGTAAATCCTGGAATCTAATGGTGCAAGAACTAGGCGTTCCAATGTCCAAGAGCAGAGGATGGATGTCACAGCTTAAAAAAAAATTCTTCCCTAGTCTTTTTGTTATATTTGGGCTCCCACTGGATTGGATAATGCCCAACCACATTGGTGAGGGCCATCTGCTTTACTCAGTCTACCAACTCAAATGCTGATGTTTTCTGGAAACACCTTCACAGACACACCCAGAAATACTGGTTTGCTAGATATGTGGGCATCTCTAAGAACAGTCAAGCTGACTAATAAAATTAAACCCACAGACAGAAATGGAAAAGCTGATCCTAAAATTCGTGTGGAATTAAAAGGGGGCCCAAATAACCACTACAGTTGTAAAAAAGGAAACCAAAGATTGAGGACTCAACACATTCTTCTTTCAAAACTTACTACAAATTTACATTAATCAAAGCAGTGTAGATAATAGACATCTAGATCAATGGGATAGAATGGAGAGCCCAGAAATAAACCCTTAGATCTATGGTCCATTGATTCTGACAAGTGTGTGAAGACAAATTTCTTGTCCATTTTTAAATTGGATTTTCTTATTGTTAAGAATTCTTTATATATTTTGAATAAAAGCTTTTCAGGTATGTGTTTGCCATTATTTTCTTCTAGACTGTGACTTAACTTTTTGTTTTCTTAATAGTATTGTTAGATAAAATTTATTGGAGGCCATGTTAAGAAGCCAGAATAGAAACACTAGTGCTAAGTGCTACATAATAAAACTGAATTTAGAAACAAGCCAGCTTTCAAAAAATAACCAGGAGATTAATAGCAACAAAGGATGAGAGTTCCAGTCAATTTAAATCCGCTTGAGAAAGTGCCTATCATTTAACCCACACAAGGAAAGTAACCTGAAATAACTTGATACTAACAATGCACTTTCTGCACTATCCTATTTCCTTGTTCCCACTCAAACTATCTTTAAAACCCAACTGTTCTGTCATGCTCCAAGAGCACCTTTCTATTTCAGAGATGGGATACTGCCTATTCATGAATCTCTAATAAATGCCAATTCAATCGCTAAACCCAATTTGTTGAAATTTTGTATTTTAACAGTCCCTTCTAAAAAGCAAGAATTTTCTATTTTGAATTCCAACTTATCCCAAATTAATGCTTTTTTGGAGATTGTGCTTTTGGTATGTCTAAATCTTGCCTCCCCCACGTGTCTGTTAGCTTGTCCTGCTGCAGGGAGGGCTTGTGTTGCTGTGTTGCTGAAAGCTATGCCACTGGTATCTCAGATACCAGCAGGGCCACCCATGGTGGACAGGTTTCAGCAGAACTGCCAGATTTAGACTAGGGAGAAGGAACCAGGAGCTCACTCCCAAAACAATTAGCTATTGAAAAGCCTATGAATAGTAGAGAAGCACTGTCAAATATAGTGCCAGAAAATGAGACCCCCCCCAAGGCAAGAAGGCATTCAAGAATTGCCTGGGGAAGAGTTGCCTCCCCAAAGTAGACTCAACCTTAATGATGGGAATGGAATAAAGCCCCTGGGACCTCCTTTTGCTGATGTGGCATGACTCAAAATGAGAAGAAACATATTGGCGGCAACAATGACCTCAAGCATAAAAAGATCACGTGTATACAGGCACAGTACCAGGCGGTGTTTCTCTACAGCACCTAACAACCAGTCTTGCTTAACCCACTCACAAAGCTTTCCCCCGATCCTTCTGGAAAATCTACAGTTTTAGGTTTGACATTTAGGTTTGCGAACCATTTCAAATTAATGTTTGTACACAGTGCCGGATAAGAACGGAGGCTCATTTATTTGATAGAGATTTCCAATTGTAACAAAAAACATTTATTGTCAAAACTATTCAATGCGTTCAAGCGCACTGTTATCTTTGTGGGACTGGCCACAGACATGTGACTCTACTTCGAGGCCCTTTTTATGTTCCACACACTAAGTTCTTAAGTGCCTATTACTTGGTCAAAACAACGTCCTGCCCAGGGCCTTTGACCCTGCACCTCCCCATTTTGGGAGTTTGCCCTCCCCTTCGCCCACTCCTTCAGGCTCAGCTCAATTCACCTCCTCAGTCTTTCTTTGTTTCTCTGCTTCTCTGACTCCGGGGTAGCCCAAGGCAGTGTTCTTGGCCGGTGTGTGGAACGACGACAGCACGTACTGGGTGCTGCCCTAGAGCCCCAGCAAGATCTGCTGGGCTCTCAGCAAAAAGGGTCCACGGTTGCCAAGACAACCCTGGCGCGCGAGGCAGCGGACCAACTTTCGGCTTGTCGTAAAGAACCAGGCAGCCACGCACCGGGAGCGGTGGCACACGCCGGTAATGCCCGCGGCTCGGGAGGCAGAAGCCGAAGAATGGCCAGTTCGGGACCAGAGGCAGTCTGTGTAATTTAGCGAGACCCCGTCTCGAAAAAAAGTTAAAAAACAAAACAAACAAAAAACAAATGGGCTGGAGGTGCAGCTCAGTGGCCCACCACTTGCAAAGCATGCAAGCGTGGGGCCCTGCATTCAACCCCCAGCACCGCAAAAAATAAATAAATAAATAAAATAAATAAATAAATAAAATAAAAATAAAAAAAGAACCAGTCAGCTTTGCAGTCGCTGGGTTCCGCATGCTGGAGCGTCTCGGTATCTCAGACCAGCCAACAGTATCTTCGTTCCGTTCCTGCGTATATTTTTTGTGGCTTGGAATGCGGGGACGCGTGCTGTGCACAGGACCCAGGAGGAAGAGCAGTCTTCATGAAATTACACTCTACAGAAGTGAGGAGATGAGAAGGAGTATGTGGAGCGCCGTTGTTGTTGTTAGGTGCCATGGATTTGGATCCGACTCATAGCACCACAGAACAAAGCACTACGCAGCACTCTGCCGTGCACATGATCTGTTTATGTTTGAGCGCAGTGTTGCAATCACCGTGTTTCTTCTCATTTTGAGTCGTGCCACATCAGCAAAAGGAGGTCTCAGGGGCTTTACTCCATTCCCATCATTAACGTCGACTCTACTTTGAGGAGGCAATTCTTAACCTGGGCGTCTCTTGAATGCTTTCCAGCCTGGGGGGCTCATTTTCTGGCCCTATATTTGACAGTGCTTCTCTGCGATTCATAGGATTTTCAATGACTGTTTTGGGGAGTGGGCTGCTGGGTCCTTCTCCCGAGAAGCGCCTAGCGTACTTTAAAGCGCACAGCAGGCCTTCAACATGTCAGCCAGTGACAAAAATCTACAAAGTGTGTGTAAAGACAGGCCTTGGAGCTGTGGGGCTCGCGACACCCGTGAGGGCTGAGACGCCCCAGGCTGTCCTCGCTCCCGGTGCGCATGCGCACGCTGCGTCTGTTTCGCGTCCAGTGCTGTTTGGCCCAAACTGCTCGCCGTCCAGTGCTCCGTGGGTTGCCATACAGACCGGCGAACGCGGGGCCTTAGAGCGCGAAGGAGCAAGTGGCCGCCGTCCGTCCTGCTGGGGACTTGCGCGCCATGTCTTTCCGCGACCTCCGCAGTAAGGCAGCCCGCCCGGCGTGCGGGTCTTCCCGAGACTCGGGGCGGCCCACTCCCCACCCCCCACCCCCGCCTGAGCTCCCGGCCCGGCCCGGCGCTTTCTCTGCACGGAGCCCGTCGGTGGCCAACCGAACTTTCCGGCACTTCGTGAAGACGGAAAGCCAGTCAGCTGCGGGCCGCGCGCGGCCAGAACCCCGGGGGGTGCGGGGGAGCGGCCGCGGAGCCGGGGCTGAATTCTCGCTCGGGTCGCAAAGCCACGTGCGTGCCGCCAGCTGCCGGGTTGGAAACCGCACGGAAAGTGCAGGCTGTCTGTGAGCCAGGAAGGGTTGGGTGACGGTGGTGACTGCGGGCAGCGTTTGTTTTGTTTTGTTGTTTGAGTTTTTACGATCTGCCAGGGACTGCCCATCATTTCGTTTCCTCCTGGAAACAGTTCTGTGTCCCCTGTACTCAGAGGAAACGGGCACAGAGAGGTCAAGCACTATGGGCAAGAGACAGGTGGTACGAGGGGGCCCTGGAGATCAAGTTCAGGTTGTCTGAACTCCAGCGCCAGCGCGCCTCGGATGGGGCTGGGGGCGAGAAAGGACTTTGAATACCTTTGCCAGCAGGACCGGGAAGTAGAAGAGAGGTCCAGGGTATTAGTTACGACTCCTTCGGGGTATATATACCAGTATTTTACAGCCAACACGTTGTTAGTCTTCATTTAAACAGCTAGTTAGGTGGTATCCGTGGATGAAATACTTTAAGGCACAGAGAGGTAAAAAAGTAGCTTTTGGGCACACAGCTAGAAATGGGTCGAACCAAGGATTAGGGCATAGGACTATGTGACTCAAAATCTCTTGACTTTTATATGCTGTCATTTTCAGAATCTGCAGGGGTTCACCTACTTGGCTACCCCTGCAGAAGAGTAACATGTGATTGCCAATTTGGTGCCGTCTGATGGGTTTCCTTAAGGCCAATTTTCTCACCAAATTGCTGGTCCCTGGAATTTCAGCATTAGAGAGTGCTGGTCTCAATTATGTATTGCTCTTTTTGTAAAGTGTGAGTATCCAGATGGCCTATGTTTTATTGATGCAGCCACTATCATCATAGAGTGGATTGTGTCCTCTGAGATTTGAGGGTCCTTTGCTGACAGTGCAGTGTAAAGATAGGTGTCTCCTCCCATATAATTTTTGGAGAGACCAGCACTTTGCTAGGGGACGTTGAGTAGAGTTGTACTGAGAAAGTGTACAAGAAGATTTCAGACTATTTACCTTAAGTGAATGCTGTGCAGTGTGTAGTAAGAATCTTATTCAAATCAGTCTCCATTTGATAAAAATGCTGCAGAATGAACAGAACTTGACTAGTCCTAAGCAGGAAGAAGTATTTAGGCAAAGCCTGACTGGTGGGTAGGCTGCTGCTTTATTTTCTATCACTCTGTTCAGATTTCCAAAAAAGCATTTACCAGGTCCCTTTGACTTTACTCTTTCCTGTCTGTCTTCCTGAAAAGGGAGGATAGACAGTACATACCAGGAAGCACACTGAAGATATGTCTTGGCATGTCGTGGGGACTCCAAATGTTTGTTGTGTTCATTCCCAAGTTCTGTTTTTTTGAGACAGAGTCTCGCCATGTAGCCCCGGCAGGCCTTGAATTTTCTATGTAGCTTAGGCTGGCCTCAAACTTGAAATCCTCCTGCCTCAACCTCTCAAGTGTTAGTACAGACATGCCCCTCCACGCCTATTCTCCAAGTCCTGTTTTCTCGAAAACACTATAGCTTTTCCTGAGATGCTCCCAATCTATAGTATCAACAGGTATTAGTATTTCTTATTCTGTTTCATAACAAATCTCAATGTTGCTCTATAGTGCAACCACTCTCTAAGATTTATCTGAATATGAGGCAACTAATCTTTAAAATTTGTGTCATTAAGGTCTTACCTGCTCACAAAAAACAAAAAACAAACAAAAAAAAAAACAGAAAAATGAACTTCTCTTTACCACAGCCCTCCAGAAATAGCCATTGTTAACATTTAAAATTATTTTCCTCATGGTGTTTTATAAGGCCAGTTCTTATTTTGAGTAGTAACAAGAAAGATTTCAGAAATTACAGCCACAACTGACCCCTAAACCCCATTTTCCTGTATAGCATCTACTTCTCCCGTTGAATTTAAATAGATGTTTGTCAGGTAGGAGATGAAGTATTTAAAATTTTATCTCCTTTTTTGTCTCCCTATTAGAGAGTTGGGAGAAGGACCTGGCAACCCCCTCCCAAAAATCGATCTGCCATTGAAAACCCTATGAACAGCAGAGAAGCACTGACAATAGTGTTTCCCCTGTGGTACAGAGGGTCGCTATGAGTCGGATACCGACTCGACGGCACCTAACAACAACAACAACAACAACAACAGAGAGTTGATAAATAATCCCTAAAGCCATCAGTAGGTTGGGAAGAATTAAGAAGAAGGGAAAAACTGACAATATGGAAGATTAACTCCTTATTAAAAGTAGTTGTCACTTGACTATGGTGCATCCCTGTAATCCCAGTGACTTGAGAGGCTGAGGTAGGAGGATCTCAGGATCGAGGCCAAAAGCAGCCTGTGCAACTTAGTAAGACTGTCTCAAAATAAAAAAGGGGCTGGGAGTGCAGCTCAGTGGTAGAGCACTTGCTTTAGCATGAATGAGGCCCTGGATTCAACTCCCCAGTACTGCAACAAACAAACAAAAAGAACTCGTTGCTGCTTGATGAGGAACTGACTGAATTTTACTTTGGGCAGATTTCACAGAGATGATGAGAGCCCTGGGATACCCACGACATATTTCTATGGAAAATTTCCGCACACCCAATTTTGAACTTGTATCTGAAGTGCTGCTTTGGCTTGTGAAAAGGTAAGAATTCTACTTATTCAAGTCTAAGGATGAGTACACAGTATTACTCGTTAGTTAACTGGAAACAAAGTACTGTTGTGATGCAGAAGGAAGAGTACAGTATAATTTCAATGTGACAGACTCTAACTTGTTAAAAATCAGCTGAGTTGAAAGACACTGTAGGAGGGGACTATTTCTCAGTGTAAGTGTTTTCCCCTTCATCTTGCAGCAGAGGAACAGGGTTCTCCTTGCACACTTTGAGTACACTGGATTAGAAATAATTTAGATTTTTCTGTGTGTGAAAATCTAGTATGATTCAAGGTTGACAGTCTTTTTAAGTGGCAGGTAGTAAATGTTTTTACACTTTGTTACTCATAAAATTCAGACTACAGAGCTGGGCATGGTGGCACACACCTGTAATCCCCCGTGGCTTGGGAGGTGGAGGCAGGAGGATCGCAAGTTCGAGACCAGAGGCAGTCTGGGTAATTTAGGGAGACCCTGTCTCAAAAAAGTTAAAAAAATGGGCTGGGGGCACAGCTCAGTGGTCCAGCACTTGCAGAGCATGCAGGTGCAAGGCCCTGGGTTCAACCCCCAGTACCGCAAAAAAAAAAAAAAAAAAAAAAAAGCAGACTACATAAAAACTCTGTTGCATATTCTTCTTTGTTTTAAAAAGTAAAAACTATTCTTTTCTGCAGGCTATGCAAAAACAGGTCGAGGACCACAGTCTGCTGACCCCTGGTGAATTACCAATAACTCAAAGAAAGTAACTTCAACCATTCTGCTGCTTCTCAAAGTGACCTATTCAGCCCTAGTGTCTCTTTTGGAGTCAGAGGCTGTAGGCCAGAGTCACAGTTCTGATTATTTTCACAAAACTGAAGTCTGAGATAGGTTTAATTTTGTAACCTGAGCCCCACATTTGATTTTTTTTTTTTTTTTTTTTTTTTTTTTTTTTTTTTTTTTTTTTTTGCAGTACTGGGGGTTGAACCCAGGGCTTCGCGCTTGCATGCTGTGCAAGTGCTGGACCACTGAACTGCACCCCCAGCCCATTTTTTTACTTTTTGAGACAGGGTCTCCCACATTTGATTTTTTAAATCACTTAAACCTGTTCTTAAGTGGAAATTTACTCCCTTGATATTTTGTGTTGCTTTTCTTAACTTTATCACCTTAGCTGGGGACTTCGAGAGCCTTGTTAGCAATCCACTGTCTCTCAGTTGCTCACTTTCTCTTTAACGGACTTTCTGTTGGATTAGCTTCTGTTTTCTCTCTGCTAGGTATGAGCCTCAGACTGACATCCCTTCTGATGTTGAGACTGAACAAGACCGAGTTTTCTTCATTAAGGCAATCGCCCAGTTCATGGTTAGCTTACAATTATTTTTGTAGTTATAACATTAAGTAAATTAGAAAGGGATGATTGCTAGCTAGGGCTGCTTTCATTGAGTAATTGAGTTTACTTTCTAAAGCCATTCTATTGCTGGTTTCTGTGGAGTCATTTCACTAGCAAAGTTTTCTGATTTTTTTTGGTTTCATTATTTTTCAATGTATTTTTCTTCATTATTTGTTGAGAATTTTATGTATTTTTTAATAGGTAATACATATTATGGTTCAAAAATTTAAAAAATCATGAGATGATGTAGAGTAAAATGACATTACCCCTGTCTGCTCTGGTCCTACTTCAGCTCACAATAACCACTACTTTAAATTTCTCTCAGAATTTCTTTATGCATATTTAAGCATATAAAAATATTAAAGAGGTGCCAAAAATGTATACACATTTTAAGAGTTGTTATCTGTATATTACTTTTTGAAGTTGAATTGAATTATGGTAGCAGTGTGTGGTCTAAAGCCCTCACATATCTGTCAGCTTGTTGTGCTGTGAGGGCTTGTGGGTTGCTGTGATGCTGAAAGCTATGCCAGCAGTATCTCAGATACCAGCAGGACCACCTATGGTGGATAGGTTTCACCTGAGCTTCTAGACTAAGTTAGACAAAGGAGAAGGACCTGACGGCCCACTCCCAAAACAATTAGCCATTGGAAACCCTACGAATAGCAGAGAAGCGCTGTCAAATATAGTGCCAGAAAATGAGCCCTCCAGGTTGGAAGGCACTCAAAAGATGGCTGGGGAAGAGTTGCTTCCTCAAAGTAGTAATTGTTGTTAGGTGCCATCAAGTAGGGTCCAACTTGTAGTGACTCTGTGTACAACAGAACATAACACTACTGTGCTATGCCCAGCACTGTGTCTGACAGTGTTTCTCTGCTGTTCATGCAGTTTTCCACAGCTGATAGTTTCAGGAGTGGGCTGCTGGGTCCTTCTCTCAAGCCTGTAGCACCTGGTATTCCCAGGTAGTCTCCCATCCAAGAACTAACCAGGCCTAATCCTGCTTAGCTTCCAGACCAGACAAGATTGGACACCTGGGTGGTATGGCAGTAGACCCACAAAGTAGAGTCGACCTTAATGATGGGAATGGAGTAAAGCCCCTGGGACCTCCATTTGCTGATGTGGCACAACTCAAAATGAGAAGAAACACAGTAGCTGAAACAGTGGGCTCAAACATAAAAAAAAGATTACGTGCATAGCACAGTATTGGGTAGTGTTTCATTCTTTTGTACAAAAGGTTGCTATGAGTCAGACCCACTTGATAACATCTAACAACAACAGCAGCAATATGTAGTATGTTTACTCAAAAGATAGAATTAATCAGATGAATGCTAGCACCACTGTGTGACAGGCAGGACAATCAAAGAAAATGAAAGAAGCACAGTTGTCATTCAAGGAGCGCAAGACTATTTTGAAGTGATATTTGAAATGCAAGAATGTTGCGGAAGTACAACAGGGAGGCATGAGTGTGCATCAGAACCTCCAACATGCCCGACAATTGTGTGCATTTGTGATAAGTTTCAGATTTATGACATTTTGTGTGATGTATACAAAGGAAGATCTGGGAGGTCTCACACCGCAACAAATCCTGCTGCTTCTGCTGTGGTAACCACTTTGAGCACCTCTTGTAATTGCAGAAGTCAAATGTGACTTGCATTCATCTTTTGTGATTGGTATATATTGAGTATTACAATTCTAATATAGTTTTTTCCTTCCTTAAAATGTACATGTTTGCAACACTCTGCCTGTATTAGTTTTCTGCTGGTGCTGTGGCCCACACTTATAATCCCAGTGACTTGGGAGGCTGAAGCAAGAGAATCAGGAGTTTGATAATAGAGGCAGCTTATGTAACTTCGACTCTGTCTCAAAACTAAAAGTGAAAAAGGGGCTGGGGTGCAGCTTTGTGGTAGCGCACTTGCCTAGCTTGCGGGAAGCCCTGGGTTCAACCCCCTAGTACTGAGAAAAAAATGAAAAGAATATTATTTTTCCTTCCTTTTGCACAAATGGTAGCATGCTGTATACCATTTTGTAGCATCTTGCTTTCTTCACTCAATGATATATTTTGGAGAACTTTCCAAATACATACACAGTCTTCTCATTCTCTCTTACATGTGAGTAATACTGCTTGTTTGGATATACCACAATTTATGTACTTTATGTAGGCATTTAGGTGGCTTTCAACTTTTGTTCCAAACAGTGCTGTAGTGAATAACCTGTGCATATAATTTTATATATGTGTAAGCACATCCCTAGAGTAAGTTTTTGGGATTGGACTTCCTGGGTCAAAAGGTATGTGCACTTGTAATGTTGGTGTCTTTTACCAAATTGCTCCTTATCAAAATATGAGTCACTTAGATGTCTTACCCCTCACTATTGGGTTATATTACTATTGTCAGGAAAGATATTTTCGTATTATCTACATGGGATTTGATTTAGACATTACGTGGAAGGGGCCTTAAACTGTATGTGTATGTCTAAAAACAGGCTACAAAAGCACATATAAAACTTAATACTAAGAAGCTTTACCAAGCAGATGGGTATGCGGTGAAAGAACTATTGAAGATCACATCTGTTCTTTATAATGCGATGAAGACCAAAGGGATGGAGGGCTCGAAATTAGGAGAGGAAGATATTAGCAAATTCAAGTTTGATCTTGGCTCCAAGGTAAGGATGATGAAAAGCTTGTGGTGAGGGAGTGTTCGTTTCTCACACTTGGAAATGGGACATGTCTGACACTCAGCACTGCTGCTGTCCTTACTGCCTGAAGGACAGTTTGTCAGTTTGTAATGATAGTTTTGTGCTCAGCAGGGTTGAGATAAAAGCAAAGTCATGGTAAATTAATTCACCTATTTTCCAGATAGTGTTCAAGCACTGGGGATGCAAGTATAAACTAAAAAGCTGGGACTCCTGTGTTTCTCTTGCTTAGCTGCAGGAGTCAGACTATAAACAACAGTGATGCAAGTGTGGAAGGTGACATGCAGTCCGTGCCCTGGACAACAGCAGAGCAGGGGTGGGGTGGACAGTGGTGAGGAAGGCCTTGTGGGTAGGGCAGCTTCTCAGAAGAGATCTGAGAGGGAAAGACCAGGCTGAGCACTTAGAATGAAGTGGTCATTTACTGCGGCGGAGAAGAGTCTGCAGGGTGGAGTCTGTGGGGGAAGACTGAGTTTGGCTCTGGACATGTTACCTTTGCAAGGCCCCTTGGATGTCCAAGAGGAGATGCTGAGCAGGTCGTTGTTATGTGAGGCTGGAGCTGGGGGGTTGGGCATTGGCACATAGGTGGGGTTAAAGCCGTGGGGTTAAGGAGAGCCGGCAGGAGAGGAGACACCCAGGAGTGGAACCCTGAGCTGTACTGTTGTTGAGAAGCAGGGAAGGTAAGAATCCAAGGAAAGGTGGGGACTTGGTGGCAGTCAGGAAGAGCAGCTGGAGTTGGAGGGTGGTGTTACCCTGGGGTTGAGAAAGAGAAGCTGGAACTGGAAGAGGTCGCATACCCAAGGACAAAGGACAGGGGAAGATAGCCATAGCATGAGAATGGAGAGGGAGAGCTGTTGCTATGGGTTAAAAGTAAGAGAGAAGGTGGGACCTGGTTGTTCAAGAGAGAGGAAGAGTGAGTGAGCAGGCAGCTGTGTGAGTTTGCAGCCTTCAGGAATTTAGTGTTTGCAGGTCAAGGTGGGACATGGACTTCCCAAGAAAGACTTGTGGATGCTCAGCCTCCATCAGGGTTTCTGGTGCCGACTTCTTGGCAGTAGTCTCCTGTGTTAGTTTTTCATCGCTCTGACAAAATCCCCATGAAAAACTCGAAGGAGGAGAGGTTTATCTTGGTTCTTGGGTTCAGAGGTTCAGTCCATGGCCACTTGACTGTTGTTTGGGACTGTGGCGCAGCAGAGCATTGTGGTAGAGCAGAGCAACTCACTGCATGGTGAGCAGGGAGCAGGAAAGAGGCAGGGGCCAGGGACGTAGTGTATCTTTGCAGGGTGCTCCTCTAGTGCCCTCCTTTCTTCAACTAGGCCCTGCCTCCTGGTTCCCATCACTTCCCAATAATGCCATCTTTTTATGAGTCCCTTAGGGGATTAACCCCCAGATTAATCCCGTGACTTCCCCAAAGCCCATCAGCTGGCATCTAAGCATTTAGTACATGAGCCCTTGGGGGACATTTCAGACTTAAAACAATATCTGCTCTGTTTCTAGTGGATGTTGCCGCACAGCAGCCCTTTTAAGGAAAGCCTAAGGCAGAGAGTGAGGTTGGGAGAAGATTAAACACAGGTCTTTGGGACGCTGCAATAGGACATGTGTTTCTCAGGTTGCCTGTTCATTTGGTCACCTCATTAATATTGGGGAACCCATTGTGACCTATTCCAAATGGGAATGATGTCAGCCTTCTCCTGCCCATCCTCATGATAGTGGATTCAGTTGACTTGATATTTGGTTTTGGAGAGACCTGGTTTCCTGGAATTGGTGTCATTTGTTCTTAGGTGTTTGTGAAGCAGGTGTCTGGGAGGTAGGTCTGTTCTGCAGCACATTAAGGGTGGCCTGGCAAGATACATGTTCTGTTGTCACATACCTACCTGAAGGTAGCAGTTGATATTAACAGACTGGCTGCTAAATGCCTAGTAAAAGCTGACACTTTTATTTTTGCCATTTCCCATCCAGATTGCAGATTTGAAAGCAGCCAGGCAGCTCGCTTCAGAAATTACTGCCAAAGGAGCATCTCTATATGACCTGCTAGGAAAGGAGGTTGAGTTGAGGGTAAGTTGCATTTAGATAGAAGAATTACTCCCTTAGCTATGCAGATTTTCTCTGCCAGTTTTCCTTTTGTCTTCTGTCTCTTGCTTTTTAGATTTTCCAATTTTATTAACTGTACCTGACTAAATGAGACAATTTGTGGGAAAGTGATACAGAAAAATACCAACTCTTCCCACTTCAAGTGGGCACTGGTCCACAGGTTTTATTACCTTTAACTTCTAGTTCAAGAATGACAACTATATGGCATGTGGCTGAGACTGCTATCCTTGTGCCTGTGGCAGGCCTTCTGCTCACAGTGCTTTCTCCCAGGAACTCACCCTTAGCACCCTTCTCAACAGTGCTCCTCTCTACCTGTGGCTTCCAGATCTTTCTGCCTGGTGGCCTTACTGGGGAATCTTTAAAAACTCCTGAAGCCTGGCTTTCATTCTTATGGCACTCATAGGAAATGTTATCTGGGCAGTAAGAATTTCAGAGGTCTTGAAGGTGACTTTAATGTACAGCAAGCAAAGTTTGAGGCCAGTGATTTAGGCAGTCACTCCCAAGCAATTGGAGCTGATGTTACTGTGAGTCTTGTTTGCAATCAGTGTTCCAGCCGGTACCAATCCAGGAGCATGCACTGTCCATTACATTTCAGCAGCTGTTGAAGAGTGGTTCCTAAACTTTGCTGAACATTGGACTTACCATATGTCCAGGTTCTCCTCATACCAGTGAGTCTGAATGCCTGGAGATGAGAACCAAGCATTAGGGTTTAAGGTGATTCTAGCAAGCAGGAGAGTTTGAGGAACCACTTGTTTAGGAGGAAATGGAGCAGTGTTGAACCCTTATCTGTACCGATTAATGGTGTTTGAAGCATACCTGCTCAATCTAATGATTTTACTTTGAACAGATTTCATTTCTCACTTTCTCCCACATATGTCAGCCTCCACCACTCTCTCATTGCTGTGCCTGTGTTCTGGCATTGCTACTACAATGTAATGGGATTGCATTGTAATGCCTGCTTTCCATTTCTACTCTAGAGGCAAACTGGGATGAGGATTTAGGTGCCATATCACCATCCCTGTTCTTCATATTTTTGAGTCCCAGGCATAAAACTGACCTTGTGGTTACCACATGGTGAGGGGCAGATGGCAGAACAGAACTGCCACTAAGGTCTGCCGTCCAGTGCTGATGACTCATGAGGCAATGCCAGGCTCTCTGTTTTCTCTTCACAGTGCAATAGTGCACATGTGTGTACAGATGTTTCTGAGAGACTCAGAGATAGGAGCTGGTCACTTGCTAATTGCCGGTGGAACTTTGGCATCACTGTGAAGATTCACCAGCATCCACTAGAGGTGCTTTCAGCACTGTCGTATAATGAATAAGTCACCAGGGGCTGACCTGTTTCCAAGGAACCATAGTCCTCTGAGTATAGTACTTTTCAAACATCATACATTCAGGATGTGAGGAAGAGTCCCTGCCCAGTATTTGGGGGTTTTGTTTTGTTTTGTTTTGTTGAGACACGGGCTTACTTATTCTATGGTGCACTTCATCTCCTTCACTGGTGGAATACTGCCAAGGGTAGGTGTTAGGACTCACTCGAGGTAGAGCTTGATGTGTTGCCTGTGGTTGACATTGATACTCAATAAATTTACTAAGTGTGTGAAGAATAAATACTGGTGCAGTGCTTGTTAACACAAGCTTGTAATCTAGCATGTAAGAGGCAGAGGCAAGGAGGATCATGAGTTTGAGGCCATCCTGGGCTACATAGTGAGTTTCACACCAGCTTGGGCTACATAGGAGACTCCCATCTCAAAAAAAAAGGTGAGAGAGACCATGCACCATGTTGCACACCCTGTGACTCCAGTGATTCAGGAGGCTGAAGGAGGAGGATCACAAGCTCAAGGCCATAGCCAGCCAGTGCAACTCAGCAAGACCCTTTCTCAAAGTAAAAAATAAAAAAGGGGCTTGAATTGGGCACCATGGTGCAGGCCGGTAATCCCACCAATTTAGGAGGCTGAAGCAGGAACATCACGAATTCAAGGCCGGAAGCAGCCTGTGCAATTTATCGAGAACCTGTCTCAAAAAGGGGGAGGGTGGCTGGGAGTATGGTTCAGTGGTAGAGTGCTTGCCTAGCACATGCAAGGTCCTGGGTTCAACTCCCATGTAGTGCAAAAGGAAAAATGAAAAAGTTGCAACTAATGATAAATAAGGAAACTACCTTTCTGAAAATATGTGTAAATTATTTTATTGTTTCCCCTAGGAACTGAGAACAGAAGCCATTGCCAGACCTCTGGAAATAAATGAGACTGAAAAAGTGATGAGAATTGCAATAAAAGAGATTTTGGTGAGATTATGTTGCTTTTATTTAATGGTTTCATGCCTGGGACTCAAAAATATAATTTCTTGCTTGTACCAGATGGACCAAGCTAGGCCTAGCAATAAGGGATATTTCAGGGGAAATTTAGAGGGTATTCTAGGATACTTAAGTTAACTGACTCTTGTTGTTTTTCCCCTGGTTATAAATAAAAGCACTTTCTCATATTATCAAAAATTGATCACTGCCAGACACAGTGGCCTATGTCTGTAATCCCAGTGACTTGGGAGATTGAGGTTGGAGGATTGAGAATTTGAGGCCAGAGGCAGCCTGAGTAATTTAGTGAGACCCTGTCTCAAGAGGAAAAAATGAAAAATGGGCTGAGTGTGTAGCCCAGTGTTAAAGCACTTGCAAAGTATATGTTCAACGCTCAAGTACTTCCAAAAAACAAAATGAGTTTTAGCTGGGTATGGTGGTGCAGACCTGTAATCCCAGGACTCTGGAAACTGACACAGGAGGATCTCGAGTTTGAAGGCAGCCTGAACTATATTGCAAGTTCCATGCCAGCCTGGGTTGCACAGTGAAACCCTGTCTGAAAAAAGAAAGCAATAACAAAAAACTAGATAATTTTAATAATTTATTAATTTTTAATTCTTCAATAATTTTAGTGAATAATGTTTGTTTTATTTAACCAATTGCTTACTGCTGAGCACTTAATTACCACCTTTTCTTTTTGTTTTATTTATTTTGTGGTGCTGGCGATGGAACTCATGCCCTCACACATACATGCTAGAGAGGTTCTCAATACTGAATTACATCCCCAGCCCTTTGCCAGGTTCCCTAAATCTAAACAGCACCATAATAAGTGGAATGATCGCCATCTTTTACTACTCCTCCACCATCAATTATTTACTCCTATCATCTAAAGCGTTCAGTGGGAAGCCAGAGGTTGAGAGGACTCTAGACTCAGACTCCTTGTGTTTGAATCCCACCGTGAGGTACTTCATCTCTGTCTCACTGTCTTTGTCTGTAGAATGGGAAGCACAGCAGTGCAACTGCATGGGGTCCAGGGAGCACTAATCATGGCGGTGCTTGTCAAGCATGGTCTTTGGCACGGAGTAGGTGTTCAGCCATCATTAGTGATTCATTTAATGGTTCAGTAGACACAGGCAAAGGGGCTGCATGTAAATTAGGAGTAGGCATAAAAAAGACTGCTGTGATTTGTACAGAAGTCTTAGAATCATAGATTTTTTTTTACAACTCCCTTGTCATTAAGCAGTAATGTCTTGTGGGTGGCCCAGTGCAAGGAGTCAGTGCCTTCCCAAGTGAGAAGGGTATGGGAGCAGGTATGGGACATTGGTTACTCCCACACAGATGGATCAGATAGGTAAATATGGTAAGAATAATAGATCCAGTTTCCTTACCATTGGAGAATTTTACATGTGGAAAGAAAGAAATTTATAATGAACCCTGAAATTGGATGTGTCAGTTAAATGCATTATTTTCAATATACATAAATTTTGATGTACATATATATGTATGCATATTTGTAATCTGTGTATATATGTATGTGGGTATGTCATATATATGCACATATAAACACACACTGACCTCTGAGCACACCTAATACCTGGATCTTGGCTTGTAAATGCCATTCCCCACTAAGTGGCCATTCCGCACTGACTAGAACCAGGGCTTTCAGGGAAAGCAAACTTGTTTTATACCTGGGCCAGAGAAGTATAAGCTCTTCCTGTGCTGGAAAGTAAGAAAATGTTCACCAGGTGAAAAGGACCTATCAAAAGGACATGAAGCCAGCTTGGTGTTCTTCCCCTGGCCAAACCAGGGACAAGTTTTAAGTATCAATAAATTATAGTAGTTTATTTTACAGTATAGTTAAATGAAATAGGAAACCGTGAGTTATCACTAACATAGAAAATAAATATTTAGAAGTAGCTGCAGACAAAAAACTTTTTTTTTTTTTTTTTTTTTTTTTTTTTTTGTGTGGCAGTGGAGGTTGATCCCGGGGCCTCATGCCTGCATGCTTTGCAAGTGCTGGACCACTGAGCTGCACCCCCAACCCTTTTATTTTTTTTTCCTTACTTCCTGAGACAGGGTCTCACTAAGTTACTTAGACTTCCTCTAGTCTCAAATTTGCGATCCTCCTGTCTCCACCTCCCAAGCCGCTGGGATTATAGACATGCGCCACCACGCCCAGCTAAAATACTTACTAATTACAAAGAGAAAAGGAGTAACATTTTTGTGTGTGGTGGGGGAAGGTTCTCTGTATAGCCCAGGCTGGCCTGGAATTGCTATGTAGATCAGGCAGGTTTTTAACTTGAATCGATACTCCTGCTTCAGCCTCCTGAGTGCTGGGATTATAGGTATACAGTTGTGCACCATCATGCCCTGCTTAAGAGTAACTTCTTAGCCAGGCACAATGGCACATGCCTATAATCCCAGCAATTTAGAAGATAGAGACAGGAGGATCACGAGTTTGAGGCCAGAGGCAGCCTGTATAACTTAACAAGACCCTGACTCAAAAATAAAAAAATAGAAAATGAACTGGGTTGCAGCCTACTGGTAGAACACTTGCAAAGTATATGGAAAGCCCTGGGTTCAAACCCCACATAGCACTAAATAAATACTTACATGCATACATACATACTAACTTCTTGTGGAGAAGCCTGACATCACCCTTTAAGCAGGTGGTCAGAGTGAACATCACTGCAGTGAAACAGATCAAAATTACAGTGCCTGGGAGAATACAGCCCTTTCTGTGGTTTTCCTGTCAATTATGCCTAATCTGAATCTAACCTGACAAAGCCGGACTGAGGGGCATTCTATAAATTAACTGGCCTGTGTTCTTCAAAAGTGAAAAGGTCATAAATGTCAAGGAAAACTAAGGAGTGTTCCAGACTGAAGGGGGTCACAGGGACGTGAGAGCTGAATGCCACAGTGGCACCTATCTGCTCTGGAGGGCCTCCCTTGGGCAAGTGGGGAAACAGAAATGAGCCTGAAAACTCAATGGTGGTGATGCACCAGTGCTCATGTCCTGTCAGGATTGCATTGTGCTGACATAGGAGAATGTCCTTGTTTGGGGGAAGTGTATGCTAAAATATTCATGGCGATGGCACATCAGCCAGCACCTCACTTTCACCTAGGTCAGGAAAAAATGCTTTGTATTATACTCCAGCTTTTCTGTAGATTGTGACTGTTTTAAAGTTTAAAAAATTTTAAACAGTTATACTCTTGTGCTTACCAGCATTCTGACTGAATCAAGAGAACGTGGTCCTAATGCAGCTTTAGCACTACATGTTAAAAGTAGAGCAGCCAAAGCAGGGCACCGTGGTGCATGCCTATAATCTCAGCTACTTGCCAGGCTGAGGCAGGAAGATTGCGGGTTCAAAGACAGACGCAGTTTGCGCAATTTAGCTGCACCTTGTTTCAAAAATAAAAAATGCCAGGTGTAATGGTACACATTTGTAATCCCACCACTCAGGAGACTGAGGCAGGAGGATCACAACTTTGACACCACCGTGGATCACATAGTGAGACCTTGTGTCAAAAAAAAAAAAAATGTGTAAGATCTGGGCACAGTGGCACATGCCTGTAAACCTGGCGCTTAGGAGGCTGAGGCAAGAGGATTGATGGGAGTTTGAGGTCAGCCTGAGTTATACAGTGAGATCCCATCTCAAAAACAAAAAATAAATAAAACTTAAAAGGGGCTGCGGAGCAGCTTAGTGGTGGAGTGCTTGCCTAACATGTGCTAGGCCCTGAATTCAACCTCTAGTCCTGAAAGAAAAAAAAAACTAGTTTTAATTTTTAAGGTCAGATAAATTCCTTAGGCTCTAATCTGACTTGATTCAGAGAATAATCATTCAGTTGTTCAAAAAATACCCCACCTTTCTTCCTATTGGAACAAACTCATATTTTTTTCTGTTTTTTAAAAACACTTAGAGCAAATGAATGGTTAATGATGTGGTTATTGTAATGAAGCATCTTAAAATTGGTTAGTGTACTGGACTAAGGCTGTAACTCAGTGGTAGAGCACTTGCCTAGTCTGTGTGAGACACTGAGTTTAATCGCTAGTGCTGAAAAAAACAAATTCACAGAAATGAGTAGTAGTGTTGTTATTAGGTGCCATCAAATTGGGTCTGACTCATAGCAACCCTATGTACAACAGAATGAAACACTCTCCATACTGTGCCATATCTGGCACTATGTCAGTGCTTCTGTCCTATTCATAGGGTTCTCAATGGCTGATTGTTTGGGAATTGTTTCAGGAGTGGGCTGCCACTCCTCCCATTTTTGTGGTGCTGGGAGTTCAACCTAGGGCCTCAGAGGGTGCAAAGCAGCACTTTTTCAACTGAACTAAACTCACTGGCAATAATTGAGGTCACCTCCAAAAATGCAGTCTGAGAATCTTGAAGAGTAGTTCTGAAAACAAAATGACTTCGTTTCTGAAAAGCCATAGCTTCGGAGACCTACAGGTAAACAGTCAGGAAATGTTTATGGGATGCTGATGCAGGTGCAGAATCCTAGAGGGAATCCCACCTTGGCCATCAGGCACTTCATTCAAGGTTGCACTGCCAGAATGGGGGGAGGCAGTTTACCTGTACCCATGTTGTGTTCCCCATTCCTAATACAGCTTGTTGGCACTCGGAGCCACAAGGCGTCTAGCCTGGCCAGCTTCCCAACTACTCAGGCCTGAGGGTAGGACATTGGTCTTACGCTGCTTGCTTTAAGCAAACTTGCTCTTGCCACACAGATAAGGAGGTCTGTGACTGTCACCAGTGGTCTCTGATCCCTTCTGACTCTTACTCAGCCTCCTGCTGCCGTGGGCCTCTGTCCCACTGAGCACATGCCCCCTTCCAAAGCTGTAGTACAGTAGCATTGCTGGTGCCTTCTCACGAGCAGCCTTTGTGCTGGCTTCACCAACAAGGTGGTTTCTCCACTTATTTTCAGTCTGAGGTTGAGCATCTATGGCCAGCGAGAGGAAAGAGGAGCCTCTCTCAACCCCGGCAGACAGTGCATGAGAGCGAGGCAGGCTCAGGTTTCTTCTTGTCTCCTGGCTGGAGCCATGTTTGTGTGTGTGCTCTAGTAGGCCTGCAGTTGTCTGTAACCAGGGTTGCAGCCCAGATGAGTGTTGGAAGACAGAGTGAGAGTGGAGAGTGATAGATCCCCGGCTCTAACTGAATAGGCCGGATAGAAGGTTCTAGGCCTCTCTGTACCTTGGGACACCTTCTTACCATCTTTGTTTCTTTAGGCAGAAGCACTCAGTTTTCATGAAAATAATGATTTTTTTCTGGATCTGTGTACCTTTCCCCCTGGAAATGGTTAAATGAGTCATTGCTCATTTGTGCTGTTTGCTTTTGTGTTTGCAGAGTGTAATATTGCTATGCCCAAAGGGTTGAGAAGTCGCTGTCTCCAAAGTGTCAGGATGGCTGTCCTCATGAGCTCTTTGTCTCCTTATTTCCTGTTAAATATAGGCACAGGTTCAGAAGACTAAAGACCTGCTCAATAATGTGGCCTCTGATGAAGCTAATTTAGAAGCCAAAATTGAAAAGAGAAAATTGGAACTGGAAAGAAATCGGAAGCGACTACAGACTCTGCAGAGTGTCAGGTAGATGCGAACACTGGAGTGAGTAGAAAGGTTTCTTTGAAAGTTAGAACAAAGACTGAGAGAATGTGAGTAGTACTAAACCTTCAAGTAGTGAAAGAAGCCTTATGTAAGGCAACTGTGCTTCACCATGTTCATGGGCTGCCTGTCTAAAGGAGCAGACTGCTACACTCGTTTTCGTTATGCTTAGTGTCTGGAAAACAGCTTAAATGTCAAGCTCCCCTTAAGCTTTCCTGGCTTCTTGGAAAATGAGGCAAAGTAAATAAATCCAGATGGTGGGAGTTACCTGAGGCTGGCCTCCTAACATCTTGATATAAACTAGGTTGGAACAGAACATACTTCATCTCTTGATTTGTATAGATTTTAGACCTTTTAGACTTTGATGATTCTTTATCTCTTACAAGTTTATCTTCATTCTGCCTTTTGTTGTTGTTGTTGTTAGGTGCTGTTGACCCTATGCACAACAGAATGAAACATTGCCCCACACTGTGCCATGCCTGGCACTATGTCAGTGCTTCTCTGCTATTCATAGGGTTTTCAATGCCTGATTGTTTCAGGAATGGGCTGCCAAGTTCTTCTCCCAAGCCTACAGCACCCTATATTCCTAGGCAGTCTCCCATCCAAATACCAAATGATCCTTCTTAGCTTCCAAGATCTGATGGGGTTGGACCAGGGTGGCACAGCTGTAGATATCTTCTGCCTTTACCTCATTGGAACTACGTTTCCATGGCATAGAGAAAGATAATAGTGGCACAGAACACCATCTGTGTCAGCGGAGCATTTTAAGTATGTTCCCCATATTTTCTTGGCACTCTTTCCCTCCCTGTTTTTCCCTCCTTACTTGTTTGTACCTTCCTTCCCTTGGTGTTTTTCGTTTTTCTTTCTCCAGTGTGGGGAGGCAGCAGCCACCAGGAGTCACAAGGTGTCTTCCCTGCCAAGAGCCACACTCCTTCCTCCCCTGAAATTACTGCCACCAAATTGATTGAGTTCATTAACAAATTCCACCTTGAAGCATAAATTCATTCCAGTTAATCCCCAAATCCTTTTAATAGAAAAGGTTTTTCTGGTTTAAAAGACTATAAATTATTTTTGGTTTATCAGTCTATATATGTGTATATAGTATGTACATATATTATTAGTATGTTACATACTATATAATGTGTGTGTGTGTGTGTATATATATATGTTTTTTGTTTGTTTTGTTTTTAATTTTTGGGACAGAGGACAGAAGCTCACTGTGTTCTCCAGTCTGGTCTGAAATTTTTAGGCTCAAGTGATCTTCCTGCTTCAGCCTCCAGAGGAGTTGGGACTTCAGATGCCACCATGCCAGCTGTGTGCATGTGTGTGGATTCAACCCTCAAGTACTGCCAAAAAAAAAAAAAAAAAAGAGACAGTGCTAGGGGTATAGCTCAGTGGCAGAACACTTGCAAAGTATGTGAGAGGCCCTGTGTTCAACCACCTAATGTCATGAAAAAAAAAGGTCAGCCACCCAGTTGAAACAGGTTTTTGTGTTATAGTTATATTTCTTTCTCTCTCTCTCTCTCTCTTTTTTTTTTTTTTTTTTTTTTTTTTTGCGGTACTGGGGGTTGAGCCCAGGGCCTCGCTCCTGCATGCTTTGCAAATGCTGGACCACTGAGCTGCGCCCTCAGCCCATTTTTTTACTTTTTGAGATAGGGTCTTGCTAAATTATGCAGATTGCCTCTGGTCTTGAACTTGTGTTCCTCCCCCCTCTGCCTCCCAAGCCTCTGGGATTACAAGCGTGTGCCACCACGCCCGGCAAATTTTATATTGTTTAAAAACAGCTTCATTTGCAGTAGCCTGTGGTTCTGTTTTTAGAGGACTCATTAAATTTTGACATATCCGCAGTAGAACATTATACCCAACTAAGGTGATACATATATTTATTGACTTTTGAAGGATGTGTATGGTATATGATTATTTTTAACTGTTGAAATCTGTGGTATATTAAAGTGAAAATTTATAAAATTCATTTATGATAATACATTTAATTTTTGTTTAAAAATGCACTCCTGTCTATATCTATGCTTAGAGAAGTGTGAGAGGATATATGTCAGATCTTAAGTGCACATACTTAGTAACAGGATTATAAGTAAATTTTTTTTTTCAGTACTGGGGGTTGAACCCCAGGTCTCATGCATACTAAGCAAGCACTCCACCACTGAGCTGCACCTCAGTACCCCCCCACTTTTTTGTTTTTGCAGTACTTGGAGGTTGAGGTTGAACACAGGGCTTCACGTATATTTTGCAAGTATTCTATGCCCCAGCCCATTTTTTATTTTTTATTCTGAGTCAGGGTCTCGCTAAGTTATACAGGCTGTTTCTAGCCTCAAACTTATGATCCTCCTGCTTCCACCTCCCAAGTTGGTGGAATTATAGGTGTGTGCCAGTGCACCTGGCAAAGGTGTAGCACGTACTGACCTTGAACTTGTGGTCCTCCTGCCTAATCCTCTCCAGTAAATTGATTACTGGCATGCGTCTCCACAGCTAGCTATTTTTTCTTTGTTTGTTTTCAGAGACACACTAAGTTGCAGGCCACCTCTGGCCTTGAACTTGCAATACCTCACTTTTAGCCTCAGAGTCGCTGGGATTGTAAGTGTGCACCAGGGCACCTGGCCTAATTTTTTGTTTTTTTAGGTATGTTTCTTGTAGTAATTTTTACATCTTTCTTCATACTTTCAGGATTATCTCTGATTTTTAAAAAGAACACATTTTTATGAGTAAGAAAGAAGTATGTTCATTTTAAGGGGAAAGGAGGCAGTTAATAGAGTGAAGGAGTTTCTGTAATTAAAGATTTCCAAAGAAAGCATGGTGGAGTCCAGAACTCTGAATACAAATTTCAAACTACTGTATACTGATTAGCTTTTCACTTTTTATTTCATTTGCTCATTTTAGGCCAGCCTTTATGGATGAGTATGAGAAGATCGAGGAAGAATTGCAAAAGCAGTATGACGTTTATCTAGAGAAATTTCGAAATTTGGCTTACCTGGAACAACAACTCGAGGATCATCATAGGATGGAGCAAGAGAGGTTTGAAGTAAGTTCTTGGCCAGTCCTTCACAGAGCGTCTGTCTGGTGTGTTATACTGTACTTGGTGACATGTCAGTTTGTAAATATCACTGTGAAAAAACCGTCAGTGTAGACTTAACCGTCAGTGTAGACTTAACTCCCCTGTTGTCATATCTTTTATGTGTTATCATTAAAGTTTGATTAGTTAGGTTAGTTAGGCTGACACGGTGTTCTGTGCAGTTGAGTAGTGCTCTTGCTAAGAAGGTCCTGTGCTTCCTCTGCTGTCACTATCTTGAAATTCATAATAATTTGCAAGTGTATTTTATTTTGCACTGGTCCCCATAAATTATGTAGCTACTCTTGACTACAGATCTAAAAACTTACTTGATGAGTTCACTCAGATGTTTCCAAGCCCTGGTTAATTGAATCACTCAAACTAGCTCATTGAGACTGCTTTATAAAGAAGAGTAGCAGTTTATTGATTGATTGCGGGCAGGATGTTACCCGAAACTTGGCCAGCTGTCTTAAAGGTTTCTCTCAGAAGTCTGTAGATAGGGAACTGTTGGAAAAATCAAGCCAGATTCAGAAGAGAGTATGGAACTGGGCACATTATTGCTGATGTCAGATAGATACTAGCCAAAAGCACAGAATACCAGAAAGACGTCTTTCTGTGTTACTGACTATGCAGACATTTCGCTGTGTGGATCACAACAAATTATGGATAACACAACACAAAATGGGAATACCAGAG
Source organism: Pedetes capensis (assembly GCA_007922755.1). Taxonomy (NCBI): domain Eukaryota; kingdom Metazoa; phylum Chordata; class Mammalia; order Rodentia; family Pedetidae; genus Pedetes; species Pedetes capensis. The sequence goes on from VMDO01001238.1 coordinate 206,236, forward strand.
CATGCACTTGTGTTTATGAAGAATGTGAACATGGACCAGGAGGCATTCATCCGAACAGAACAAGGAAACACTGCTTGGTTTCAAGTCAGGAAAGGTGTGTGTGTCAGGGCTGTATCCTTTCACTGTACCTCTTCAATCTCTGTGCTGAGCAAATGATCCAAGAGACTGGACTTTTATGAAGAAAAATGTGGCATCAGGATTGGAGGAAGATTCATTAACAACCTGTATTATGCAGATGACACAACTTTGCTTGATGAAAGTGAAAAGGATTTGAACACAACCTTTGGTATGGATTACACCTTAACATCAAGAAAACAAAAATCCTTACATCTGGGTCAATAACCAACTTCATGATAACTGGAGAAAAGATTGAGGTTATCCAAGATTTTGCTATACTTGGTTCTACAGCCAACGCCCACGGAAGCAGCAGTCAAGAAATGAAAAGAGATGTTGCACTGGGAAAAGCTATTGCAAAAGACTTCTTCAAAGTGTTGAAAAGTAAAATGTCATATTGAAGATGAAAGAGTGTCTGATCATGCCATGGGATTTTCAGTTGCATCATATGATTGTGAAAGCTAGATGGTAAATAAAGAAGACAGGAGGAGAATTGATGCTTTTGAATTATGGTGCTGGAGACAAATATTGAATATACCATGTACTGCCAAAAGAACCAACAGATCCATCCTACAGGAAGTGCAACCAGAGTGCTCTTTGGAAGCAATGATGCATTTTATGTATTTTGGACATGTTGTCAGGAGGTACCAAGCCCTGGAGAACATCATGTTTGAGAGAGTGGCAGGTCAACGATAAAAAGGGTGGCCCTCAACTAGATGTATTGACGCAGTGTCTACCACAGTGGGCTTAAACATAAAAAGATTGTATGCATAGCACAGTGTTGGATAATGTTTTGTTTTGTTGTATGTAAAGTTACTATGAATTGGACTGGACTTGACAGCACCTAACAACAACAGCCATCTTACAAACCAGGGTCAGTGAATTAAGTAAAGTGATTTTGTGATAAAGGAGAGCTAACCGGGAGTAACTAACATGGCTCCTATGGACTTGAGTTGTTTTGACAAGTAACGCATTGCCACCATTGCTGTGTGTGGCAGAGAGGCAGCCATCAAGGAATGGGGTATAGCACAGGTGCATTCTGAGGGCAATGACTGGAGTTAGGATGTTTTAAACTGGGCACCTGGGAGAAGAGTAAAGGACCAGTGGAAAGAAACTTTAACCATGTTGCTGTCTCACTGAAGTCCCTGGGTTCAGAGAATTTGCTGAAGAGTATGCCTAAGAATGGGAAAATGTGGGCCAGGTTGGTGCCTTAGTTTTTAATTGTTTTAGCTTTATTTCCAATTTTCAGGTGTTCAAACAAGGGCTGAGTTATTTCTGAGATGCCCTTTACTTCATCTTCCTTCAACAAGAATTTCTTCTCTTGTCCTTTTACATTCCCTCCCATTCTCTATGTTCATAGTACCTGTTCCTTCAAAATAACCTGTGTTTGAATCACAGTGCTTCCTCTTTTATGTTTAGTGCATCAACAAAAATTTAAATACCAATTTCCTCTCCCATTCTCTCTCAACAATAATCAGGTCCACGCTCCCTCCCCCCCAAAAAAATAAAGGTTCTTGTGTCTTGCTAAGTTCACAGGCTGCCTCTGGTCTTGAACTCTCCATCCTCTTGCCTCAGCTTCCCAAATTGCTGCGGTTACAGGCATGCACCACAGTACCTGGTTTTGATTTTCTTCCTTTTTGAGACAAAGTCTTGCAGTGTTGCCCAGGCTGGCCTCCTGCTTTGGCCTCCTGAGTGCTGGGACTGCAAGGGTCAAGCTACTGCACCTTGATGATCAGGGCTACATTTCATAACCCAGCTGAAATATGGCCTCCTCCTGGCTCCCTCACACAAACTAAGACTAGGATTTCCTTCTTTCTTCCTTTCCTAACCTGTCCATTAACATCTTTCAAGACAGGAATGGTGAAGGCAGTGCAGGCAAAAACCCAATAACATCCATACTTTCTTTTGCAAGAGGCGTGTGCCTTTCTGGACAACTGCTCCCATGCCGACAGCCAGTGCAGACACCTGTGACAGGCCTCAGTAGTGTTGCGCACTTCTTTCAGAGGCAGTAGGGTTTGGTGAGAGGAGAATGTGTGTGAGGCCAGCACGCCACTTCTGGGGCCATTTCCTCAGGCTGTCTGGTGACCACAGAAGAAGGGCATCAGGTTTGGGGACTGCTGGTTATGTGTCACAAGCATAGAAGTACTTAAACAGTGGTAAAGAACAGGACTGTCCCCCAAAGGTTGCCACTTCTGGATCTGGTTTTTCTTCTTCCACAGGAGGCTGAAAATACTCTCCGTCTGATGCAGAACAAGCTAAAGGAAGAGGAGAAGCGGCTGCTCAAGAGTGGAAGTAAGGCTGTTTTGCTTCTTGACCAGTGTTTGCGGCCTTGACAAGTTTGCATGGTTTCTAATATTTCTTGAAATATTTTCCTTTTAACATTTTTTTTTTTACTGTGGTGAGAACATTTTTATTTACTTATTCATTTATTTAGCTTCTGGGAGGTTGAACCCAGGGCCTTGGAAATACTTTGCAAGCACTCTACCACTGGGCTGCACCCCCAGCCCCCTTTTTTATTTTTTTTCTTGAGACAAGAGTCTTGCTAAGTTATAGAGGCTACCTCTGGCCTCAAACCTGTGATCCTCCTGCCTCTATTTCCCAAGTCGCTGGATTACAGGCATGCATCACCATGCCTAGCATGGTAAGAACATTTAACATGAGATCTATCCTCTTAAATTTTTTAATGTGTTACAAATTTGTTATTATAGACATAGGTACAAGAATATTTTCAGAAGGCAGTTTTCTCCCAATTTTTGTATTATATGCCATTTGAGTTCACTTAAGAGACCAGCTTAAATTTGCATAGCATTTAAAGCAATGCTTTAATTTGGTTCTTGAGACAATTAAAATAGTGTTTGCCTCTATTTAGATACTATAGTTAATTTGAATTATATATTATATATAATTATAAAAGAAAACTTGGAGCTGGGCACAGTCATACATGCCTGTTATCACAGCAGCTCAGGTGGTGAAGGCAGGAGGATTGCAAGTTTGAGGCCAGAAGCAGCCTGTGTAATTTAGGGGGATAAAAGATTAAAAAATGGGCTGGGGTACAGCTCAGTGGTAGAGTGCTTACAAAGCACATGTGAGGCCCTGGGTTCAAATACTCAATATTTAAAAAAAAAAAAGAAAAAGGAAAACTTGGTCCTAGAGGTTTGAAGTATTCTGTGCTTTAGGGCAGCCTGAGGAACAGGTGTTGGTTTAGTGCTATGAACGGGCACTTGCTTAATGATCCCCCCTCCCCACATCCATGGTGTGTCCCCCCTATAATCCAGAATTGCTCAGCAAAGCTCTCCCCTCTAGAGAAATAGGCCCCCTCTGGGGCCTAGATTCTGGGAAGACATGCTCCCTATGACTGGCTAGCAGCTCTCACCTGTGTCACAGCTTGTGGTCTTCCTGCTGCCTTGGTGCCTGTGTTTCACAGAGTTCCCTCCGCCCCGCAGTGCTCAGGGGTTTGGCCCAGGGCTCATGCTAGACAAGCGCTCTACCACAGAGCTACCCCCTCAGCCTATTTTTTGTTTTTTGTTTTTTAATAATTTTTGGCACCACAATAAACATGGATGAGCAGGTGTCTCTATGTCAGGCTGCCTCTAGCCCCAAGCTTGTGATCCTCTTGCCTCAGCCTCCTAAGTCACTGGGATTACAGGCGTGTGCCATGGCATCCAGCTACTTTTTAAAAGGTCATTTTCAGTACAATCACTCTGTATGTTAATTTTTTAAATAACTTGTTGGAGTCTTGTGCCTGTAGGTTGAAAACTTCCCAAAGGGAACCTACAGAAGGAGAGTTTGCACAGTGAGAAGAAAAAGCTCTCCCTGCCCAGCACCTGACTTCTCTGTACCGAAGGGTGTGATGGCAGGTTTGGGAGGAGAGAATTGAGGGGGTTTGCAGTTGCTGGTTTGATCACTGACTCAGAAGTCGGTCTGGAAATACAGTAATTGCTGGTCTACCAAAAAACTTTGCCTTGCCTCTAATGCGAGAGAACAGTGACATGGTAACTAGGTCCACATGGGTACTGAGGCATTTTCTGCCTTTTTTCACAAATGCTGATCATGGGCCCTGCCACTGAATATCAGGTGCATCAGCTTTCACTGCCAGTCATTATATTGCTGTCTTTCTCAGGACAGCCCACTCTGCCATTCTTAGCCTGGCTCCTCCTCACTGTTAGTCCTGCTTTGTTACCTTTTCAGCAAATTCTACTTCTTCCTCTTTGTTATGCTCAAGGAGATTGAGGTTTGATAACCTGGCCTAATACAGAACAGAGAGTGGGTTTTTTACCCCCTCCCAGTTAACTAAGAACTTCTAGCTATCTTGGCAGCTGGCTTTCCATTTAAAAAATTTCAGACTGTCATACAGTTTGTGGTATATCTGACCCACATATTTCTTGCTTTAGAAAATTGCTGAAAACAAATGCAGCACATTATGGTCTGCATTAGTTCTTTGGTAAGTATCTACAAGCAAACCTAGGGAGTCTCATCTAACACCTCCAAAGACAGCCTAAGAAGTACACATGGCTTTTGTACTGAGCCTTACCAGACAGAAATTGTGTAGTTGCAATGATAGAACTGCTCTTTGGTTCTGCCCATTTGTGTTCCCACCAGGTAATGACGACTCCGACATAGACATCCAGGAGGATGATGAGTCTGACAGTGAGGTGGAGGATACGCGGCTGTCCAAGCCACGAACAGCTATGGAGGTGCTCATGCAAGGTAGTGTGGCTTCTTGTGCTTGCCCTGCTCCCTTTGGCTGTTTCTCAGAATGCTATGGGCAAGATTGGGTGAAGGATGCTCAGTATTGAGGTCCATAGCATACTGCAAATAGCCCCAGAAGCAGTTCCTACCTCAGTTTGTAGACCTAACTTGTTGTTTATTAGGATGGGGCTTTTTGTTCTTGTTGTTTTTTTGGTAGTACTTTGGGGTTGAACCCAGGCCCTTGCACATACTTTGCAAGTGCTCTACCACTAGGCTGCAGCCCCAGCCCATTTTTTATTTTTTATTTTGAGTCAGGGTCTCGCTAATTTATGCAGGCTGGCTCTGGCCTCAAACTTATGATTCTCCTGGCTTCACCTCTCGTGTCAGTGGGATTACAAGCATACACCACCACTCACTGCTTGGAATCTGGCTTCGAAAAGCCTTTCAGTGGTTATCATTACCCCTGGTACTCTTGTTCATGTTCCTGAAAATAGCCAGTTCATATTTGTAGCCTGGAATTTCTCACAGAGACCACGAAACACACTGATTCTGCCACTGACCTCTATTCTACCCATCCTGGGTCTTAAATTGTTCTCAGTGCAATTATATCCCCTTATGATCTAGTAGTTAATATACAAAGAAGGGATCACATGAGCATCTCTGCCATTTTATTTTATTTTATTTTATTTTATTTTTGCAGTGCTGGGGGACTGAGCCCAAGGCCTCATGCATACTTTGCAAGCGCTGTATCTCTAAGCTGCACCTCCAGTCCCTTTTCTGTTTTTATCTTAAGACAGGATCTCATTAAGTTACGTAAGCTATTTCTGGCCTCAAACTTGCAATCCTCCTGCCTCTGCCTCTTGAGTCACTGGGATTATAGGCATGTGCCACTCCACCTGGCTAGCACCTCTACCTTTAAAAAAATGTTCTTCTGATTTTAGCCTTCTCATTGGTAAGCATCCAAGCAACAAACTTTGTAGTACAAATATGGATGCTCCCCTTGGGTCCTCCTCATGTCCCACTCCCATTCACAGGGATTGCAGCTAGGGCACATGGGCCATGTCCTTAGGAATTACCGTTCTGTGCATACACATGCACATCTGTTCATATGTATGCACATGTACAATCAAACATAGTTACAAAGGTCATCTGAAAATACTGCAACATAAATGGAACTAGACTGTATGTATTATTCTGTAACTTGCTTTTGCTTTTTTTTTTTTCTTGACAGGGTGTCACAATGCATGTAGGTCAGGCTGGCTTCAAACTCATAATACTCCTGCCTCAGCCTCCCAAGTGCTAGCATTATAGACAGTTGCATTTTCATATCTAATAAATTTAAGTGGTACAATCATTGTCCTTTCATCATTTTATAATAACTTTTTTTCATTTTATAATAACTTTTGTTGTAATTTACTTTTTCTTATTGTAGGCCAAGCCATCATCATTTATTACATATCACTTTTTTTCCATAGAATAATTAGATGCTCTGGTTTTCCTTTCTTTTTCTCTTTTTATTTTTTAACAGTTTCATGACATAACTAAAGGTTGGCAATATGACTCCTGTTTGACAGATGGCAGTCAAGGCAGTAAAAAAAAGTGTGATTGGCTCTGTGTAACCTAGGAAAGGTATTGATTCTCCTAAATTCTGCCACCTAGTCAACCTGCAAAGTAAAAGCACATAGTCTAGTTCCAAAAACTATACATAGGGGCTTCAAACAACACAAGATTTTGCATTTTGTCTGACCGAGGAAGAGTTTCTATCAATAATGCTCAGTCATCTTTTGGGACCTGTCCTGAGCGGGCTCCCCCCACACCACCCAGCTGCCTTACCCTTCTAGTTCCCTTCTCAGCCTTAGGGCTAGAGTCCAGCTGTCTGCCCTCTGGTAGAGGACAGCTCCTAATCTTTTGCAGAAGTCATATCTAGACAATAACTTGACTTCTAAAGGAGGAATTGAGAATCCATTAGATAACGATGTTTGAAAGATGAACTAATCAGCTGGGCGTGGTGGCGCACGTCTGTAATCCCAGC
>VMDO01001239.1:0-221161 GCA_007922755.1 Pedetes capensis
TGTTGTTAGGTGCCGTCGAGTCGGTATCCGACTCATAGCGACCCTCTGTACAATAGGGGAAACACTATTGTCAGTGCTTCTCTGCTGTTCATAGGGTTTTCAATGGCAGATTGATTTTTGGGAGGGGGTTGCCAGGTCCTTCTCCCAAGCCTACAGCTTCTGGTGTTCCCAGGCGGTCTCCCATCCAGGTACTAACCAGACCCGACCTTGCTTAGCTTCCGAGATCTGACGGGATCGGATGCCACAGAGGTACGGCTGCAGGCTCTCACAAGCTAGGCAAGTGCTTTATCACTGAGCTGCACCCCTACCTGCCTTTTTATTTTATATTTTGAGACAGGGTCTTGCTGGAACTCAAAATCCTGCCTCAGCCTCCTGAGTTGCTGGGATTACAGGTGTGCGTCATAGTGCCTGGCTATTTTAAGGCTTTGGACTTTGTCCTTGCAGATAGCTGTAAGCTGGCACTGAGGAATGGTACTGTTAATATAATAATGAGGGCTGTTTGTGAATCAGTTGAACACAAGCATAACTTTTCTTCAACCCTTAAAAACAGCCTAAATTGATTTTCATACTAATTAAAATCAACTCTTACTACAATTAGGATTTTGGATAGAGTTACCATTATTTATGCTTGGTAACTCAACAGTCTACCCTCCCTAAGCTTAACCATTCATTTCAGTAATTTGGAGTATCTATGTGTTTCCCCTGTGGAGAACATAAAAACAAAGCCAGTCATGATTCTTTCCCTCAATTACTTTCAGTATGGAGAGGCAAACAGATAAGTAATACAAATCTTAGCTCCTTCCTATCTTTGCTGCCCTGGCTTAGGTGTTTGGGTTGTGGGTTTGACTGAAAATAGCATAATTGATGGACGTATTACTTAAGGCAAGGAAACTTGTATGAGTATTTGACTTATGGTATATAGATTTATTTTTGACATTCTCTTTCCCTCTTCTTTTCTTCTGCCTGTTATTCATATATTTATCTAACATTGTTAAGGTGTCCAGCCCCAGTGTATAAAGTCAAGAACATTAGGGTAGGGAAGAATATTGTTCTTCAGATTTGAGTGTCCATACATCTGCCTTGTGCCTTCCTTGTACTTTTCACATTAGTTCTCTGGCTGGCTTCCAGATTTGGTATTGTCCACCCTTTTAATTTAGGAATGAAGAGAATTAAGTTTCATATTGAATTATTATACTCTTTTGATATAAAACAGGTATTTCATTTTTAATAGAACTATTTGAGGTGTGTTTTTTGGGTATTAGATCAATTTGTGGCTTTTCTTTTTTTTCTTTCTTTTCTTTTTTTTTTTTTTTTTAGTGGTACTGTGGAGTTGAACCCAGGGCCTCATACATGCTTTTGCAGGCATTTTATCACTGAGCTGCACCCCAGCGCAATTTTATTTATTTATTTATTTTAAGACAGGGTCTTGCCAGTTTATGCAGGTTGCCTCTGGCCTCAAACTCTTGATCCTCCTGCCTCCACCTCCTGAGTCACTGGGATTATAGGCGTGAGCCACCCTGCCCAGCTTCAATTTGTGATTTACTAATTATGATTAAATTGTGATTTCAAGGTCCATTGCCACTGACTCTGCCAGTTTTCTTTGAACACTTTGCTGCATGGAGCTATATGAAACAGAAACAAAGGGAACATTGTTGAGGCTACACTAATCTTTTTTGTGTGTTTTGTGGCAGGGTTCAGGCTGGCTTGGAATTTGCAATCCTCCATTCTCTGCCTCCTGAGCACTGGGATTACAGGGATGCACCACAATGCCTGGCTGAGGCTGCCCTGATCTTGAAGGGTATATCTTCCCTCCTGTTTATCCTCAAAAGAGAAACGCTATTGGGGATAGTGCATTGTGTTCATGATTTCTTCTAACAATTTAGAGTTGCCTGTGGAGTCTGAAAGAAGAGGAAGGTATGTGTGTGTCAGTCTTTGGGGATGGGGGCAATACTGAAATCAGTTGGCCAAATTGGGGCCTACTGAGTAAATAATCTGGATAGCAGGCAGAAGAAATGGAGAGGGAAAGAGAATGTCAAAAATAAATTTATACAATAAAAGTCAAATAATTCTACAAGTTTCCTTCCTTACTTGGTGCTGGGAGAGATAAATATGTGTTAGGCACGCTCTGGTCTTCAGGAATCTAACAGTCTCTTTGGGGGAGAAAAGATAAATACACCATGAAGATGTAGCTGACAATAAGGCAGTTTGCTGTAGGGCTTGGTTCAGATGACTAAAGTCTAACTTCTCTCCTGGTGCTAATGTTGTTGTTGTTAGGTGCAGTCGAGTGGTATCCGACTCATAGTGACCCTCATAGGGTTTTCAATGGCTTATTGTTTCAGGATTGCCTCTAGAGTGGATTGCCACATACTTCTCCCACTTTTGTGTTGCTGGGAATTGCACTCGGGACCTCAGAGACTGCAGAGCTGTGCTCTACCAACTGAGCCAAATCCCAGCCCTTGGGACTAATAAGGCCACATAAACTGAAGAAGTCATTTTCTCTCTCTGAACCTCCATTTTCTCATCTATATAATGGGGTTAATCCTCTATCTTGGCTTCCTCACAATAATGTTGTAAAGGGGAAAATTAGATAATGTTACTAAAAGTACATCAGAAGGCTAGGTAATGAGACAGTTTATGTGTGAAGAATCCATGAGTCATTTGTCAGAGGTAATGAGTAAGTGGCAGGGGTTTCCATAGGAGGGTAAATCTGTTTGGGCTATAATCTCTAGGTTTGGGAGAAATTGCATGAGTGTTTGAGACAGGTGAGCCTTGTAGCATAAGGGTAGTGACCATATGTTGGCCAAGACCATCTTAACTTCTAATATACTGTCTTGTGTGTATAAGTGATTAAATGCCAATATTTCCACTGCTATACCATATCTCTGAGAAGCAACTTCCAGATCTCTTTTCTAGGTTGATGTCTTTCTACCCTCTTCTTCCTTTTCCAGGAAGTCATTGGAGATTTAGGCTGCAGAGATAATGTTGTGTATAGGAGCATCTATTGAGCAAAAGGGCCGGAGTTTAGCTCAGTTGGTAGAGTGCTGCTCTGCCCTCTCTGAGGCTCTGGGTCAAATCCTGATCACTGCGAAAATGGGAGACCTGGCAGCCCACTCCTGATACAATCCCAAAACAGTATGCCATTGAAAACCCTATGAATAGCAGAGAAGCACTGGTATAGTGCCAGGTAGTTGGGTAGTATTTCATTCTGTTGTGCATAGGGTCACTATGAGTTGGACTTGACTCAACTATACCTAACAATAACATTGAGCAGAGACAGGGATGAGTGACCAGACAGTAGCATCCATATTCCTGCTAATGAGCAGGGGGAAGGAGGTATCCCATATTTTGCAGGAGGATGATACCTTCTTATAGTCTCCTAGAACAGATGGAAAAGATCATAGTGTTCTGAAGCCAGTTTGTAGTTAAATGATATAAAAACAAGAGTGACCTCTTTGTCTATGATTATGTCATTTTAAGGGAGAAATTAATCTAGCAAACAGTTTTACTTGAAGTATATGGAAAGAGAGCTTGTCTTCTCTTAAAGTGGAGGAGGAGGGAAGGAAACACCAAAACCTACGGAGCTTGGTCTCTCAGAGCTCACTTATTACTTGTGTATTTGCTCAGGGAGAAATTGCCATTTCTTTGTCAGCTTTTATCCTGCCAGTGGATGCTTGCTGGGTGTTTATCTTTTGTAGTTTTACCAAGTCACTTTGAAGGCTGGCATGAACATTGATCATGTCTTAGAGCCTTTCCTCTTTGTTCTGTTAGCAAATATTAGAAAATGTACCTTACATTACCTGGTTGGGAGAAATAAGGTGGCCCTAGCTGGTCCCAGGAAGCAGTACTTTCATGTTAAACATTTGTCAGTTCCTTATCCTGTGTCAGGTCTTAGGGTATTTGTTAAAGTCTCAGAGGGAGGGGGCTGGAGCTGCCACTGGAGCCATTCAGCAGAGGGTATCTAGGCCTTCTGTCAAATTGACTACTTGATTGAAAATCTGACCTGAGTTCTAAATCTGTCTTTCCTATTTATAATAGCTATACTGAATTATGTGCCCACTTTGTAATGATACATACTTGGTATCTTGTGCTCATGTTAATAGAGCTAATATTTGCTGAAGGTTATTACATACTAAGACCTTTGTACATATGAGATCTTATTTATTTATTTATATAAATTTATTTATTTTGTAGTAGTTGGGAATTGGACCCATGGTCTTGCACATACTTTGCAAGTGCTTTACTGCTAGGCTGCACCCTGAGCCCATTTTTAATTTTTTTTTTTTCCCTTTTTTTGAGGCACTCTTAGTTATGCAGGCTGACTCTGTCCTCAAACTTGAGAGCCTCCTGATTCACTTGGATTAACAGATGTGTGCCATTATGCCTGGCAATAAAATCTTATTTAATTCTCACCTCAACCCTGAGAAATAGGTTCTGGTAATCTTTTTTAGGCAACTTTTCCTATAAACTATTTGTGTATGTGTGTGTGTGTGTGTGTGTGTGTGTGTGTGTGTGTGTGTGTATACTTTCCCTGGTCATAAATCTAGCTTGGGAGACTTGGTAAATAAAAAATGTTTTTTTGTTTATTTATTTTTTTGTTTTTTTCCCTCCCAGCCATATTCTTTTCGTTGGGATTGAGTTACTATTTCAAGGGCATCTAGTCTTTTTCTCTTTAGTTTCGCAAAAGTGTTACTGCTTTTATGGAAATATTGAAGGAATCTAAAAATGATAAAATAATGATGAAGTAAAGCAAGGAATGTCATCTTGCTTCAAGGGAAAGCAAACATTTAGAATTGGTACTGTTCACTCCCAAGGGCATCTGACCTTATAACAAAGGTAATTTTGCTCTTTTGCAAAGAAAATGAATTTTTAGTTGTGAAGTTCAGGAAGAAGAGTTCTAAAGGTACCCCCTCTGGAGGAACCAAACTACTCAACCTTCTCATTTGGCACTCCTAAATGCTTTCTGTTCCAGATCTGTTCAGAGTATCTTACTTTCTACTTGTTGTTGTTAGGTGCCGTGGAGTCGGTGTCTGACTCATAGTGACCCTACATACAACAGAAGAAACACTATTGTCAGTGCTTCTCTGGTATTCATAGGGTTTTCACTGGCAGATTGATTTTTGGGAGTGGGTTGCTGGGTCCTTCTCCCAAGCCTATAGTATCTGGTGTTCCCAGGCGGTCTCCCATCCAAGTACTAACCAGGCCCGACCCTGCTTAGCTTCAGAGGTCTGACAGGATCAGATGCCACAGTGCTACAGCTGCAGGCTACTTTCCAGTTAGGAGATTGAAAATTGGCAGCTGTTTGGGTTATGTTAGGCCCATGTGCATATTTTGTTTGGTCTATGGTGTTTCTTAAGTTCGACCCCAGCATGGGGAGATTACTACTGCTTCTCTTGGATGTAGCTCTGGCATATGTGCTATGAAGGGTGACTGATACCACCTGAAGAAAGAGGAAGAATTTTCTGACCCCTCAATACTAGGGGATTGAAACTAGGGCCTCACATATGCTAGGCAGGTGCTGTACAACTGAGTTACACCCCCACCCCCATTTTTCTTTTTTTTTTTTTGGTCTTGAAACAGGGTCTTGCTAAGTTTTGCAAGCTGCCTCTGGCCTCAAACTCGCCATCCTCCTGCCTCAGCCTTCATAATTGTTGGAATTACAGGTGTGGAGCACAGTGCCCCGCTGGAGGAGGATTTTTAAGGGAGTAACAGGCTGGAGCCATGATCAGTTTTCCTGGTTACATGATCAATTTTCCTAGTTACATGAACGGGAATAGGCCCTAACTGTTCTGCAGAAGGCTTCCCTCCGTGAGTCCTCTCATCAGGCCTTCCTGTACTGTGACTCCTTGTACACTGACTTGTTTATTCAACTTGTTGGTTGGCTTTTTTTGTGACTTTGAGGCAAAGAGGCACAGCTGTGATCTTTGGGTAGTCATTTGGAGCATCATCCCAAATATGAGTTTACAACCTCATATTCTTCATTTTTCTTTCTTTTTTTCCCCTATTGTTGTTGTTGTTAGGTGCCGTGGAGTTAGTATCCAACTCATAGCGACCCTACGTACAATAGACAGAACACTATTGTCAGTGCTTCTGTGCTATGCTTAGGGTTTTCACTGGCAGATTATTTTTGGGAGTGGGTTGCTGGGTCCTCCTCCCAAGCCTATAGCACCTGGTGTTCCCGGGAGGTCTCCTATCCAAGTACTAACTAGACCTGACCCTGCTTAGCTTCCGAGATCTGACGAGATCAGAAGCCACAGTACTATGGCTTCTTTGTTGTTGTTAGGTGCCTTCGAGTCGGTGTCCGACTCATGGTGACCCTATGTACAATAGGTGAAACGCTATTGTCGGTGCTTCTCTGCCATTCATAGAATTTTCAGTGGTGGATTCATTTTTGGGAGTCAGTTGCTGGGTCTTTCTCCCAAGCCTACAGAGTCTAGTCTTCCCAGGTGATCTCCATCCAAGTACTAATCAAGCCTGACCCTGCTTAACTTCTGAGATCTGACAGGATCAGATGCCGTGGTGCTACGGCTGCAGGCACGCTCCATTAGACAGGAGTGTATTTGTTCTCAAGCCTGCAGCTGTAGTACCGTGGCATCTGATCTTGTCAGATCTTGGAAGCTAAGCAGGGTTGGGCCTGGTTAGTAGTTGGATAGGAGACCACCTGGGAATACCAGGTGCTGTAGGCTTGGGAGAAGGACCCGGCAACTCACTCCCAAAAAACAATCTGCCATTGAAAACTCCACGAATAGCAGAGAAGCACCGACAATAGTGTTTTACCTGTTGTGCAGAGGGTCGTTGTGAGTCGGACACTAACTTGATGGTGCCTAACAGCAACAACGTTTGTTCTCAAGTTTGTTGGAGCTGTACCATTTCCCATTGTCTCTTTGGGCTAGCACTTTTATCCTTGAAATACTTGGTCAACTCATTTTTGCTAACTGCTTAGCCCCCAAGGGCAATCTCAGCTCTACATAGAATTCTTTAATATTTAAGAGACTTTATCTAGTTAGGAGCCTGCAGCTGTAGCCCTGTGGCATCTGATCTCGAAGCTAAGCAGGGTCGGGCCTGGTTAGTACCTGGATGGGAGACCGCCTGGGAACACCAGAAGCTGTAGGCTTGGGAGAAGGACCTGGCAACCCCCTCCCAAAAATCAATCTGCCATTGAAAACCCTATGAACAGCAGAGAAGCACTGACAATAGTGTTTCCCCTGTTGTACAGAGGGTCCCTATGAGTCGGATACGACTCGACGGCACCTAACAACAACAACAACATCTAGTTAGGATGATGTTAAATCCCCTGGGACTAAATGAATTATCTTCATTGTACTAGGAACTTTTGGTTCTGCTGTTGGCTGATTAGCCTGTATCCTGGCCTGTCTTAGGACTTCAAGGACAGCATACTAGCTAAGGTTTACTGGACTCTGCTTTAGTTAAGTTGGCATGTTCTCCAGTCCCTAATATTTGTAAGCTGGTATAGAGGGAAGTGGATCTGATACCTTATTAAGGAAATTATGACATCTAATTAAAATTAAAATTGTTTTGCCCAGTTCTTTTTCCCTCCATCTGCAATGAGCAGCAGCTCTTATGTGTTGAAAATAGGTGACTTTCTGAGTAAGTGACTTTTCTCATTGCCTGTTCCCTTTGACTTCTTGTGATTACTATAGCAATGTCATCCAGTATGTGGAGCACCATGGTAATTTCCATGACAACTGATTGTGATTTCCCAGATAAAGAGAGGAAGCTAATGCTAATAAGTGTTAGTAACTAAAAAGGTATTGGATTAAGGTCTTGTGATGCCAGTAGAATTTTGAGCTGAAAGGACTTTTCATCATCAGCAACTGCCTAACTGAACCTTCGTATAGAGGAGGAAATAGGTTCAAAAAGATTAAGCAACTTGCCTAAGTTGTTTGTGGAATAAACTCCGGATCCTCAGTTTAGTATCTCTTTGTGCCTATTTTATATGACTTGTTTTCTATTTTGTCTTGTTGGGCTGTGAGCTCTGTGGAGGCAGGAACCATGTGTGTCTTCATGCTTTCCTAGTGTTTGCCACAGAACATAAGTAATTTTGGGGTGAATGAATAAAATTATGTTGGGAGTTTATCCAGTTGGGACACATGGTTGTATGTGGGATGATACATGAAATCGCAGGATAAAACATACATCTTCCTGAAGTGTCATTGTACTCTTTCTTCTTTTTTTTGGGGGTGGGTGGGTGGGTGGATTAGTTTTCCTATTATAACTGGTAATTTAAGTTTTCTCCTAACCACTGAGTCATGGAAAGCAAGTGTCTATTGTGTGTGCTAGGAATCCAACTGAGGGCCTTGTTTATACTAGGCAAGTGCTCTACCACTGAACTATACTTTAACCCCTAAATCATATTATTAAATGAGTGATAAGTTAGCATTAGTTTTTGAAAATAAATGAGAAGGCATCAAATAAATTGTAGGATAATAGCAGCCCTTTGACCTCTACCCTACAGGGTCTTGTGTTGCAAGACCTCAACTTTTATTTGTTTGTTTGTTTGTTTTGAGACTGGGTCTTGATGTGTAGCCCATGCTGACCTGGAACTCGCCAAGTAGATCAGGCTGGCCTTGAACTCACATCAGTCATCCTTCTTCAGTCTCCCAAGTGCTGGATTACAGGCATGTGCCACCACCTCCGGCTTTTGGGATCATTTTTAAGAGCAGCTAGAAATTAATTTTTAAAAAAGCAAGATCTGATTTTAAATGTTGGCAGTTAACTCAGAGATTTTGAAACAGGTTTGAGTGGATCAAACAGACATATACTTGGGCCTGAGCATGTTTGTGCCCTGTGAAATAAAATACTGGTCTGAATGGGAACTAGAGTTTGGATAGGACTAAATAGGTATCGGGCTGGGAATTAGCTTCGTTGGTAGAGCACTGCTCTGCAGTCTCTGAGGTCCCAGGTTCAATTCGCATCACCACAAAAATGGGAGAAAGACATGGCAATCCACTCCCGAGGCAATCCCAAAACCATCAGCCATTGAAAACCCTATGAGGATTGCTATGAGTCGGACACCACTCAGTGCACCTAAGAACAAACAATGAATAGGTGGTGGTATCAGGAATGGCTGGCATTTTGGGTCTGGCTCCTTGGCTTCAAACAGGCCTTAGCTCAGAGTGGAAATGTTACAGAAGTACCTGGCCATAGGATTTGGCTCAGGGTGTGGTCATTTGCCCTTATATAGAGAAAAATGACATAAAATACATAAAATGAAAAAATGGATTTATTTATAGCAGTATTATAATTTATAGAAAGAAGAGAACAAAAGCCAGGAAATAAACATGTAGATTAACCTATGGGACCCAGAGATTGAGCTGGGAGATGTCACAAAAGTCACAATTCTGGCTTTTGGGGTTCTTACACCTTCTTGGGACCAGTGCTTCTGGGCATACTGTCTCTGCTCTCAGCATGGTATTTCCTGTAGAGAGCTGGAGCTAAACGAGACAATTATAAAAAAAATTCCAGGTTTCAAGGGAGCTCTGTTAGAGAAAAATTGGAGCTAAGAGACTTGATAGGTTAAGACAGATTCCTACATTAAACATCACCCTCTGGGAAAAGCAGCTTCTCATAGGCTCCCTTGTTGTTGTTAGGTGCCGTCAAGTTGGTATCCGACTCATAGTGACCCTCATAGGGTTTTCAATGGCTGAGTGCTTCGGGATTGCCTTGGGAATGGATTGCCAGGCCCTTCTCCCATTTTTGCGGTGCTGGGAATTGAACTTGGGGCCTCAGAGACTGCAGCGCAGCGCTCTACTCACTGAGCTAAATCCCAGCCCATAGGCTCCCTTAGCCCTTCTGTTTACTGTCCTTGTTTTGTACATGAAATAAGGTTCAGAGTTTTCTTCTAGGACCCTACACAGCAGCCATAGGTCTTGAGCAGGCCCCAGTTCAAACTCTGGACTTTTTGTGCTCCTGCCTCACATACTCTTAGGGCATGGGGCAAAGGGCTTCTGGCACACTTTGGGAATGGTTGGTAGAACTGTGCTGACTCCACTTCTTATTGCAGTCCTGTCATCCTGGAGAGTAGGGTTGATGACAGTTGTTAATGTGCTCAGCCTCTTTTGGGGTGCACAAGGTCTATTTTTGTCACTAACATCAGATTGACATTATTGTTGTTCTTGTTGTTGTTATTATTATTATTATTATTATTATTATTATTATACCTAGAAGGATACAGAAAACAGCTTAACAACAAGAAGCCTCAATGCTGAGATAGTCTCTTGTGCCTTTCCTTGCCTCTTCTGTTTCCTTCTCTTTACCTATTTGCTTTTGGGATGTTAACTACCTTCCCTTCGTATCCTCCTCTCTCCTTCTGTCCTTTGTTTTTCTCTCAGTGTTGGTTGTCCTTTTTCCTGGGAAATTCTTGTAATGCCACTTGCAATAGGCAGAGTCTGGGATTTGACCTGTTTTCCATGTAAAGGGGACTTGTATAAAATAGGGCAACTAAATAGAGGAGATGAGACTTCTTTAAACTGTCACCTCTTCTCCCAAATCATAAAGGATATAAAATCTAAATTCTGGCCTAGACTACAAGGCTCATATGGTCTGATACCACCTCACTCTGCTGCCTTTTATCAGCAGCATGATGCTTAACACTCACAGATTCCCTGTGTTTCTGTTTTTTGGGACAAAGTTATTTAGACAGGCCAGGCTCTGTCATATGTATTTTGACTATTTTCACCAGTGAAAGCCCTGTTATCTCCCTGTTTGATTTGACTATTTCCTCTACATAGAAAGCCCTCCCTGACCCCTTACCTGACAAACTTTTGCTCATTTTTTTCATCCTGATTCCAGTGCCACCTTCTCAAGGAAGCTTTCTCTGATCACTACACAAACAGGATTAATTTTAATCCTTTCTGCATTTTCCTTGTACTTCTGTAGTTGCACTTTAGTGCTGTATTACCCTTGAATCCTCTTATTTATGAGATTGAGACCTTATAGACCAGGGGACAGTGTACTCTTTATTTTTCCTTTGTGTCTCTTTTGTAGGCCTGGCACAGATAATGTTTGAAAACAAAATTGCATGTATGCTGATACCCATGGTATAAAGCTGACTGTTCAGTGCTTTAGACGAAATACAATAAAGTGCTCTGGAAGTATACAGAAGTTCTTGAGACATAACTTTTAACTAGGAGAAATCTTGAAAACTTCTGGAAGCTGGTAGCATTTGACTTTGTTTTTGAGGATTCAGAAGTTTAGTTGGCATAGATAGAAAAACATTCCAGATGGAGGGATTGGTTGGATGAAACCAGCGAGGAAGTAGAGATACGGAGGTCAGGCCTTACTAGTCCACCTGCCCCCTCACTCAGAATTCCTGCTAGAATGTGTGCTAAAATCTCTGGGCTAGCATAAAGGAAATTCTCTTTCCTCCTGTCATTTCTCTTTTCTTCTTTTTTTCTTTTCTCCCTACCTTTTATGTCCCTCCTGTTTATTTTTGGTTTGTTCCTCTTTCTTTTTCTTTGATCATCTAATTTCTCCAGTTCTTCAAAACAAAAAACTTTATTGTTTACTTTTCTCTACCTACTGGCCTCTGCTGGCCTCTGACCAAATGCCTAGAAATACTATGTCCATGTAGACTCCTATGAAGTAGAAAATCCCAGACTACATCAGCAAGATAGAAAAGGATCCCAGACCAAACTCCCCATAAAACAGCATGGAATTTTTTAACTGAAAGCCCTGCTTTTTTCTTAACCTCTTCCCAGGTAACCCAGCAAATCCAGGCCTAAGGGTGGAGATGTGAATTAACCGTATAATATTTATGTCCAAATAACACCTCTTCCTTGTGAAACTTAGAAGTAGTCATGGCATAATTGCTTCATCTGTTTCTTGTGTTTTATTGGCACTGACTTTTTTAAACCTCTCACAGTGATGGGGGTGTAATTGTTTTATTTTTTAGTAGTTGTCAAAATGTCTATTTTAATGAGAAATTTCTGCAGATAGGTTTGCTTTTGAGTGATATAAGCCTTAAGGCAAAGCCAGGGCTGGATGAATCAGATGTTCTTGGATCTATTTTCTCATGCATAGAGGTGTATAGGACACATACATACATGCACACACTCCTGTCTGTATAGGCTTACATACCTTACAACTCATGCACATACACACATTTGAGTCACTGTAGTACCCACTTCTCATCCTTACTATTTCCCTTACTTTCATCTATTCTCTATTCCTATATATGCACATATTTACCTTTTTATACTCCTGTCCCACTCTATTCTACCCAGATACCTGTAGTTGTGTGTGCCTCAAAAGTAGCTGCAAGACTGCCTCATATCACACTGTTCACCCCTTCACACATACACACATCTTATCTACGCACTGACATCTCTGTGCATGCCCCAGATCTCACACAATCCAACAGCATCTGCCACATACTCCTTATACCTAGGTGCTACTACTACTCTTCTCCTTCAGTCTGTCTAGCGTTATAAAAGGCATTTTAGTTTCAGATTAGTTTTTAAAGGAAGTGTCTTTGTTGGCATCCAAGTTAATGGACTCTTGGGAAATCTGAATCATTTTTAACAGATCCTTTGGAGTTGGGCCACTAGATGATGGTGGAGGAAGGGGAGGGCTGAATTAGACAACAGTGGGTTGCTTCTATGTGACACTGTTATGATACAGAGTGAATTTGAATGTAATTCCAAAATGAATCCAGTGATTTCAGAGTTCATTTCTATTGGAAGATGATCACATACTTAGCAAAAGAGAGCCAGAACCACTACATGTGTTCCAAATCATAATCTTTATGATGAGGCCTAGAAACTAATGTTTTTTATAAGTTCTCTGAGTCCTGCTGTGTAACTAGGTTTGGATCTGTGTTATCTTCCTGTACCACCTTGGACAAGTATTTCTTTTTGGACCTCAGCTTTTTCAATTATAATGTGACAAAGCCCACGCTCCTAAAACATGCTTTCAGTTAAAAAATTCCATGCTGTTTTATGGGGAGTTTGGTCTGGGATCCTTTTCTATCTTGCTGAGGTAGTCTGGGATTTTTTACTTCATAGGAGTCCACATGGGCATAGTTTTTCTAGGCATTTGGTCAGAGGCCAGCAGAGACAGCCTAGTCCCCGACCTTCTGTCAGAAGCACTGACACCACTCCTAACTAGCAGTGGATCAATATGGGCCTGCAGCCATGCCTGGAGTGTCTGGAAGGAGGCTGGAGGAGTGTTCTGGCTGGAGAGAATCTGATTACCATGAAATGGATCTGGTTACCCTTGTCAGTACAACAAGTTCTATTGGTACAGCCTCCTCTCCTGGGACCAGTTGCAGGCATGGTTGCCCTAAGCAAATGGGGAAATGGTTAACTTGTATCCTCCTTTGATATACTTTCATCACTTTTATAAATTCATGTATAATGTGATGGAAAAGTCACTTATTTAATACCTACTGAGCATTACATAGTGGTTTAAACCCCTTATTTCTCACTATTGGAGTAGATTGGAAAAGGAAACTGAAGCTGAGAAGTCAAAGACATGTCACATAGCATGTCTCTGGTACTATACTGTGGCATTTACAACATGAGCTTTGTGCCAGGGCCCTCCCTTTGCCTCCTACAGATGTAATTGGAAGTCAGGCCTTCTCCCTGTAGTCTTTCAAGATTGGAGGAAATTTTTTTTTTTTTTTGGTAGTGGGGGTTGAACCCAGGGCCTGGCGCTTGCGTGCTCTGCAAGTGCTGGACCACTGACTGAGCTGTACCTCCAGCCCATTCTTTTACTTTTTGAGACAGGGTCTCACTAAGTTACGCAGACTGCCTCTGGTCTTAAATTTGCGATCCTCCTCCGCCTCCCAGGCTGCTGGGATTACAGGCATGTGCCACCGCGCCTAGCAGCGAGGAAATTCTTTAAAACCAGTGGTGAGGCATGTATGGGGGTGGGAAGAGATGCTATGCTTGCTTTTGCTCTCTTATCTCCTTTGCAAGGTTGCTAAGGAATGACATGCTCTAATGGGAGAACTCAGTCATTGTTTGGGATCAGTGGAAGGGCTTTCTTTTATATGGAGTACAGAGTCAGGTTTCTGAACTGGCCCTGTGCAAGGAGCAAGAAAAGACTCATAACTGGATATTTCTGCCCAGAAATATCATTGGAAAACCTGAAGGTATAACACATTCCACAAGCAGTGTGGTCACACCAGTTCCTCCTATAATTGGTCATTCAGCAATGGTGATGCCAGGCGTGGGAGTGCACGCCTGTAATCCCAGTGACTCAGGAGACCAAGGTGGGAGGATTGTGAGTTCGAGGCCAGAGGCAGTCTATGTAATTTAGTGAGGTCCTGACTCCAAAAAAAATTAATTAAAAAATGGGCTGGGTGTGCAGCCCCAGTGATAGAGCACTTGCAAAGTATGTGTAATGCCTTGGGTTCAACCCCCAAGTATCATTTAAAAAAAGTGTGAACCAGGCATGGTGGCGCATGCCTGCAATCCCAGAGACTCAAGAAGCAGAGGCAGGAGGATCGCAAGTTTGGGACCAGAGGCAGTCTGTAATTTAGGGAGACCCTGTCTCAAAAAGCAAAAAAAATGGGATGGGGGTGCAGCTCAGAGGTCCAGCACTTGCAAAGCATGCAAGTGTAAGGCTCTGGGTTCAACCCCCAGTACTACCAAAAAACAAAAAAGGTGCTATTTCCTTTGTGTTGGGATTTGTGCTAGTGCTAAGGATTTTTAGATGACCTTACAGCGTAGCATCTGAATCAGACAAGCATATTAAATCATAGGGTATTGTGTGTGTCTTAATAGAAGCATTGTACAAAAGGAATGAAGGTGAGCTTTCCTGGGAGCAAGACCAAAATGTGTATTGAAGGAAGAGTAAGAGTTAAGGAAGAGAAGGATACCCCAGACCACAGCACCAGCCCAAACAAAAGCGTAAAGATGTGTCCACAAACTCTGGGTAGAGGGGTGGACATTAGAACAGCCCCGGACATGTAGCAAATTAGATTGAGTCTTTGCCCTTTGCCAGATTTTGGACTGTGATAGTAACCATTGGAGGGAGTGATACAGGAGCAGTGGGTGGGAAGGATGAGGTGGATTTATTATTAGGAGGTGCCAGTTGAAACTTCTATAATTCCATGGGGAAGAAGGGAGAAAAGCTAAAGAGCAGCATTCCTCTGGGCCAGGCCTGCAGAGGTGCTGTGAGTTCTTGGCAGTGGTTTGAAAGTTCTCCTGGCTTGGGCAAGTGGGTTGGCTTCTGATGGCAAAATGCTGTTTGCTCCACAAACCCTGCCCCTCATCTCTGTAATTCTTTTTCTTTTCTTTTCTTTTCTTTTTTTTTTTTAAGAAATTAATAGAATCTGTTCAAAGTACCTTTCAAATGAAATTACATTTTTAACTCTAATTACTCTAATTAAAACTTGACAGCTGAAATCCTGGGATGGCAGATATGCTAAATACCCCATGCCTGTAACAAGTTCGCTTATCCAGATGGAATATTGTTCTGTTCTGGGCTTAGGAGAAAAATTCTTTTTAGATTGTTTTGTTTTCCCAATCAGCAGCTTGGTCTTTGGTCACACAGATTCACCAAGAGAGAATAGCTGTAGTTGTGGGCTTTAGGCTTACCAAGGACCTATAATGTTTGTAGAGGTCCCCATTGCTCAGAGGCAATGCTCCTGATGATTATTACCACATACCTCTGAGGTATCTCTTTAGTTGAGCTTGGACTGCAGCTTTTCCTCCAGTGAAATTTCCTGCTTTGGCAAACCAAGGAAATGACACTTGTTAGAAGAAAGTTAGGGCTTACTCTGGATCTAGGGGCAGCTTAAAGCTAGTATTTAGGATACAGTTTGAGTTCAAGAACAAGGACGTCTGGAAATAGAAGTACCCTTCACATTATCTTTGTTTCTGTAACTCAGCGCAGTCTAGAGCCACCTTGAGCGATGCCTGGTGTTGGCCTCCACTTAACTAAGTTACCTAGCTAGACTCAAGGTACTATTGGGGTAAAGGGTAGAGTCAAGCCAGTGAAGCTAACTGAAGGATCCATTGATGCTATTAATTATCTCGGGATTCTGCTGGGATCAAAGAAACATGTTAAGTCACCAGGCACAGGGTGCTATGTTAGTTACTGCCTAAGACACATTGCCTGCTCCTGAGAAGCTTAGAATTGTTGGTGAGGCAGTGGTAGGTGAAGGACAGCCATGAGTATGACAAATTATGTAAGGCAGAACAAACCTTATTCAGTGGATAGAAAGCTTGAGTGCCTACTGCGTACAAGGTACTGACAGTAGTATGTAGATGTATCAAACATAGTTCCTACTTTCACGTGGTTGTTGTTGTTAGGTGCCATTGAGTTGGTGTCTGATTCATAGTGACCCTGTGTACAACCGGTGAAACGGTATTAGTGTTTCTTTGCTGTTCATAGTGTTTTCAATGGCTGATTGTTTTTTAGAAGTGGACAGGTCCATGTGAAGGTTTGGTGTAACACAAATGTGTGGAGGACACGCTGGATAGTTTTACCTGGGGAGGCTAGTCAGGAAAAAAAAGTGGGGAAGGATTAACTCCAACTGGGTTGGGGCAGGCCATCTGCAAAAACTTGTCAAAGGTTTTGGAATTAGACTTGTCCCTAAAGGGAGAATATTGGCAGAGGAATGGAGAAGGACATTGTAGGTGTTAGGGAACATGGTGAGCAAAGATAGGAGCTGCCAGGTGATAGACTGATATAATTTGAGTATGGTGTGAAGGGGAAGGATATGGTAAAGGACAAGACTAGAGTTTAAACTTCATCTTTTAGGCAAGAGGAATCCATTGAGAACGTGCAGGGCTATAGGAGCTGTGAGAGCTGTGTGTCAAATAGAGGTGAGTGGAGACAATTGATTAGTTAGAACAGGTATCTGCAAACTATGGCCATGGGCTGAATGAATCCCACTGCCTTTAAATAGTTTTACTGGGACACAACCACAGACCCAAGGAACTTAATTGTTCATCTGTGATTGTGTTGCACTATAGTGGCATAGCTGAGTACTACAGAAACTGCTAATAACCTACAGAGCCTAAAGTCTTACTATCTGGTCCTATACAGAAAAAGTTTGCTGTTCTGAGTTAGAAGATAATTATATATGTTCTGTAAGAGAAAATAAATGTTAGAACTAGGCCTGAAGTGGATTGGAGATGTTAAATGAGCCTTTTTGGAAGAGGGACAACAGGATTTAAGAGGGAAGACCTGCCCTGCCTGCCTCTGAAAACTATAAAAAGTCAAGTTTGTTGAAAGTCACTGTGGTCTAAAAAGGACACTTGATGCACAGGTGAAGTCCTGATTTGCTTTTAGTAGCTGTATGATCTTGGGCTAGTTTCTTAACTGCTTAGATGTTGCTAGGTGCGGTAGAGTAGACTCTGATGCATAGCAACCCTCATGAGGTTTTCAGTGGCTGATTGTTTCAGGATTGCTTTGGGAGTGAAATGCCACTTCCTTCTCACATTATTGCAGTGCTGGGGATTGAACTAAGGCCCTCAGAGCACAGAGCAGTGCTCTACCAACTGAGCTTAAACCCCAGCAACTGCCTAGAAGTTAAGGTGAATATGGCGAGTAAAATAAAGGAAAGCCTCATTAGTCTGATTCTACCCTATGAGACAGGGCTCTTACTCTGCCTGTTTTCTTTACCTCAACTCTAGTTTGTAAATCTGAGGGCCCTCTAGTGGAGAAAACAGATGTTCTAGGAAACCCAGAACATAGTTTGAATTGAAAGTTGGGATAGGTCTGCAGAAGGTTTTGATGACTCCCAGGAGGCTAGAACTCTAGGAGAGGGGCTTACAGTAATTTGAGAGTACCCTGTACACTTCCCCACTGTAATTTGTTGTGGTCAAATTGAACTTGTTTCTACCCTTTAACTGCCAGGGCACATAAGGGCCCTACAAAACTAAAGGCTGGATTTATCTCTCAGTCACCTTTCCCAGCCAGAAGTTGCATAAATGCTACTCAGCATCTCTGTGTGCTTCCCCCGCTGGTATATTGAGCTCTCTTGTGCCTCCCTTTTTTCTACACCATTGTGCATCTGTCCTGTAGGATGGAAAAAACACTTTAAGTAGGGAGACCACACTGGTAGTTTCCTAAACTCATTTTTGCCTTCTGTTTACTATGTGACCTCAGCCAGTTCATTTCATCTCTCTGGCCTTTGAAAGCTCCAGTTTAGATGACTTTGGTCACTTTTTGGAATTCTAGATTTCTTCTCTAATGCCTCAGTTTCAGAGGGCATATCCTTTTTCCATTTATCTTTTCTCCCAAAGGGTCTCCCTCCTTTAAATCTAGAATATTAGTATACACTTGTACATCATTTGCTTGAAACGCACTACCTTTAACTGTGATGAGAGTAGTCATATCTCTAACTGTTCTAGTTGGCAGGGATTCAGGAACCAGCAGTTGATCTGATTACTAGAATGGGACAGACCCTAGGAGTCATGTGCAGCTGACCCTAGAGTTTCTTAGAGGATCATTCAGTAGACAATGACTGTCAGTGACTGACTCAATGAGGTTATAGGGAAGCAGCTAGATAGTCTTTGCTTCCAAGTAGGGAAGAGTACCAGACGATACAAGTATGTACAGTGGTCAAAGCACTCAGATTACAAGCTCAAACCCAGGTCTGTTCCCATGCTGTTTCTACTGTACCATGCTCCTTTCCTTGTAGGAGGGTGCAAAGGCAGCAGATTAAAGTGGAAGTTTGGGCTGGCAAACAGCTTCTGGAGAATGGCCATAGGTGGGGAAGCCTAGTCTTGGGTTCAGAGCTGGGCATTTGTCCTAGGGGAAGCCTTGAAGTCTTTGGCAGATGACCAAAGCCAGGGCTCTTGCATGAACCTGGGCCTGTTTATAGAATAAAATACCTGATTTTACACCCTCTGGGTGAGGCTGATGGTTAGTGCTGACCATATCCTGTAGTACCACAAGGGCCCCACAGTCAGTCCATGATACAAGATTGCAGGGAGGAAGGGTTGATATCCAGGCCTTATGGGTAGGAGATGGGATTAGGGCTAAGACTGTTTAAAATATTTTCATTCTGAATCACAGTTGGTCTGATACTAGATTTGAGTTGCTGAATCCCACCTGAAATGATAGAGCTAGGATAGCCATTGAGAGACTGGGCAAAAAACTTTAGAGCCTAACTGGAGCCAGTCTTCCAGGTTAAATAAGCCTTGTGTTAGAGTCTATAAATTATTCCATCTTAAGAATTTTAATCACTTTCTTAGCACAGCATTTGCAAATGCCAGTGCCTTTTCCTAGAGACTCTGTCTTTCTTTATCTCTGGTCAGGGCTAGGCAGGCCGGCCATGGCTCTCTTTGGGCTATAGTATCTTTCAGGTTTCTTGCTTCACCTTAGGCCCTCTCTATGAAGCTTCTGATAGTGTTGGATTCAGTTTCTTCACCTGTGAACTAATGGGAACCAGCAGACTGAGGTCCTAGTGTTCTGTACTCAAGAGCTCCTTTATCACCGGACCTGAAGTTCATTCTTAAGAATAAGAATAACTCCAGGACACATCTTGCCTCCTTTCACCTACAGTGTTTACATAACTGAGCTGAATCACAACTAACATTCACAGGTACCCCCTCTTCCCCAGGTCCATCCACCCACTTGTGATTTTTAATTTTGGGGGTAAAATTGGTGGCATCTCTCAGGTCTTGGCATTCCCTTCGAGACCTGGGTTGCTCAGACTGGTTTCTGCAGGGAGTATTGTTATTGCTTTGTAAATATGGGTTCAAAAACTGACTTGTGAACTTGAAACTTGTAATTCCAGTCTCTGCATTGAGGGCAACTCCAAAGTTATTCTATATTGTAGGAAGTCTGATATGGAAGTACTGTGGCTGGGAATGAGTGACCTTGCCACTGACTTCTCTCTGTAACTTTGGACAGACCTGGTCCTTGCTCTGGTCTGAATTTCCTTTCTGTAAAATAGTAGGGCCCTTCTGGCTCTGACCTCATCAGGGACAGAAAGCTTTCTTTGACACAGTCTCAGTTGCATAGAACACTTCTCTGGCCCAAACTTTGTGTTGGTTACTGATGACAAAGCCTTAGATTCTTGCTTCTAGCTCTAGAGGGGGAAGGGGAGCCATCCAACTGTCTCATTAGCATGGAGAAAAGAAAACAGTAATTACTTGTGCCTCCCCTGATAATTCCTGCAGGGTTGGTTCTTCTAGAGAAGGAGGAGGGGAAAACTGGAGATAGATTCAGCTGAGGAAGGAGAAATGCCATTAGCTTCCAGAATATGCAGAGGCAAGAATGATTGTCTTGCACTTCTGTTGTATTCTTAGGATGTTCCTCCAGGCAGCCTGGAGACTGCCTAGATTTTCATTTACTTACAGCATACATAATGTTCTTGTACATGGACATGGGTCAAGGCCCAAGAGCTCTAATATCTCCTCTGATTAAGAACATCAGCTATCCTTCAGGCTGCCTTTTGTGATATGATGGGCATCCTGACACCTTGCTTTTGTTGGGGAGTAGGGTGCAGTTTTGCTGAGCAATTTTGTGAACTGCCTACATTTTTTTTTTTTTTAAATTATGTGTGAGGTCATGTTTCTAACCCTTAAGGCAACATAGACATTTGGTTTATTACTCCAGTCACAAGACTCGAGGTCAGGTATCCTTGTAAGTGGGAGGAGTCTGGTAGAACTGCAAGACCTTGGGGTTAGGTCAAGGGTAGAAAGGCAGGCCTCCTAGAAAAGTTAAGGCAGCTTTGAGACCAAGAGTTTAGGGGCAGCTGGAACAAAACAGATCAATTGGCAAGCTTCACTTGGGGAAACAAGGACTGTTTGCTGTGTCAGTCTTTAACTCCCTGTATGTAGGCAATTGTGAGTCCTCAAGTGCTGATTTTAGTAGAGTGGGTTGAGGAGGCTGCCTACAGGTGAGCCCCGATGGAGGCTGCTTGGAGCTATTAGGCTGTGATTGTCTCCTATAGCTGCTCATTCCTGCCTTGGTTGCCACCCCAGAGGCCCAGAGAACCTGGGATTCTTTTTCCTTCCTCTCCCTTAGGAAGATGTCATTCCAACAACACCTTTTAAAACCAGTCTTCCTATAGGCTCTGGAGATTGCTTACTCTAAACATCCAGGGTTCTATAAGGAGATACTATTTTTAAAATTTTGTTTTACAAATTTAGGAAATTTCTTCTGTCAACACCTGTCGTCTTCTACTCCCTTGAAGTGCTCCCTTTCCCTTGTCTCAGGCCTTTGGCTTGGTTCTTCACCCTTTGATGTCCAGGCCCCAGTCTTTCCATAATTTTCTCTTTATATTCACTTCCTGGCTCTTTTTCCCTAGCCTCCAGCTATAAATTCTTGATTTCACTCTACTCTTGCAGAACCTATTCCCTCTTATTTTTAGATGGAGTGCTTGAAAATAATAGCCTGGCCCAAGGGAGGGGTGCTTTTCTTCAGTCTAACTTGCAGTTATCTGGGCCATAGTAAAGTGCTTCCCAAAAATAGGAATAGAATGCACACCTCAGACATAGTACATGTTAATTTGTGAAACGGTATCCGTACCCTTGTATAAGGTGTTTTGATAATGTATTTCAGATCAGACCTGCTTGATAGTAACACATTGACCTTTCAGGTGTGGTATCTAATTTGATAAAAGTCTTGTTAGCAATATTATAACAATAGGCTGTAACAGCACCTTGGGAGGGCCTGATATGTCAAGTCTTACTACAATTTGATAGTGTACTTGGATTCCATCCTTGCTCGTCTTTGCTCCAGGCATGCAAAACCAAGTACAAAATGGGAGAATTTGTTTCCTAAAAAACTTTATTATTGTTGTCTACTTTGATATGCAAGGGGTTCCTTTGGGAATAAGAAAGTGTGTGGTATTATAATGGGATACCTTGGAGCAGACCTGGGTTCCAATAAGTTCTAGCACTTCACTGCTCTGTGGTTTTAAACAAGTTACTTTATTTCTCTTGCACTTATTAAGATTTGTGTGCATACAGTTATTCTAGTCTTGATTGGTGACTGTCTGTGGGTGGCGTGAATGCTGGGAACTGACCACAGACCTTTGTATATGCTAGACAAGTGCTCTACCACTGAGCTATATCCCCCCGATTTTCGTTTTTTGGAATAGTCTTTCTGTGTCATCCACACTGGCCCTGAATTTGCAATCTTTCTGCCTCAGCTTTTGGTGGGATCAGAGACATAGTGCTTGACTGTCTTGATGAAGGTACAGTGATGCTGTCACAGTGTTTATTAATTCATTCACTCAGCAGATTCCTTTAACTGAAAAGGTAGTATAGCCCAAAAATGGAGGTTACCTTCTCATTCCTTTACTGCTTCATATCAAAGCATAGATTTAAACAGTTGACTTATTCTTGTTAGTCTTGTTTGATCCGTCAGAAGAGCAGATACATTCCCCCTCAATTACAGATCTGAAAACTAAGGCCCGGGAAGGTGAGTGCTCCTCCTTTCTTGCTGTTTGATCTTGAATGACACACTTCACCTATTATTAGTTATTTTGGCTATAAAAGGGCATACCATCACCTACTTCACAGGATATTATGAAGATTAACAACTTGCCTAGTAACTGAGGCATATTGGTGTCTTTCTGTCACCCTACATCAAAGCCTGGCTTAAATCTTCACTCCTGTGAAGCTAGTGAGGCAAATTTATTTAACTTTTCTGTAACTTAGTTTTCCCATTGGTAAAATAGAGAATATAGTAACACATTGACCACATAAGATTGTTGCAAAGATCAATGAGTTAATACAAACAAAAAGGTTTATGACAATGCCTGGCATGTGCTACTTTTCTCCTGATACCAGAGTCACCTCTACCCTCATTCCTGTCAATATATAGAGATTGCTCTGTTCTTCATTATCCTTACCTAACAGGAATAGGGATGAACCAAGAAGCCTGAGGTCAATCTCAGAGTACTTTCCTGACTTCCTGACTTCATTCTCTGTCACGACCTTCCAAACCCTTAGGTCAGTTGCAGGAGTCCTGTAGTTTTCTCAGTCCTGCAAAATATAACCAGAATGGTAGTGAGGATTCAGTGATAGAAGAGGGCTGTATGAAGGGGAAGTGAGGGAGGCTTTATCTCACCTGAGGAGACATACTGAGATTATTCTTGCCTAACTATTACTGCCTCAGGGCCTCTCCACTTGCTATTTGCCCTCCTTGGAATACTCAGACCTCAGAGTTTGCATGTCTTACCCCCTTACTTTGTTCACCTGTCTAGTTATCCTTTGGAAATTCTTTGCCTGAACATTATATCTGAAATGGATTCCATGCTTATTCCTTGTCATTTCCTTTCTGTTACCCTGTTTTAATTTTCTGTATAGCATGTAGCACAATCTAAAATGATATATTTAACAATGTACTTGCCTTATTTATTTTTTTCTTTCTGTCTATGGTACTTGGATGATGAACACAGGGCCTTGCACATACTTTGCAAGTGCTCTACTGCTGATCTGCATCCCCAGCCCATTTTTTATTTTTTGTTTATTTAATTTAATTAAATTAATTTATTTATTTGCAGTACTGGGGTTTGAATTCAGGGCCTTGCGCTTGCATGCTTTGCAAGTGCTGTACCACTGAGCTGCACCCTAAACCCACTTTTTTACTTTAGAGACAGGGTCTCGCTAAGTTACACAAACTGCCTCTGGTCTCGAACTTGTGATCCTCCTGCCTCCGCCTCTAGAGTCACTGGGATTACAGGCATGCACCACCACACCCGGCCGTTTTTTTATTTTTTATTTTGGAACAGGGTCTTACTAAGTTGTACAAGCTACCTCTGGCCTCGAACTTGTGATCCTTCTGCCTCAGCCTCTTAAGTCACTGGGATTATAGGTGTGCACCACTGTGCCCAGCTTCAAACCTGTTGTCAGGATGCAAAATATGTGGAGGCAGGGACTTCAAATGTCCATACTGTCCTAAGTTCGTATCTGTTCTGAGCAGTGCCACTGATGGACCTTTCTCTCTGTTCTAGGTGATCCCTGTTCCCAGAGACAGCTGCTGCCGACCCTGTCACTCGAAGGAAGAAATAGCTGGCTAAGCTCAACCTTGGTATTGGTGAGTGAGGGTGCCTGGGCATGCCTGGGCTAAGACACATGGTAACTAGTTAGGGGACTTTTTCTACCCTCAGTACAGATAACCAAAGTGATTATTTTCCTTCTCAAGGTCTAAGAGATTGGGTGTTGGGATGGGTAGCTGCATGGTTTGGGCTGTTATTGGTAGGTGCCATTGAGTTGAGTTCTACTCATAGTGACCCTGTGTACAATAGAACGAAATGCTACCTCATACTGTGCCACGCCAGCACTATTGTCATTGCTCCTCTGCTGTTCATAGGGTTTTCTGTGGCTGATTGTTTCAGGAGTGGGCTGCCATGTCCTCCTCCCATTTTATGGTGCTGGGAATTGAACCCAGGATCTCAGAGCACGTAGATCAAGTACTCCCCAGCCCCCATGGTTTAGGAGGAGAATTGAAATCACTTTCCTAGAGCTGCCATGATAATGTCTGGGATCCTTTACTGTGCATAAGGCAAAGCAGGCTTGTCTCCTCCTTGATTCTGTCAGCTGCTTTCTGCTGGTGATGTCTTGGGACCTGGCACCTATAACTGTCCTCCCATAAGCTCTTTTAACAAGACCTCACAACCCTTAGAGACTTTCCTGACTTCATTCTCTGTCACGACCTTCCAAGCCCTTAGGTCAGTTGCAGGAGTCCTGTAGTTTTCTCAGTCCTGCAAAATATAACCAGAATGGTAGTGAGGATTCAGTGATAGAAGAGGGCTGTATGAAGGGGAAGTGAGGGGAGGTTTAGGGGGAAGATCATACCAGATGGTAAGAAGGGAAGAGAAATTAACACATTAAAAACTTATTGTGTTAAATCACGTTTAATGCACACAAAACCCCATTTTATAGATGAGGAAACTGAAGCTCCGGAAGCTGGAATAATTTGTCCAGGCTTCATGCCTGAGAACCTATAAAGCTAGTGTTAGAAACCAGGCCATTTTAAAATATTATTCTTCCTCCTGACTTAGCAGGCTTTCCTTGAGCCGGTTATCTCCTGGAATCTTGATTTTTCTTAGAAAGTTCAAGAAAGACAGCCCTCCTTAAGGATTCAATTATTCAAGGGGCCCAGAAGGGCAGGTGGGAGCTATGGGTCCCTTCTGAGCAGTGTTATTTCTAGTGAGGTAATCAAAGACTAAAAGACAGGAAGAATCTTTAAGAAGGCAGAGGCCCAGCAAATGTGACTGGAAGGAGAAAGAAATATCTTAACACATACTATCCCCAAAGCACTTGGGTTGACACAAGATAGGGACCTGGAGAACTGGGCTGAAATTGTGAAACCTGGGTTTTTAATCTTACCTCTCAACATGCCCTTGGACAGTTGTCTTTCCCCTGTTTATAAAATTAGAATGCTTTCTGTTCCCCTGCCACGTGTCTGTCATGTGTGCACTAACCATGCAGGGATATTTTAGAGAATCAAATGAGAAATCCAAGTTGGAAAGCTTTGTGAATTGTAAAGCAGCATGAACAAAACAAGGAAGTGAGGAGAAAGCATTATAAGCATCTCAGTTCCTGGCTTTTTTGCCAATACTCCTCAAATGCAAAAAGAGGGTTTTCCTTAGGAGATGTAGGTTTTTTGTTTGTTTGCCTGCTTGTATTTTGCAGTACTGGGGGTGTTGAACCTCATACATGTTTTACAAGCACTGTACCACTGAGCTGCACCCTCAGCCCAGTTTTTTACTTTTTATTTTGAGGCAGGGTCTTGCTAAATTACACAGGCTGCCTCTGGTCTCTAACTTGTAATCCTCCTGACTCCTCAGGAGATTTGTGCTGTAAATCTTCTCCCATGTTCTCCTTCTTTTCCGTCTTTTACAGAACCTACCCACAGCTGTGTCTTTCCACAAGGAAAAGGATTTCAGGGCATAGATGACAAAGCAAGGCAACATTGGCAGCCATAGTTTGTAGCATGTGGGCTGCAGGGCTCAGCTTTAAATGCACTCACGCACCCTCACTGCAAGGTCACTGCTGACACAGATATTAAAGTAGCTTTCAAGAACCCAACCCAGCCTGAGTCTGCCCTTGCTGACTAGTTCTGCTGGGACGTTGCGTTATTCCTTAGTGTCATCTCAGAAGAGGGAGGCTATTCCTGTTTTGACTCTACTACCTTGTTATCCCCAAATTGTTAGTGAAAAGCACTTATGCTGTAGCTACACATATCTTCTTGGGCACCATGGTCCTTGAAGTTTTCCCACCATCTTCTTCTCTACCTTAGCTAGTGCTATAGGCCACAGTTATCATACTCTGGGACAGTGGACACTTTGTTCTTCGTTCTGTCTGCCTTAGAACACAGAGGAATCTGGTCCCTACCGGGTGTTCTTAGAATCCAAATTCACCAGCTTTAGTGTTCCCTCCTAATTTGAATGTGTAAGTTCCTGCTGCCACCTCTTTTTGTCTTGCTAATCTTAATTTCAACAACTTCTGATCTTTTCATGGCCTATGTGTCAAACTTGGATCTTAATTTTCTTGCCCTGTGAAAAAGTCATTTCAAAATACGAATAGTTCTATGTAAATAAGTGTATAATACACAGGCATTCATGTAATAGTTTGGCCTGTAGCTATACCCATCAGATCTCAGAAGCTAAGAATGGTTGGGCCTGGTTAGTCCTTGGATGAGAGACCACCTGGGAACACTGGGTGCTGTGGGCTTGGGAGAAGGACCTGGCAAACCACTCCCGAAAAACAATCAGCCATTGAAAACCCTATGAATAGCAGAGAAGCACTAGTAATAGTGTTTCACCTGTTGTATATAGGGTCACTATGAGTCAGATACCAACTCAATGGCACCTAACAACAATAATGTAATAGTTTATTTATCTAACAGCCTCATTTTTTAGAGCCCAACTAAAAAATAAGAGGGAAGGAAGGCATTGTCATCCTCAAGCCATTGCATTATGCTAAATTCTTATTTTTACATGTTATTGTAACAAGTTTAGCAACCTGGTTTCTAAACCCCAAAAGAAGTAAAAGTAGTATGTAGAAGATCTGCTGTATTAATAGCAGGAGGTGAGAGCTGAAAGCTGGCAGTAATGGAAAGGGGTGAAAGAAGAATGACAAGAAAAAAAATGGAAATAGCAGACTAGAGAGCATTTAATGTAGGTTCTACATCCCAACAAACATCTGTGTGCTTCTGTAAGGTGGGAGAGGGGCTAGATAATTTCTGTGGTAGTTTTAGTTTCTTCTTGATGGCTAGAGTTATCAGAAGAATGTTAATTATTTATGGTGTCTGTTGTATTACTAGGCAATATACTGAATGTTCTACAGAAACTTATTTTCGTAGCAACTTGGGGGATCGGTGGTGGTATTCTCACTTTATAAACTAGTGAGACTTACAGAGGGACATGTAGGCAGTGATTGGAGGAGCTAAACTTAGAACCGAGAAGAACCTGGCTCCAGAGACCCAAGTTTTTTCCTGCTATCTTACATTGGCTCCTTTCCCTTGACCTAAAACCCTGGTCCTTCTCAGCCTCTTGGGGCAGTAGTTTCCTCCTTTTTAGATTCATTCTCCTATATGAATTTTGTTTCAAGATACTTATTCATCATTGTTCACTATTATGTCTTCTATGAAACAGCATCAAGTGTTGGATATGTAGCAGTGAGTAAAATAGTTTTCTCTTATAATTTACATTTTAGTGGACTAAAGATAAAAGAATAAATATGAAGAAAAAGAATGCAGGATAAGGGAATAGCAGGGACCAGATTATCAAAGAAAGCCTTTCTGAGAAAATAAGACCTGTGCAGGAACTGAATAAATGAGCTCTGTGTGTATCTTGGGGAATAATGTTACAGCCATAAGGGTTCAGTAGGTTTAGAGGCCCTGAAACAGGAACATGTGTATTGTGTTTGAGGAAGCAAAGGAGGCCATGTGTCTATAGAGGAAGTGAGCCAAGGTAAGAGTAGAATATGGAGAAGTCACAAAGGTAGTAGAGGCAGATCGTGTATTATTCTGAGTGAAATAGGAAACCATTGGGGGGTTTTAAGTAAAGGAATGACATAATCAGAAGTCCATTAAATAAAAAATCCCTTTGCCTAGCAACAACAACTGGTTTAGCTCGGTAGAGTGCCACTCTCCTATCTCTGAGGCCCTGGATTCAGTCTCCAGCAAAATGGGAGAAGGACATGGCAGCCCACTTCTGAAACAATCAGCCATCAGAAACCGTATGAGGGTCGCTATGAGTCAGAGATGACTCGATGGCACCTAACAACAAGTACTTCTAGCCTTCTATCTAGTAGTGTTGAATAGAATTGGTAAGAGCAGGTAGCAATACCTTGTTCCCAGTTGTGGGGGAAGGTAACCTAGTCTTTCACTATAAGTTTGTTTGTGGGTAACTTCTTTTAGTCTAAGAAAGTTCACTTGTATTACTAGTTTATTAAGGTTTTATTTGGCTAGTTGGATTTTATTGATTGTGTGGTTTTTGACCTTTATTTACTAACATACTGTTATAACAGTATTATATTTTCAGATATTAAACCAATTTGCATTCATAGAATAAATTCCACTGGGTTGTAGTATATAACTCTTTTAAGTGATACAGGATTTGATTTGCTGGGGAATATTATTGGTTTGTAGTATTCTTACGATTTTTTTTGGTATCAGGTTAATAGTGGCCTCATAGGATGAATTAGAGTATGTTTCCTCTATTTTCTGAAAGAGTTTGTAAAGGATTGTATTATGTCTTTGAATGATTAGTAGAATTCACCACTGAAACAATGTGGTCCTGGGCATTTCTGGAAACATTTTTGAATTAAATGAACTAATTAAATAGTTTTTCCTTATTACAGGTCTACTTATATTTTCTATTTCTTTTTCAGTTACTTTTGATAATTTCTTTCTAGGGATTTGTCTATTTCATCTAAGTTGTCCATTTGTTAGCTTATTGTTATTCATAGTATTTCTTTATAATCTTTTTAACTTCTATAAGATCAGTAGTACTATCTCCTTTTTCATTCCTGGTTTTGATATTTTTTGTCTTTTTTTGTTGTTGTTGTTGGTCAGACCTAGTGAAAGATTTGTTAATTTTGCTCATCTTATCAAATAACCAGTTTGGGTTTCATAATTTCTCTATACATTGATTTTCTTACTTTAATCTTTATTATTTCTTCTACTTGCTTTGGGTTTAGTTTGCTTTGCTTTTTCTAGTTCTTAAGGCTAGGTTACTGATTTTTGAGGTACTGTGCACCCTAGAAAAAAACCTCTTCTTTAGACTTGACTAGACCTGTGGGCTGTCATTGTATTCTTTCTGATGTAGTAGCCTCTGGAGAAATATCTGTAGCTTCAGAGGGGGCCTAATTCAGAAATAGTAGGGGAGACAGGTAGTCTGCAGTGTATATGTTACCCACAGAAAAAGAGCAAGGACTAGACCCATAGTGCTTGGAACCCTAAGTCCTGCCTGCCCCATGTCAGCACTAGGAAGGCAGTGGACAGGCATGAGCTTTGAATTGGAGTTACAAGAGTGGTAGCACATGGCAAACAAGAACTCCCGGGGCATCTGAGAAAGGTTGACAGATGCAGAGCTGGAGGAGATAGCTGCCCAGCTCATGGACTGAAAAGACTTCTGAATCCATTAGAGAGTTCAGGTTTAAGAAGCAGATCTTGTAAGTAATATTGAGGTGGGAGGACCAATGCTTGGGCTTGCTGGTTACTCACCTGTGGCCTTTAGCATCCTCTTCTATGAACGAGGAATAATAGTTTCTGCCTAGCCTAGTGTGTAAGGCACATTTTAAATGAGTGTTATATAAAACCAGGTATTACAAAAATGTAAAGGACTATTAGTGTTGCTGAAGCAATCCTGAAACAATTAGCCATTGAAAATCCTGTGAGGGGCACTATGAGTTGGACCCGACTAAACAACAAATTATAGTGTTAGGATCCTGGGACAGAGTCTGAGAAGGTTCAGGAGCATATCTTCCTTCAAAGTATAAGGACAAACAGCTTAGAAAGGCAGGAAGTCCATTGTCTGCTAGCATAATCTAATCATCAGATGGTGTCTAGAGAATTAATTCTTGGGGGGCCGTATTTTGAAGGAGGCCACCAGAACAGCTCATATAAGTAGCAGCTGTACTATATCTCAAGGATTCTGGCCACTTTCTATTACTTTGGATCCTGAAACAACTGGCTTTCTTGAAGGTTGCTGTCACAGCAAAGCAATAAAGTCCAACTTGCTTCAGGGAAAGGAATAGCATGCAAAAGGCTCTGGGTTTTGTTGGGTCCTGGGCCCTCCTACCTTCCTCATTTTGTTGAAACTAAAGAGGATCTTTCTTGCTTCCCACTGGAACAGCAGGCCAGAGTAGGAGATGAGCTAAACAGGAGAGGGACTGACAGGTCCTATAGGTCAGCTCAACCAGAAGTCAGTTCTAGGGATCGTGGCTGTGGCAGAGACATAGTCCCAAGCCTAAGAATACAGCCAAGAGACAGAATGTAAGCTGGGAAATTGGCAAACAGCAGTTCAAGAAACCAAAGTCCATCAGCAACTGTGGCACTGTAATCCTAAAATGAGTAAAGGGACTGTCATCTAATGCGGCAGATGCAAGGGGGAAAAACCTATTCTACAAAAGCAAAAGACTTCATTAACACAAGCAGAAATTGCTTCTTTGAGATTATCTGTATTACCTGAGTCTCCACCCCCACCCTCATCACTACCCCTTCCATCTTTTCAGTTAGCATAATCTGTCAAGAGTTACCTTATTAAGTGCATAGGATAAGAGACAAAAGATAATGGAAGGTATAGCCAGTCTTTGGGAAGATAGTTGTTGTTGTTGTTAGGTGTCATCAAGTTGGTGTCTGACTCATAGTGCCCCTACGTACAACAGGCAAAGCAGTATTCTTAGTGCTTCTCTGCTTTTCATAGGATTTTCAGTGGCTGATTGTTTTTTGGGAGGGGGTTACCGGGTCCTTCTAAGCCTACAATACCTGGTATTCCTAGACAGTCTCCTATCCAAGTGCTAAGCAGGCCCGATCCTGCTTAGCTTCCAAGATCTGATGGGATCGGACACCACAGTGTATGGCTACAGGCAGAAAGATAATTAGCCTCATCTTTCTCACTGTTGTGTATATTCTTTTTTTTTTTTTTTTTTATTGTGGTAGTTGGGGTTGAACCCAGGGCCTCGTGCTTGCATGCTCTACAAGTGCCGGACCGCTGAACTGCACCCTCAGCCAATTTTTTTACTTTTTGAGACAAGGTCTCACTAAGTTACGCAGATTGTCTGTGGTCTCAAACTTGTGATCCTCCTGAGCCACTGGGATTACAGGCGTGCGCCACCACGCCCGGCTACTGTTATGTATATTCTTTAAAACTGTAGACATACAATGTTGGAGAAAGAGAGGAAGCAGATATACTAAGGTGAGTCTTCGACACTTCCTGTGTGACTGATGTCTCTGTGCTGTATTTTCTTATCTGCAAAATGAGAATAATCCTATCATATATGGTTATTGGGGTGCTGATAAATGAGGAAAAAAATCTCTGGCCTGGATTGGTGTTCAACTACCGGTAATTGAAATAAATTGTGAAAGTATGTTCAATGTTAGAATGATAAAGGAGTGTGTGGTGATTGAGGCTCAGCCTTGGAAAAGAAGTTTATTCCTAGGCCTCAGTTTCCTCAGCTCTCCAAGGAGAGAATGAGGCAGAAAATTGATCTATGATTGCTAATGTCCTTTCTTGTTCTGTGCCTCTAAGACATATTGATCTGTGGTTCTAAGGCATCAAAGAGTCAGGAGGGACCTAAGGGAAATCTTCAACTTTAGTTATGCTTAAGGCTGCAGTAGAGGAGTTATAAAGGAGGAGCCATTATCCATTGCTGTCTGACTTATAGGGAATCAATGTAAAACAGTTCCGAACACTCCCTGACACTGTGCCATGCCCGGCACTATGTCAGTGCTTCTCTGCTATCCATAGGGTTTTCAATGGTTGGTTGTTTTGCGAGTGGGTTGCCAGGTCCTTCACCCATTTTTGCAGTACTGGGGATTAACCTAGGGCCTCAGAGTACACAGAGTGCCTGGGACTCTGCTGCAGGGGCAGTGACTGGCTTGTCACTCAGCATTTGGAAAAGGAATACCAAAAGAGATGATTGGATGGCTTGGGAGCTTTGAGACTGAGTAGGTGGCAACTGTGAGAGAAACCCTAAGCATAGGACCCAGTTTGTGCTCCATACCCACTTGCAACGTGTTCCCAGTTAAGCTGTTTCTCTCTTTGTGCAGCCCTCACATCTCAATCTGTAAGATAAGTTAGTCAAGTGGTGCTTCTCCAAGGGCTTCTCCAGGGCTAACTTTATGAAATTTCAGTGTCTACTCTCTTCTCAAGTCATGTTTATACTCCAGCTTTTGTTCTTGGTATTGACGATTTCATTTCATATGAGAAGGCTTTGCAAGCTGCCAGGCTTTGTCTAGCTCTAGAACAGGGGTGTCCAACCTTTGGCTTCTCTGGGCTACATTGAGTACAGTGGAATTGTCTTGGACTGCATGCAAATTATATAATATAGTTAGTGCATATACATACTAAAGGGTGTCAGGAAGAAAATAAACATGAAAAAGTGCATGACATTAAAAGATTTTGCCAGGCTTGGTCATGCACACCTCTAATCCCAGTGACTTGGGAAGTTGTGAGTTTGAGGCTAGAGGCAACCTGAATAACTTTGTAAGACCTTGTCTCAAAAAAGGCTAGGAGTGCAGCCCAGTGGTAGAGCACGTGCAAAGTATGTACAAGGCCCTGGGTTCAGTACTACCAAATATAAAACAAACAAACAACAAAACAGATGATTTTGTGGGACTGCATTACTAGTTGCCCTGGGCCATGTATAGGCCACAGGCTGGACATTCCCTGCCCTGTAGTATTCAGAGTACTGTTGAAACCACAGTTTCAGGCCACCAAGAATCATTCCATTTTCAACTCTAGAAATGCCATTGTCCATCTGATCTAAACCTCCTCATTTAACAATGAAAAATAATGCAGCAGAAAAAAGAGACCTTGAATGTAGTTCCTGCTAATACTAGCTTAATCTTTGAGGGCTATATAATCATCATATGAAAGTGAAGATAGTGTTAATAGAGTAGGCACCTGGAGGATTATTCAGAAGAGGAAAGAAAAAGCTGGCAGTGGAGATGTGCAGTCACCTGCTGAGATTTGATCTCAGACCAGAGCTTAGGTCTTGAGTCTCATTCCAGGGTTTTCTTCTCTATAGCCAAGGTCAGTTGCACCCATATATGTGTAGTAGAAAGATGGCAACCGAAAGCCCGTCAGCTTTCTTAACATCTCTACCAACAGCTTTCTCAAATCCCCTGTGGTGTGTGTCAGTAACACAGCCCGCACTTGTTTTAGAAACAAGTGCTTTATAAGCACTCCTGTTTGATTTGCTTTGGCTGGTACAAGAACCAGATGCTCTTAGAATAGCACAACAGATTCTCTAAATCAGCCCATTCCCATTCCAGTCGACACTCAGCTCTGATCTGCTTATTGGAGTTTGTCCCCATGTCTTCTCTACCAGTTACAAGAATCACATTGTTTTCTTTTGCTAGTTTGCCCTTTGCCTCTTGAGTAACATTTGAGTGTGTGTCTACTGTGTGCCAAGTATTGTGGTAGGTACTTTAAATAGATTACCTTCCTAATCTCTGTAATTCATTAAGCTATTAGTAACTCCAAGGGGGAAAAGCTGAGACTTAGTGAAGTACATGAATTCACAGAAGTCACATAATTAGTCTGTGAAACAGATGGGGTTTGAACTCAGATCTTCATGACCCCACTGAACACTTTCGTCAGTATTGTACTGCCTCCCTAGTCTCTGGTGCCAGCCTGTGTGGGAAGGTAAAGTGTTGAGAAGTGCCCAAGAAGGGAAATTTGGTGGCTTAAGTGTAATGGGAATCTTTCTTGGCTTCATTATATTTCTCTGAATTTCTCCTTTACTCTGCCTGAAACAACCTACTCCAGGACTCAGGTGTAGGGCCCAGAGATCCAAGTACTGAGAGGCCGTTTTCAACATGGAACAGAGTCCCTAGTAAAAAGTGTATTTGTCATTTTCAAAGTTGAATGAGGGGAATATTTCAAACAAGCTGCTACTTTTGTGCTGTTGTATAAATTACTTTCCCTGGGGAGATGTGAAGAGAAGGCCCATTCACTTCCAGAATATAGAGGACACAGACTGACCAAAAGAAGGGTCATGTTAAATATTACTTGGTAAGCTATGAGTTTATTGGGGTTGCATACAGGGGTATGAGGGACTGAAGGTCAACATTACAGACAACTCCACCACTGGAAAGAATCCAAGGAGTACATGAGAAACTGCACCACCAAGTCCTACTATGAGCCATTGGTTTACCTCTCATACAACTTAGCATCACATGTGACTGGCACAAGAGGGTGTATTGATGGGCACCTCAGAGGTGGGTCTTGCGGGGGCGGTGTCTCATGAGGGTCTTATGATGGATGCCCCCTCCTTCTCCTCTACCCTTCAAGAGGGAATGTGAATAGCCCCATTACCATTATCATAGACCTAGCTATCTGCTTTATAGTTTTGTTAAATCGTTGCCATGACTGTGGGCCTGGGTCCCCAAGGTCGTCCCATCTGTTCTGTATCAAGATGGCAGTCATCTCCAGCGTGAAGGAACTACTACACTACATATACCCACTCATCCACTGCTCTCTCCTTTCTTCCCCCTCCCTCCTCCCTCTGTCTCCACCTTCCTTTCTCTCTCTCCCCCTCCCCCCTCTCTCCCTCGTTCCCTCCCTCCCTTCTTTCTTTCCTTCCTTTCTTCCCTTCTTGCAGTACTTGAGGTTTGAATCCAGGGCCTCATTTTACAAGTACTCTG
Source organism: Pedetes capensis (assembly GCA_007922755.1). NCBI lineage: Eukaryota > Metazoa > Chordata > Mammalia > Rodentia > Pedetidae > Pedetes > Pedetes capensis. The sequence goes on from VMDO01001239.1 coordinate 34,765, forward strand.
CCACTGGGCTGCACTACCTTATTGTTGTTGTTAGGTGCTGTCGAGTCGGTATCCGACTCATAGCGACCCTCATAGGGTTTTCAATGGCTGACTGTTTTGGGATTGCCTTGGAAGTGGATTGCCAGGTCCTTTTGAGTTAGGGTCTCACTAAGTTACACAGACTTCAAACCTGCAATACTTCTGCCTCTGCCTCCTGAGTTGCTGGGATTACCAGCATGAGCCACCATGCCCAGCCATGTGCCCACATTTGAAGTGCAGAGAGGGAAAGAGAAAGGGTCTATACATCTCAAGTTTGATGAGCTTCATCCAGGGAGACAAGGCATACATATGTGAAATATTTTAGGAATAAGATTATTGTAATAGGTCCCTTAAATCTGTACTCTACGGTTTAAAAAGCATTTTATCTTCAGGATTATTCTGTGAAGAAAAGGACAGAATCTGCCTTTATGTGGCAGAGATGGGCTGTGGTCCACATCCTCAGTCTCCATAATGCCAGTGAATTTAAGTCCTTCCTGAGAGGGTTCTATCCTTTGCCTTGGGTCCACTTAGTCCTCAGTTGCAAATAGGGCACTCCCTAGGTCTCTGTACCATTCTGAGCCTACCTCTGCCCTCTTTCCCTTTTTCTCCTCTACTCATTCACACACAACTGCTTCTTAATGCTTCTTAACTGCTAGGGACTTGTTAGGCATAGGGTGAGAGGAGATATCATCTCTGCATTTCCCCCAGCATCATTTGCCATAATATCATGGAATTTTAGGATATCAGAGTTAAGGGGCCTGAACAGACAATCATTAAGTTTATAGTGGAGCCCTTTATTTAAACATGTATCACCTAACATAGCTGCTTTTGTGGAAGCAGCAGTAGTAGGCCTAGTGGCTCAATCCCCCTACTGTCTTTACCAAAGACATCTGCTAAGTCTTTGTCTTAAACCTACACAGTTCCCAGGGACCCAATTTGCAAAACAACACTGACCTGGACCAGCTTTCCCATTTTATAATTGTGAAATTGAGGCCCAGCAAAGGGTAGTAATGTACCCAAGGTCACACTGTGAATTAAGTGGCAGGTGCTATGACTATTCAGCCTAAGGCCCTTTTTTCTACTACACTGGGTTTTATGTCTTTGTGTCATTTCTTAAGTGATCAAAGGTGTTAGGCTTCTCTTGCTTCCCAACAACTGTTTCATGTGAGGTAGGCAGGCCTATGGATATATGTATCCCTGTGACATGTGTATCCCTAACATAAAATGAGCAGACAGCAAGGTTTTGTGTGTGTGCATGTGTGCCCTCATGCCCACTCTATGTGCACGCACACAAAGCAACAGGATTATTCAGGGCTTAAAACGTGTGAAAAATTGAGTTCTGGTTTGGGTGCAGATACAATATGTTCAGATTTGGGTTTCAATCTTAGATTATTCAAGCCTGGCCCTGAGCGAGGCAGAGATGACTCTCAATCTCTCCTTCAGAGGCTAAGGGGGTGCTTAGGGCTTTGCCTTAAGGCTTTTATGGAACACAAAGGGATGACAGTGGACAAGAAATCCCCATGCTGGGAATCTTTCCAGAGCTTGTATTGGATGTTGACCTCCTGGGACCAGCAACTGCATTTTCTTTTCAGACAAACACATTACTTTTCTACATGTGAAGAAGATGGATATTAAAAGATTAGCGCAGAGATTTGGAGGGGAAGCAAAAACTAGTTCTCAGTTCATCACCACACATCCCAATTCTCCAAAATAACCAGCTTTGTTCTGGATATGTGTTAAGTTTTGTCTGACCCACTAATGTGGAGACCAGCAGCAAGAGAACAGCAGAGAAGCTGGATTTAGGTTGTTGGTGGAAAAAAAGACTGTTGAAATTGTTAGGTGCTGTCAAATACAGTTCTAGGGTTTTCAATGGCTGATTGTTTTGAGATTTCTTTGGGAATGGATTGCCACATCCTCCTCCCATTTTTGCAGTGCTGGGGATCGAACCCAGGGCTTCAGAGAGTACAGAGCAGCACTCTACCAGCAGAACTAAACCCTAACCCCATTGCTGAAATAAGATTGCAAAATTAGATTCAAAATTGGGTAGTGTCCTACTGAAAATGTAATCTGTGGAATAGTCTTCTATGCTTAGAAAGTAGTGTACTTTCTCAGTTTTCTACACATTAAACTTAAACTTTGCGGAGTTTTATAACATTTGAAGCTTAATCATTTGTGACTAAATCAAAAAAAATTCCATCCTCCAAGTGTCATATGACTCAGATGCATAATAGTTTGTTCTAGTATGATTTAAAAGGTTGCACAATCAGCCGGGCGTGGTGGCGCACACCTGTAATCCCAGTGGCTCGGGAGGCGGAGGCAGGAGGATCACAAGTTCGAGACCAGAGGCAGTCTGTGTAACTTAGCGAGACCCTGTCTCAAAAAGTAAAAAATGGGCTGGGGGCACAGCTCAGTGGTCCAGCACTTGCAAAGCATGCAGGTGCGAGGCCTTGGGTTCAATCCCCAGTACCACCAAAAAAAAAAAAAAAAGGTTGCACAATCATCTTTTTGCCTTACTTCCAGGATTTGGATAATTTCCCTTTTTTTTGTTGTTTGGAGTTTTTAATAATAAATGTGTGTTCTGAGCCCGGAACACACACTCTGCACTCTCAGCACTAAGCTTTGGGAAATAGAGGGGATAATTTTCCTTAATATAGAATTCCTAAAAATGATCAGAGTTTCTTGCATTAAAACTAGCTATAGTCATCCTAACCCAGGAAGGCACCTTCCTGCTCATGGGATAGACCTGGCCTCTTTACTGAAGTTTTTGTAGGTAGCAGCCATCAGTAAGACCTTGAGCTCTTTCTGCAGCCCTACTTAGTAGCTTGCTGCTTGGTCTTTGCTAATCTTTGGCTTGTTTCTTCCTCTTCTCTTGACTAAAGAGGCTCTCTCCATGCTTAGCATTGCCTTAAGGGCAAATTTGCATGCAAAGAGGTTATAAAGTTTTGGCTGGTGGAAGTTTTTCATGTGTACAGAGTTAGTTCCACTCAGGGGTAAAGTAGGCAACTGATTATGTGGTTTTGCCTCTGAACAGCTTTTGTCCATTTTCCCATCCCTGCTACTACTACTCTGGTAGAAGGACATGGCAGTCCACTCCTGAGGCAATCCCAAAATAATCAGCCATTGAAAACCCTATGAGGGTTGCTATGAGTCAGACGTGACTCGACAGCACCTAACAACAACAACTACCACCACTACCACTACCACTACCACTACCACTACCACTACTACTACTCAGAGCCAAAGATCTCACTGGGACTATTTTAATTCTTAACTCACCAGCCCACCTCCCATTTTTGCCTCTGAAATGTAACCTCCCTTCTCTCTGTAGGATTCAAGGTACCGAACTCATTCCTATAATTTTTCTGCTTCTGAAACCTCTAAAATAAATCTAATCTCTTCTTCACATGACATTAAAATCTCTGTAAAGACTGTTTCTCTCCTGTTTCTTCTCCAGTCCCCTTCTCTTTATGCTCTTTGTTCCCTGGGGGCCCACAGAGAAATCAACTTTTGGATAGTATGAAGAACAACTTTCTGGTTGTCTGACAATGCAGGTTAGGAAAAGTTCTTACTAGTGGGGCCACATTAACATACAATTTGAACATTTGTGCCAGACACAGAAACAGATCCTTTGGGATAAGGAGGAGCCAAACACATGGTTAAGGAGCCAAACTCATGGGTATGCTCTTTGAAGCGTATGAATGATTAAGGAGGACATGATGTGAAGTAAATAAATAGACTACAGTGACAGTTGCTATAATAGAAGCGTGAGAAGTGCTTTAGGAGCTTGGAGGATGGGATACTATCTGAGAGATTAGAAGAGGTGATATTTGAGTTGGATTTCAACAATGAGGCATTTTGACAGCTGTGAAGGAGAAGACTGTTGCTTCCAAGCGAAGAAACCAGTAAGGACAAAGGCACACAGGAAACTTGTGTGTGTATTTCAGAGAAGGGAGAACAGTACAGTGTAGCTATAGTATAGGATTTCAGATACAGGAGTGAATTTAGGATTAAAGTTATCAAATAACTTGGGGCAAAATTTGTGAAGGACCTATTATTTCAGGTTATTGTGTACACACTGTGTTTCACATTTAACGTATGATAATGATTTGTGAATTAAGTGATGTGAATTCATGAATTAGTATGCATTTATCTATTTGTGAATGCAGCTAGTTGTGCATTACAGTTTGTGTATTGCATTTCAAAAACCACTGAGATAAAACAAATGTCAAAAATTTGAGCCAGAAGGATAAGCTAGACCTAAGTTTTCCCAGGCTTGGAACTTCTGAGATCATCCTCAGTTCCAGGAGTCCATAAGTTATTCATGGTGTGCCAGAATTGAAAGGATCCTTAGGGAACAGTGGTTTATACATACACTCATTCAACAAATGCCTGATACTACTTTTAGAGTTGAGATGCAATGTTGCTGTTAGGTGCTGAGTCCGGTGGGATTCATAGGGATCCTCCTAGTGTTTGCAATGGCTGATTGTTTTGAAATTGCTTTGGGAGTGGATTGCCACATCCTTCTCCTGTTTTTGTGGTGTTGGGGATTACGCCCGAGTGCTCTACCAACTGAGCTAAAGCCCAGTCCAAGATATAATAGTGAATAGGAAAAAGACTACTGGTGTCATGGTACATGCCTGTAATCCTAGTATAGGGAGGTGGAGGCAGGAAGATTGTGAGTTCAAGGTTAGCCTGGGCTATGTAGTGAGGGGCCAGCCTGAACTACATAGTAAGACTCTATTTCAAAAAATGAAGGATTGGATAGGTAGCTTAGTGGTAGAGTGCTTGACTAGCATGTGTGAGACTTTATGTTGGATTCCCCACAACTGCAAAACAAAAACAAAAAACCAGAGTGTGCATTTTCATAGAACTTGTTTTAGTGGGGGAGACAGAAAATGAAATAATACAAACAAGGATAGAGTGTTTAAAACTGGTCATAGAAGGCTTCTCTGAGGAGGAAGATCATTTCTAGCTCATGGAAGAAAAGGTTCTGAAGTAATAGCATGGTTGTAGAAAGCAGATGAGGGCTGGGATTTAGCTCAGTTGGTAGAGCGCTGCGCTGCAGTCTCTGAGGTCCCGAGTTCAATTCCCAACACCGCAAAAATGGGAGAAGGACCTGGCAATCCACTCCCAAGGCAATCCCGAAACAGCCATTGAAAACTCTATGAGGGTCACTATGAGTCAGATACCAACTCAATGGCACCTAACAACAACAACAAGAAAGCAGATAGTGTGGCTGGAGCAGCATCAGTGATGGGAAAAGAGGCAAGAGAAGGGGGCGGGTGTAGCCAGAACAGAGCCCCAAGGTCCATTTGGACAGTTAAGAAATGAGGCTGGAACACAGCAATTTAATAGCAAGTCAGTACTGTTATGGTTTAGCCTTTCTTTGCTCCCTGCTGTCTTTTGGCTTTTGCCCAAAATTAATTGGAATCCCATTTAATATCTTCATCTCCTTCATACAACTCTCCTAGCATTTCTCAGGTGCACATTTGCTCACATGACCTAGTAACAGCATTTTGTGGAAGGTCAAAGCTAGGGAGGTCCTTAGATGTCTTTTAGTTCAATCTGTGACATTAGAAAATGAGAGAAGGCAAATGACTTGCCCAAGGCCATTTATCTAGTTACTAGTTGAACTTGATTTCCTACTGGTTCTCTTGCCCTGTATAGTCATAAATTTCTGCATACTGTCTCCCTTTCTTTAGTCTCCAACAGAAAGAAGTCAAGTTGTATTCCTATGGTTGGCAAGAAGTTGGGGCTTTCTGCTATGTGCCCTTACTTTATTTTTTTTATTTGGTTTTTGCCAGTGTATTCTGGCCAGTGTATTTGAACTACCACTCTCTGCAAAGAGACTATGTTGCTTATTCCCCACCATCATTTATGCTGTCCCCAAACTTCAACTGGCACCCTGCTGTTAACCACTAGTCAATATGCAGACTTGACTTTGAAGGTTGATCCCTTCAGTCTTACTTCCAGAGAAGCAGTGTGAAAGAGGACTAAAGTTTAGAGTTGGTTATATCTGGATTTGTATTCCAGCTTTGGTGCATACTGGGTCAAAGTAATCTCACACAAGATTCATCAGTTTTCTCATCTGTAGAATGGGGCTGTTAATGTCTGCTTCATAGGGCCTTTGTAAGCATTATTTAAGGTATTGTATGTGTACACTTTACGCATTGTATAGAGGGAAACTATTATTGGCTGTTCCTGAAAGGCTCCTCCTAAAAATGCTCTCCTGTATCACTAATTACTTAACAGTTAACTGCTTGCGTAGGTGTCTGTGTACCAGACACTATACTAACTGGCAGTCTGTAGTTATCTCAAAATAAAATTAATTTTAAAAAAATCCACTAATCTCTTTTTTAATACATTTGTATTATACTCATATATCCATATATAGATGTGTAATTCAAAATGAGGAGGGACAACTTAAAATAAACATCCGCTAATAACTGGGAACAAGGAAAGTACATAGTGTGACTCTAGAAAATTAGAAATGATCAAAAGGGAACCAGAGCACATGAACTTCGACATTCTAGGAATCAGTGAGCAAAAATGGACTGGCATGGGACCGCTCTGAATCAGATAATCATACAGTCTACTATGCTGGGGATGACAACGTAAAGAGAAATGGGTTTTTGCCAGTGTATTCTGGCCAGTGTATTTGAACTACCATCATCATCAAAAAAAACATCTCAAGATCGGTCCAAAGCCAGGTGCAGTGGCGCACGCCTATAATCCCAGCGGCTGGGGAGGCGGTCCCAAAGTATAATGCTGTCAGTGATAGAATAATACCCATGCACCTACAAGGAAGGCCAGTTAATATCACTGTTATTCAAATTTACACACCCACCACTACAGCCACATAGGAAGATAGGGAAGATTCTTACCAGCTTCTGCAATCTGAAATGCATTGAACATGAAATCAGGATGTACTGATAATTACTGGTGACTGGAATGCAAAAGTTGGAAACTGAGAAGGCTCAGTAGTTGGAAAATATGGCCTTGGAGACAAAACAGAACTGGGGATCGCATGATAAGAGTTTTTTCAGACCAACGACCTTTCCGTGCAAACACATTTTTTCACCAACATAAATGGTACTGTACACATGGACTTCATCAGATGGAACATACAGGAACCAAGTTGACTGCATCTGTGGAAAGAGATGATGGAAAAGCTCAGTATCAAAAGTCAGACCAGGTGCTGACTTGGAACAGACCATCAACTGCTCATATGCAGTTTCAAACTGAAACTGAAGAAAATTAGAACAAGTGTACGAGAGTCAGGGTACCACCCTGAGCATATCCCACCTGAGTTCAGAGACCACCTCAAGAACAGGTTTGATGTGTTAAGACACTAATGACTGAAGACCAGAGGAATTGTGGCATGACATCAAAGACATCATTTGTGAGGAAAACAAAGGGTTATTAAAAAGACAGGGAAAAAAGAAAAGAACAGATTACAAGTCGGTAGAGACTCTGAAACTTGCCCTTGAATGTCGAGCAACTAAGTAAAAGGAAGGAAAGTAAAAAAAGTAAAAGGAAGACATGACAAAGTTAAGGAACTACACAGAAGATTTCAAAGGGCAGCTCACGAAGACAAGATCAAATATAATGACGTGCAAAGAGCTGGACATAGACAACCATAAGGGAAGAACACACTCTATTTTTCTCCAGCTTAAGGAATTGGAGAAAAATTCAAGCCTCGAGGGGCAATAGTGAAGGATTCTATAGGGAAAATATAAAACGATGCAGGAAACATCAAACTTGAGAAGATGGAAGGAGTACACAAGACTCATCACACCAAAAAGAACTGGCAGATGATCAACCACTTCAAGAGGTTGCATATGATCAGGAACCAATGGTACTGAAGGACGAAGTGGAAGCTGCCTTGAAGGAACTGGCAAAACGCAAGGCCCCGGGAATTGATGGAATACCAAGTGAGATGTTTCAACAAACAGATGCAGTACTGGAGGGGCTAACATGTTTATGCCAAGAGATTTGGAAAACAGCTACTTGGCCAATTGACTGGAAGAGATCCATATTTGTATCTATTCCCAAGAAAGGGGATCCAACCAAATGCGGAAATTAACGAACGACATCATTAATACCACACACAAGTAAAATTTTGCTAAGATCATTCAAAAGCAACTGCATCAGTACATGCACAAGGAACTGCTGGGAAATCAAGCTGGATTCAGAAGAGGGTGTGGAACCAGGGACATGACTGCTGACGTCAGATGGCTGTTAGCCGAAAGCAGAGAATGCTAGAAAACTGTCTGTGTTTTATTGACTATGCAAAGGCATTTGACTGTGTGGATCACAACAAATTATGAATAACATTGCAAAGAACGAGAATACGAGAGCCCTTAATTGTACCCATGAGGAAGCTGCACGTGGACCAGGAGACAGTCGTTTGAACAGAACAAGGAAGCACTGCCAGGTTTAGAGTCGAGAAAGGTGTGTGTCAGGGAGAAAGGTGTGTGTCAGGGCCATATCCTTTCACCACACCTCTTCAATCTCTGTGATGAGCAAACAGTCTGAGAAGCTGGACTTGACAAAGATGATTGTGGCGTCGTGACTGGAGAAAGACTCTTTAACAACTTGCATTATGCTGATGACACAACTGCTTGCTGGAACTGACGATTTGAAGGATTTATTGATGAAGATCAAAGAACACAGTCTTCAGTATGGAATGTGCCTCAACATCAACACAACAAAAATCCCTACAGGTTAGTCAATAAACAACTTCATGATAAGTGGAGAAAAGATTGAGGTTGTCCGAGAATTTGCTTTACTGACTTCTACAATCAACACCCACAGGAACAGTGGTCAAGAAATCAAAAGACGCACTGCATTGGAAAAACTGTGTTTAAAAGTAAAGATGTCACACACTGAAGACAAAGGCGTGCCTGACTCATGCCATGGCACTTTCAGTTACATCATATGCTTGTGAAAGCTGGACACTGAATAAGGGAGACAGGAGAAGAACTGATACTTTTGGATTGTGGTGCTGGAGACGAATATGGAATATACCATGGACTGCCAAAAGAACCAAGAGATCTGTCCTGGAAGTGAGACCAGAGTGCTCCTTGGAAGCAAGGATAGCTAGACTGTGTCTTATGTAGTCTGGACATGTTGTCAGGAGGACCAGTTCCTGGAGAAGGACATCATATTGGGGAGAATGTCTGGTCAACGAAAAAAAGGAAGACACTCAAACAGAGTGTCTGCAGCAATGGGCTTCAAGATAAAAACAATTGAGGCACAGAAGTGAGGAGCGTTTTGTTCTGCTGTACCTAGGGTTGGTATGAGTTGTACCCGACTCAACGGCACCTAACAACAGCAGACAGGCCACATTAGGATTCGGAATTTACCTATATTCGAATTGTTGCTCTGTTATTTTTATTTTTTAAAAGTGAGGCCTCTTGATCTCCCTTTTTGAATTTTTCCAACCAGATATCTAAAATTCAACCCTATAACCACTTGGAATCCTGACTTGCTTATCTGACTTGCTTATCTGCTAACCTCAGGAAATGTCTCTGTTGATGGCTGAGCAGTAGCAGCTGGGTTGGCCTTGTGTGGCTTTGAGAGAATAAGCAAGATGGGAGATAATAAACTAGGTACCTGGGAGCTTTTTAGATCAAGGATTGGAAATCCTCACAAATCAACTACATAAAAGATGTATAGGGTAAGAGCCAGGGGTGATGCTGAAGGTGACTCTGCTTGAATTATTCTAGGGATGGGGATTGCCAAATCTGAGTGCTGATAAAGGATCAGCAATGCTCAGACATCCTTCCTTGTACCTGGGCAAAGGACAAGGTGTTGGTAAGTGTCCAATGTGTCTGTGGCTGCCTACCTGCCATCTCTGCCATTCAGGACATCAGGTGCTGGCCCCTGGAGATGAGTGCTATGGACTGATAGAGCTTACTCTTTGGAATTTTACAGATTTAAACTCAAATCCTTGCCCTCTGTAAAATAGTGCTGCGGATACCTACTTTTGAAGTTATTATAGTTTGGATATGAAGTGTCCCCCCAAAAAAGGCTCACTGTTGAAGGCTTGGTCTCCAGCTAGTGAGGCTAATGAGAGTCACTGAATCATGAGAGTGCTGACTTCATCAATGGGTTAATGTATTGATGAATTCATACGGAATGGGCTATTAAGAGGTGCAGTCTGATTGAAGGAAGTAGATCACTGGGAGTGTGTAGATCTTGTCTGTGCTTTCTGGCTGCTATGAGGTGAGCACCCTCACCTGTCTCATGCTCCCACCACCATGATAATCTTCTCACTGCAGGCTCATAGCAATGGAATCAGCCAACCATGACTGAAACTTTGAGCCAAAAATACATCTTTCCTCCATTAGCTGACTTCTCAGATATTTTGTCACAGTAATGGACAAGTGACTAACACAGAGGTGGTTGTAAGAATTCAAAATACTTTAGGTAAATAGGCATGACAAAACACCTGAAACTTCCTTGGATGAATGGCAAGTTGATCTGTTACTATTAGCTCTTTAAAGACTAGTATCTCTAGGGGATGGCAGAAAATTAAGGGCTATTCTCCCCTGGTCAATCCCATCCCTCATCCTTACCCTAAGAAGTGCCTTGGACTGTCACTGGGTACTGTGGCACATGCCTGTAATCCCAGTGACTCAGAAGGATCACAAGTTCAAGGCCAGAGACAGTCTGGACAATTCAGTGAGACCATGACTCAATATAAAAAGTAAAAAATGAACTGGGAATGCAGCTCAGTGACAAAGTGCTTGAATAGCATGCATTAAGGCACTGGGTTCAACTTCTCAATCCCAAAAAAAATAGAAAAGGAGAGAGAGAGAGAGGGAAAGAGAGAACACACACACTACAAACTCCCTGGATCTCTCCTTTCCTTCCTCAAGTTCAAGCCCCAGAAATGTTGGGCAAAAAGGAATTTCCCAGGCCAGGCTGCATCCCACCAGATGCCATACCTGAGTAAGCAAGATTGTTATCTAGCAGACATACCGGGGCAGGGAAGGTAGTTCAGGCAGCAGCAGCTGATAAGCAAAAGGTTTCTCTCTGTTCCCAGTAAATTGTTCCTTGGGGATTCTAGCTTTGAAATTCTAATTGATACAGGAAGGAAAAGATTCATTAGGCTCCGGACTCATTAAAATGCTCTGCTGCTCACCTACAATTTACTCTTGGCACTTCATCAGAAGGAATTAAGTAAACCAATGGACTGGGAGGGTGCTGATAGCAGACTCCTCTGTACCTAGTACTACTGGGGGCTGTGGGTGTTGGTTGGACCTCCTATGCTATCAGATATATAGCTAATTTGAGAAGCACCTCATCTCCAGGACTTAGTATGAGTCTAAGTTGTACATAGTGTCAGTACTGAAAGGATTTTCTGAGATTATTCCTAAGTGGTAGCTCATTTATTGATGACCCGAAGGACTGGAGCTTGCTTAAGATCATTAAGCACATTAGTGGTGCAGTTACAATCAGTCAGGCTGTCAGACTTCCAGGCCAGGCTTATTTCCCCTGCACCCACTCTGGATTTCTAGACACAGGATTTTATTCATTCAGCATTCCACAGATACTTTTTTGGGGCTGAGGGCAGTACTGAGAATTGAACCCAGGGCCTCACACATGCTAGGCAAGTGATTTACCACTGAGCTACACCTCCTATCCCCTTTTTTATTTTAAGAAAGCATCTGCTAAATTGCATAGGCTGCCTCTGGCCTTGAACCCGGAATCCTCCTACCTCAGCCTCTTGAGTAGCCAGGATTACAGGTGTGTGCCATGCTACACAGCAACAGATACTGTTGATACATCCTGTGTGCCAAGATTCTGTGATAAACAAAACTAGTGTGGAGTAGGTAGAATACCTGACCCAGTATTAGGAGAGACTAAAAGGCCACCAAGTCTAAGAATCAAATAGGAATTAGTTCAGCAGAGAGGTAGATGAGGAATGTTAAGGCCAAAGGATCAGTGCCTTACAATGAGACTTGATAGTGAAGATTTGAGGAAGAAGTTACAGCATGTCAAATCTATAAGGTATGGGCCACTTCCTCTAAACGACATCCCCAGTCCCCACTTTCTCTATGTGGTGGTGGTGGTGGTGTCAGGTGCCGTCAAGTCGGAATCCAACTCATAGCAACCCTACGTACAACAGGAGAAACACTATTGTCAGTGCTTCTCTGCTGTTCATAGGGTTTCAATGGCGGATTGCTTTTTGGGAATGGGTTGCCGGGTCCATCTCCCAACTTTCTCTACAGTTATTAAAAAAACAAAAACAAAAGCAAAAACAAACACCTGGTCTTAGGATTTGGAGTTCTAGGCTCTAGATTTGTTTCTGCTCTTAATACACTAGTAACCATTTTGGTAACATATTACATCTTATAAATGTGTCACACTGGACATTGGGGTACTAAAATGCTTAAGGTTTATTAGTCTCCTTCAGAGATTTATCAGTTTAATGAGGCAAACAAGCTAATAACCCCTACATAATGAAAGGAGCAATTACTTCTGCTGAAAGAAATCAGAGTGGAGCTGTGTGTTATAGCATTTTCTCTGGGCCTTGATAACACTTGTTTAGTGGTAAATAACTCTTGTCCTATGTAGCTCATGGGGCTGAGGTTTAGCTCAGTTGGTAGAGTGCTGCTCTTCACTCTGAGGAGCAGGTTCAATTCCCAGCACTGCAAAGAACGGGAGGACATGGCAATCCCAAAACAATCAGCCATTGAAAACCCTACCAGGGTTGCTATGAGCCAGACATGACTCAATAGCACTCAACAACATGTAGCTCATGGGCTGACAGGAAAACAACTCTGTAATGACTGGTGTTTATGCAGCATTTTGTGGATTACAATATACTTCACATCATTAATTCATTGAGTGTATGGTTTTTTGTTGTTTTTGGCAGTACTGGGGGGCTGAACCCAGGCGCTTGCACATACTTTGCAAGTGCTCTCTACCAGTGGGTCACAACCCCAACATGTTTTTCTGACTTTGTGTTTTTGAGATAGAGTCTCACTAAGTTATGCAGGCTGCCTCTGGCCTTGAACCTGCAATCCTCCTGCCTCCACCTTCTGAGTTCCTGAGATGACAGGAGTGAGCCACCATGCCCTGCTGTTGTTTTGTTTTTGAGGGGATTTCACTATGTAGCCCAGGCTGACCCCAAACTCAACATCCTCCAGCCTCAGCTTCCCAAAAGCTGGGATTATAGGTATGTGCCACTAGAACCAGCTTTAACTTGGTGAATGTTAACTATAATCTTATGATTTGGGGGAACTGTTGCCCCCGCATCCACCCCTCCCCTGGTTTACAGATGAGGAAACTGGCTTCTTGCTTGTGATCCTCCTGCTTCAGCCTTCCTAGTGCTGGGATTATAGGTGAGCATCACCACACGTGGCTGCTTTTACAACTTTTGGTTAACCAAAGTTAGGATTATAAATCCAAATCCTAAACACTATTTTGCATAACAGTTGATCTGAGCAAACTTCAAAAAATAGAAAGATGATGATCTTTCTATCTCCTACTTAAGTGGCAAACTGTCCCCTCCTATCCCCTTTCACATTCACTAGAAATAGGAAAAATGTCTGCAGTGTGAAAAGCAGAACTGAACTGGTGGTGGGGGGCCTTTTGCAAATCTTGCCCAGGCTGAGCCCTGAACTTTTAAGACCATGTGCTTTATCAGTTCCTGCTGTTTCATCACAAGCCTTTTACAGAGTTCTGTATTAGCCATTATCTTACTGGCTACTCTTGGCAGCACTGGGGTAGATGCAGCCTGCTTTACAGATGGGCAGACTGAGGTCCATAGAAGTTAAGTAGCCCAGAGTCACTGAATTATTCATCCCAGAACCAGCACTAAGATTTTGGTCTTCTAACACCAAAGAAGAGCACAGAAGTTATAGAACATGGGCTCCTTTGATTCAATTTAGTTCAAACAATTCTTTTCCCCCACAGCACTAAGGGTTGAACTCAGGGCCTTGCACAACATGGTAGGCAAGTGCTTCACCACTGAGCTGCACACCAGTCTTTTTTATTTTGAATAGGGTCTCGCTAAGTAGTTCAGGCTGCCTCTGGGCTCTAACTCAAAATCCTCTTGCCTGAGCCTCCTGAGTTGCTGTGATTTCAGGAATACGTCACAGTGCCCAGCTTGTTCAAATAATTCTTGAATGTACCCCATGTATCAGAGATCTTGCTTTACAAGAGAGTCTCTAGTAAGGCTCAGACCATCTTAGTGCAGTGCCTTTAAGAGCACAGACTTAGGTTACTTAGTTCTCTGTCCCTCTCCAGGGCCTAGCTCAAGAATGCTTTGCTGTTGTTTTTGGCCTTAGTCTGCCAGAGGCTGGGAGAGAGCAGATGGCCGCAGCAGTTTGGATCATGAGAGTGTGATCTCAGGCAGAGATAGAAGATGAGTTGAGAATCCTATACCCAGCTACTGCTGTTTTTGTGCCTAGTCTCCTGTAAGAGCAAAGTGAAGTTGCCAACCCAGTACCATTTCCAATCATCTCTCCCTGTGCCCACCCCCTTTCCCTGCCCCACACAATTGTTGTTTCCCTAGACAGACTCATGCAAGGGCTGCTGGGATCTGCTTCCCCAAATGACCTTCTGAACATATTTTCCAGATCTGTTCCAAGATGAAGTTAAGGAATCTGGCCCTTATAGTCAGTCTGGCATTTCCTCTATGTAGATCATTCAGGATTCAGGACCCTTACCAGGCTCTCACGCATTCTGCTGTTTTCATTCTTGACTCCTTAATGTGACTCTGCCAAACGGCAATCAATACTGAGAGACACTGATGTTTTCTTTCAGTCAAAATCCTAACTGGAAAATTTTAAGGAACATTATTTTGAAAGGGGTGAGAAGGAACTCTGTAAGAAACTTATAAATCATGAAAAGAAATAGCAACATTTATTCATGGTGTTTCAGATGTTGCAAATATCCCTATCTTTATACATTACAGACCTTTCATACCTGTTACTCCATGGAGCAACTCTGTGATGAAAGCAAGGCAAGGATTTCTATTTCTACTTGACAGCTGAGAAGACAAAGGTCGAGGGAATATTAGGGATGGTTAGTGATCATCTGACAACATTGTGGCAGAACCCAAACATAACCAAGATTTGGGAGGCACATAGTTGTGAGTTTAAAATCTGGTGTTCAGAATGTGTGTAACGGTGGGCAAGTTACTTAGCCTCTCTGAGCCTCAGTTTCTTTCTCTGTAGTATGAAGATAACAGTATCTACCTATGTCTGTCTGGAGATTAAATGATATAATGTACTGAAAACGCTAGCATAGTATAGCACAAGTTTAGGAACTCAGTGTTTTAAGTGTATCATATTTACTCTTTGAAAACTGATACTTTCACTTCAGTAAAACGAAGTAAAGATAATACATTTCTATTACCCAAAGTAAACTTTAAGAGCCTTACTAGGTGAAGAGAACTATAAATTAGCAACTAGCTAAGTACTTCTGATTCAAATCTCAGTAAGAGCTGTTCTGGAGCCTAGCATTTTTGCCTCTGTGTCTTTCTCAAACTCTGTGTTCCTTAAAAAAGATGTTAATAATTTGGGAAAAGTCAGATTGAATAATGGCCTGCCACCCGATCTCATCAGATCTTGGAAGCTAACCAGGTTTGGGCCTGGTTAGTCCTTGGATGGCACCTAGGACTGGCACCTAGGAATGCCAGATGCATTGCTTGAGAAAAGGACCTGGCAGCCCACTCCTGAAACAATCAGCCATCAAAAACCCTATGAATGGCAGAGAAGCACTGAGAATGGTGCTAGGCATGGCACATTGTTGGGTAGTATTTCATCTGTTGCACATAGGGTCGCTATGAGCCAGACCTGACTCGATAGTACCTAACAACAACTACATTTCTTTACTACTGACTTTTTAGAGCCATACTGAGCATATGACTCTAAGGAGTGATTGAGAAGACTGACAGGGAGTAGAGTATGCCATCTTTCCTATTCTTACTTGACCTTGGAGCCCCTTTCGGAGGAACGATAGTCTTCCATGAAAGTGTTCATATAACGCTGGTCTCATCCTTTCATTGTCTAGGTGAGGCAAGTAAGGTCTATAACTGAACTTGCAGAACAAGTACAAGGCTCAGGACATCTTAACTCCCTTTTGGACTACACCATTATTTGCACTCCCATCATTGTTCTTTTACTAACCAGCAAGTCCTAAAATTATAGACAGTTTGCAAGCTACTAATCAGAGAGTATTATGAGAGCATCAGGTTGTATGTTTTGATGTGTTAGTTGCAATAAGCAAAACAATAAGGAAACAACAGACTGAATGACCACCAAATGTTTACAAACACTTGAAGTAGTAGGGGTCAGGTAGTTAGCTGAGTGTCTAGAAGCTGCCTCCAACCCATACAATTGAACTCTGTTCTTGCTGTAAGAAGTTTAGATTGCACCCCAACTACACTAAATCTAGGGGTCCACAGTGCATCACTACATGAGCACCACTCTGACACCAAAATTATAGAAAAGAACCTGACATGCATGTGAAGAGAATATGTCAAATTTGTATTCTTTTATCACCATCTCCACCATAAAGTTCAGTGGGTAGGAATGTGCTGTAGGATTTCTATCCAGCCCCTGGCAGAGGGAGTTGTCCTTGGAATTTGGTGAGGGCTATCTTTGCATTTTGTTAAGCCTTTTTGGTTGAGCTATTACAAATATCACCTTTGTATTTGCAAAGTTGTGCAGTAAAATCTTCAAAGCACATCTTATATTCAAAAGAGCCCTATGACATTGAGGTTACTGTGCATGTGTCATGTGAAGACAATAAGGCTGCAAATGGAGTAGTTACTTACATGAGGTCTAACAGAAAAGTGATGATAGATTCTTTTTTGTATTGCAGGTGCTTGGTATGAGCCTGGCATGTACTAAATGTTCGAGAAATATTTATTAATTGAAAAATTAGTATAGCCTCAGGAATGAACTTCAGGTCTAACATACTGTCCAATATTTATCTCAGTAAGCACAGTGGGACCCAGTGGTTGGACTCAAGATCATGAGATAATACAAAGAAGGAAGGCTGGGTATCCCTCTGGGTCGACTGCAGACAGGATGACATTTTCTGGTTGTTGCTGCTCTCTGATGAGGACCTTGTGTGTCTTCCCCACCACAGAAAGCCCAGATTCAGTAGTCTGAGCTGCAGACGTGACCTCTCATTGCCTCTGCACTCTACAACATAGTAAACAAAGACACCAGTTATCTCTAGATTTTCACTAAGCCCTGCCTTTTGTTTTTTCTCTCATCTCTATTTTGCCTCTCTTCCCTTCCTACTGATGCATGAGGAACTTGGGGCTCAACTCACCAATATTAGCTATACAGTTCACTATTAAGGAGTTGCTGTATCCAGGAACCCTGAGAAACAGAGTTTACTAAAACAGAGCCAGTCTAAGATTCTTTCACCTGTCTGTCAGCAGAAATTCACTGAGCATCTATTGGTTGCAGGGCAGTGCTGGAGGCTGAGGTTGCAGGTATTAATAAAACAGTCTCTGTCTTCAAGGAGTACAGAGCCTAATGGAGGGAGACATGTAAATATAAAAGTGCTCAGCATATGTTGCAGCCCAGATTTGTAGAGGATATCAGAATCCTGAGGAGAGAGTGGTTGGATCTGCCTAAGGGTAGGAAACAAAGGTTTTCTCAAAGAGGTTTCATCAGGGCATCACATCAAGGGATTTGTACTGGTCCTAGCTTCCATCACCAAGTCTGAAATTGATCCCAGTCTTACTTTATTGATGAAGCAGTCTTTCTGTTAACCTTATTCAGTATTAATATTGTGATGTTTGGAGCCCTCTATTAAATAGGGGCAATAGTAACACCATTTTTATTTAGAAAATTCCTGAGTACTTAACTTGCTAGTTCGTTATCTCATTGAATTCTCACAATGTGTGGGGAAGGCCTTGTAATATTATTACCATTTTACAAATAAGAAAACTGAGGCACAAAGAGGTTAAATCATTTACCCAGGACCACACAACTGATACATGGTAGAGGTGAGATTTGAATTCAGGTGGTTTGACTCCAGGGTCATTCTACTAAAAGGGCTCAAGCTGGTTATGGTGGCACATATCTGTAGTCCCATCTACCCAGAAGGCTGAGATAGGAGGATCATTTGAGCCCACAAGTTCAAGACTAGTCTAGGTGACAAAGACTCTGTCTCAAAAATAAAAGATTAAAAAAAGGGAGGGGAACTCCAAAAAGGTCATTGAGACCTTGCTATAATTCTGTCTCAAAGAGTTATAAAGATGAGAAGTTAAATACTTAACAATATATCTACCATATAATAAGCAATTAAATTATAATAATCATAATATTATAAATAGCCTTTCCTAAAGGCTGAGGTAGATTGGGCTTCTGTAAGTATGTCTCTTTTCTGTCTCTCCCCAGCCTCTCCTGGCTTTAATATTTGTATAGCCTCCTTGTTTGTTCCTTAAAAATCAAAGACTGGCTGTGCATAACTGTCTCAAAAAAGTAAATAAATGGGCTGGGGGTGCAGCTCAGTGGTCTAGCACTTGCAAAGCATGCAAGCGCAAGGCCCTGGGTTCAACCCCCAGTACCACAAAAAAAAAAAAAGAAAGAAAGAGAGAGAGAGAGAGAGAGAGAGACAGAGAGAGAGAGGGAGAGAGAGAGAAAGAGAGAGAGAGAAAAGAAAAAAAATCAAAGACTGGGTAGGGAGCAGGGTGAGAATGTGGTATATGGTTCAGCTGAGTTAAGGTCAGTAGATACTCCCTAAGCACCCTTGGGCTGGGGTCTTTCCTGAAAGGTAGTGAGGATGCCAAGATAAAATTGGTGGTGGTCCCTGCTGTTTAGGAATTAAGTTGAGCTAGAAGAGAGGACACTGAAACAGATCATTTTGATAGTCTCCCCACATGGTCCTTAGCACATCAAACCCCACTGCCCATGGCTTATGCCACAACTAGCCAGGCAAAACTGTTTTGTTTTTACATTGTTAGAATAATGTTCCTTAATAACCTTGTCATCACAGCAACTATTCTTAATGTAGAAAGTAATGATACCTTACAGAAGGTCAGCAGGTCCTCAAGAGACTTTTAATATGCTCAGTTGGAAAAGCATTTTATTTTTATGGGGTGGTGGGGGGGAGGTATCAGTGTTCCAAAACTGTTGGAAGGGCTGAGGGAGTCCTTGGCTTGAGGAATGTACAATGGGGAAGGATTTATGTCCCATGCCTCCTACTTGGCCACCTGCTATGCTTCTGTTTCCATATACTTTATAGCTTCTTGTACCTAGGCACCTGTTTTACTTGGCAGAATGAACAAGAGGGAGGTGACACCTGAGGCAAGACATCTGCCAAGAGAAGCAGTGACTTGAGTGCCTGCTGAGATTGGCACAATCTACGCCAGAGCAGTCACATCTTAGTGAGTTACATGTATTATCGCATGAGTTACCTGCAATTAATCAATCCATGAGCACTACTGGAGCTCCTACTACGTATCTAGCCATGTGGCAGGTGATATGAAAAATACCCAGAAAGCTCTGTGCTGCTTGGGGAGAGAAAACTAACACACGAGATAAAGAGGAGTCAGGATGAGACAGGATACTCTGGTCAGTGGTTGAATTGGTGGGTTAGACTCCGAAGAGCTGTAGGGACTTGTGTGTACCTCCTAACTGAACACTGTGCAGCATATGGCATAGACATGAGTAGTGGGCCCATGAAGTCCAGAGTTGCCTTGGCCATAAGATCCTCCTAATATGCTGTCATCTAGGCTCTGTGGTGTCACCTTCTGCTTTGTCAATCTTCCATGACTTTTTTATGCTCTTTTCCCTGAAAGTTCTCTCTCACCTGTGTACAGCCTAACTTCATCTCCAGACAAGGTAAGAACGTGTGTGTGTGTGTGTGTGTGTGTGTGTGTGTGTGTGTGTGTGTGTGTTAGCTGGAACTGAACCCAGGACCGTGGGCGTTCTAGGCAAGCATTCCACTATTGAGCCACTACCCTAGCCTCCTTTTTAAATTTTTTAAATTTTGAGACAGGGTCTTAAGTTGCACAGGCTGCCTCTGGCCTTGAAGTCATGATCCTCCTGCTTCTGCCTCCCGAGCTGCTTGGGATTACATGTGTGCACTATGGTACCTGACCAAGATAAGAACTTCTTGATGACACCTCTATGACTCTCTCTGCTCTCTTTCTGTCTCTTAGGTAAGTCTCAAGCCTTTAGGTTCCCAGTTGCTCCTGTCATACCTCTTAACAGGATGAAACATAGGTTCTGATTTTCCTGAAGTCTCTACCACTCTACTGTGAATTCCTCCAGCAAAGAGACTGCACTATCCTTTCTAAAATGTCTGGCTATAATAGGTGCTCAAAAAATAATTTCTTGATAAATTGGTAAATAACCATTTTTGTTGGTGATGCTTGAATTTAAGGCCTTGCACATACTTCACAAATGCTATCACTGGGGCTGCCCCCAACAATGCCCCTGACAACAACTTTTTATTTTTTTTATCTTGAGACAAGGTCTCAGTAAGTTACCAAGGCTACCTCTGGCCTCAAATCTGTGATCCTCCTGTCTCCTCCTACTGAGTCACTGGGATTGTATGTGTGCCACTGCACCCAGCTACCTCCAATAATTTTTTGTGGCATTCAAAATCCTATAGAATCAAAAACTAGTAAATAAAATTAGGGAGACTGTTTGACTTCACATACTAAAGAACAACAAAACTTTGATTTTTTTTTTTCGTTATTAATTTACACCCCCTACCCCATACACTAACGGGGCTGGGATTTAGCTCAGTTGGCAGAGCGCTGCTCTGCAGTGTCTGAGGTCCCAAGTTTGATTCCCAGCACCACAAAACAGCAGAAGGACATGGCAACCCACTCCCAAGACAATCCCGAAACAATCTGCCACTGAAAACCCTATGAGAGTCGCTATGAGTTGGACATGACGGCACCTAACAACAACAACAACAACAACTATTTTAACTTAGGGCTGGGAAACAGGTACTACCATGGCACATTTCTTCTACAGCCTTACTCAGAGTTGAGCAGTCATGGAATGTAGAGGTTCCAACAGAGAAACAGTGCAAGAAATCTCTCCTTCTCACTACTCTATCAGTCCTTGGGACTCTGTTGTCTATAAGGAGAGCCTAGTCTGCCTCTGTGGTCCTCAAGGGCAAAGGGGCCTTTCTGGGAACCTTGGCCTAACGGCTCTGCTTCTCAACTTGGTATTCTTTGTGGACTTTGTAGAATGCTTTACCCCTGATACTCATTTATTTATTCATTAAACACTTAATGAGCACCCATTTCTGTGGCTCTTACTGTGTTGAAGGCATGTTTCCAAATACTAGAATTTTGGTGACACACTTGAGGAGAGACACAATGATAGTATTCTTTCCTTGATCACAGTTCAGCTCCAAGTTAATGTTACAGTGGAACTGACTCCCTGCCCTTTGTACTTAAAGGAAAAATTCCTACAGGTTCCAACAATGATAATCATGGTAGGAGGAGGGACCCCCATGTGTCTGTCAGTTTGCTGTACTGTGGGGGCTTGTGTGTTGCTGTGATATTGAAAGCTAAGCCACCGGTATTAAACGTACCAGCATGGTCAACCATGGTGGACAGATTTCAGCTGAGCTTCCAGACTAAGACAGACTAGGGAGAAAGACATGGCTAACCCACTCCTGAAAAAATTAGCTTGTGAAAACTATGAATAGCAGAGAAAAACTGTCGGATACAGGGGCAGAAAATGAGATACCCCTAGGTTGGAAGGCCTTCAAAAGATGGTTGGAGAAGTGTTGCCTTCTCAAAGTAGAGTTGAATAACAGGAATGGAGTAAAGCCTCAGCAACCTCCATATGCTGATATGCACTAATCAAAATGAGAAGGAACAACTGTAAACATCCATTAATAATTGGAAGTGGAATGTACGTAGTATAAATCTAGGACATGTTTTCAAGAGGGATCAATCCCTGGAGAAGGATATCAGTTTGTGAGAATGGTGGGTCAACGAAAAAAGGGAAGACCCTCAACTAGTTGGATTGACACAGTAGCTACAACAGTGGGCTTAAACATAAAAAAGATCCTGTGCCCAGCACAGAGTTGGGAAATGTTTCCTTCTGTTGTGCACAGGGTCACTATGACTCAGACCTGACTCAATGGCACCTAAAAACAACCAAGAGGAGGAGGGATATTTGCATGCTGCTGATGCTGCCTTCTCCTCTTTCTGTATTTCACTAGAGGTAGAAATCTACTTTCTGATTCCATCGTTGACCTTATTTGTGACCTTGAGCAAGTCACTTTCTCTGGACCTTAATTTTCTCATCTACTCTACATGGCAGGGACCATATTTTATTCATCTTAAATTCCACAGTATGTAGTTTTGACAGGACCTGGCAAATAATGGGTATCAAATACTGAGAACATTGGTTATCCTAGAGGTTCCCTGTGGGTTGTTCCAGTCTCTGCTTTCTCTAAACATCCTAGATATTTCATCTTCTGTCCTCCTTCTGGAGCATCGTATTTCCTACATAACCACCGGGCAGTATGATCTTATTTCCTTGTGTCTGTCTTAGACCCTCTTGATCCTGAGTGCTTTGAGACAGCCCACATTGTACTGTGAAATGTGTCTAGGGTAAATCACCAGGAATAACACAAGTTAAGGAGTGGAAGGGGCCAGCTTACAAAGTCAGGAAAGCAGTCATTCCATTTCTACTCTATGGAAACTGGGCTTAGGGCAGCCCTGCTGGCAGCCCTGCCGGGTCTGAGTAATGGCCACAGCCTGGAGCAGGGTTTTCCATGAGCTGCATTGGGTCTCCAATAATTGGAATATTGCACCTTCCGACTTATAATGGATAGCAGAATGAGAGGGGCATTTGTCACTGCCTGACTTCCCTGCAAGAGAATGGCTCATAAGTCACAGCCGACAAACCCTTTGATGACTTTTAAACTTCATTTACAGAAAAGAATAGCTATAATCAACCAACAGCAAGCAGTGACTAATCTTGCCACATTATCACTGTGAGAAGCCAGCCCTTTAAGGCATGAGAAAGGGAGGGGTCATCCCTCACAGAAATTGCTGCTTGGCTTGTAGACCTTGAGAGAGTGCTTTCTTCAAGGCCCCATGAATTTGTGGCTGAAGGATCAGAAAATATTAGGAGGTTAAGGAAGAAGCTGACCATCTCTAAGCAGGTACAGGCTTGCCCAACACTAAAGCCATTCTGAGCCAAGGTTGAGAGGACCATTTCTGGGCCAGGTGCTGTGGCACATACCTGTAATCCTATCAACTTGGGAAGCTGAGGCAGGAAGATCACAGGTTCAAGGCCAGAGGCAGCCTATGCAATTTAGTAAGACCCTGCCTCAAAATAAAAAAGGAACTGAGGATGCAGCTCAGTGTTAGAGTGCCTTTCTAGTATCTGTGAGGTCTTGGGTTTAACCCTCCACATAGATTTGCCTGAGCTGTGCCATTTTCTGGGTTGAATAGGTCAAAGCAGTAAACCTTAACTTTGCTTGTCTGTGAAGTGGTCGCAACACATGTCACCTGCCTCATAGCAGGAGGCTTAGGACGGTTCCTGACACATGGTAGTAAATGTTCTTATCATGATCACTCATTTAGCCCTACAATGGCCTTATGTAGTCACATGATCTAAAATACAAGGCCATATGTCACACTAGCAGTAAAACCAGGGCCATTCTTGTGGATAGAAGATCAGTGGGAGCAATCTTGTGGAGTAGGAAGAGAACAAGCTTTAAAATCAGACAGGCTTGGGGGGGTCTTTCAGTCCTAATCATGCTGCTTAATGTGACCTAAAACATTTAAGCTTTCTGAGCCTCAGTTTCCTCATCTGCAAAGTGAAGGTGATACTAATCTCATCAGATTGTGATCAGGATTGTAAGAGATTCTAACTGTAAAGCTTCCAACATGTACCTAGTTTAAGGTTGCTTTATATTAAATGGTGTGCTCCCGCAAGATAAGAATTAGTATGTCTTTCAAGGGAACAGGGGCCAGTAACAAAGATATTCTCCTATTTCAAACTTCTTTTTCCAGCCTTACCTTGTTTATACTTGCAGCAGAAAGGGTGATAGGTGTAGGAGGTCAAAGAGAAGAAAGGGGCACTTTTTTTTTACATTATTCTTGCAGTTCCTCCTGTCAGGCATAGCCTCTTCCTTTTGGTAGACCCTCTTGTGTTGTACCTCCTTCTTTAATCTTCCTTACTGTTTTGCTTAGGCTACTTCAGGGGCAGTGCACACCGTGCTGGAGCACTGTTCTTTGCGGCCACAATGAATGTCTCTTGCCGGACTGAGAGTTGCTTGAGGTCAGGTACCAGGCCAATTGCTGTATGTATAAATGAACTGTTCATTCATTAATACTCGGCCCATGCCTCAGTATTTGGAATTTTATAGTTATGGTTAGATGGATAGGTAGATTTGTAGGTGATGTCTTTGGTAAAAATAAGGAAGTTGACAGTCATTGTACGTTCCTAACTTCAATTCGGTTTTGGGGCTTATAGGCCTCAGGTTGTCACTCACCTACCGTTTGTTACCATTCCTCATAAATGTGAAGGGGCAGTTTTCACAAATGCTAAGTCTCAGCCCACAGCTATAGTCAAAGATGGAGTTAGTATGGAAGATGTGGGAGAGGTAGGATATTTACCCAGACCATGCTGTGGAGAGAGATGACTGAGGTCCAGCCCTACCTTCTGTTTCTGCTTTAGATGTTCTTTCAGGAACTACCACATACTGATACCAATGTTACACTATAGAACCAGAGCCTCATGGCACAATGGAGGAGTGAGTAGCTAAGCAAAGCCTGGAATCTTTCCCTACCAATATACTTTCCTCTCCCAGCCCCATACAGTAATGGTTTGACTGGCATGGGTAAGAGGTACCATTTTGAAGTTTCTAGGTTTTTCTGGGATTTAGCTTGGTTGGTAGAGTGCCCCTCTGCAGTCTCTGAGGTCCTGAGTTCAATTCCCAGCACCACAAAAACGGGAGAAGGACGTGGCAACCCACTCCGGAGGCAATCCCGAAACAGTCAGCCATCGAAAACCCTATAAGGGTCGCTATGAATCGGAGACGACTTGACGGCACCTAACCAACAACAAGGTTTTTCATACTAGAACAAGAACTAAAGCATAGGCTCTCTAACCATGACTCCCTTACTCTCAGATGGAGTGTAGTCTACTGGGAGAGACATGGGTAAACACCATCAGGGGTGGGATCAGAGAACCTAGAGTGCCAGGTTGGATTTGTCTGCTTTCATAGGGCATTTAGGTTTTCTAGTGTATGAATCAGTTTTCATTGCTATAACACAATATCTGACTAAATCAACTTAAGGGCGGGAGGATCTATTTTGCCTCATGGTTTCAGAGGTTTCAGTCTATGATCATCTGGCTCCATTGTTTCTGGGCCTGTGATGAGGTAGAATATCATGGCAGAGGCCATGGTGGAGCAAAGGTGCTTATCTCATGGTGGCTAGAAGCAAAGAGAGAGACAGGAGGGGTGGGGTCAAGGCAAGATATACTGTTCTCACATCAAGTGACATATCTTCTCCAACCAGGCTCTACCTCTTAAGAGCCCATTGAGCTGTGAATTCATCAGTGGATTAGTTCACTGATGAGGTTAGCATACTCCTGATCCACTCACCACTCCAGAATGCCACAAGCTAGGGACCAGGTTTTCAACACATAAACCTTTGAGGCCATTTTATGCCCAAACCTTAAGATCAGTTTTCTTAGTTAATATCTACTGATACCAGCCATTAAACTGAGTACTTTATACATACTACAAATCCTGTTTTGCAGTTGAGGAATCTGAGGCCCAGCAAAGGGAAGGCACAGCGAAGATGATAGCTCTTTAAGTAGTAAGGCTGGATTTGGAACTCAGTCGTGTCTGACTCCAGAGTCTGTCCTGGTTTGGCTATTTCATGTGCATTTTGCCTTTGTCATAAAGAAACACTCAAAAAACAGATTCCTGGAGAGAAGGCTTTGCAACAAGCAAGTAGAGCAAAAGACCTGTAAGTGCTATTTCCCAGTACCTTCACAGGGCCAGCACAGAAGAGAACACTCAAGAAGTGTTTGTTGAGCCAGGTGTGGTGGCGCACACATGTAATGCCAGTGACTTCAAGAGGATTGTGAGTTGGAGGCCAGGGGCAGCCTGCATAACTTAACAAGACACTGATTCTAAATAAAAAATGGGCTGGGGGGATTGTAGCCCATTGGTGGAGTACTTGGAAAGTAAGTGTGATGCCCTGGGTTTAACCCTCATATAACACACACACACACACACACACAGAGAGAGAGAGAGAGAGAGAGAGAGAGAGAGAGAGAGAGAGGGAAATGCTTGTAGGATGAATGTAGGGTTTAGCACCTGGTAATAATAGAAATAGTTAAGCTGGTGTAGTGGCATGTGCCTGTAATCCCAGCATTCCAGGGGCAGAGAGAGGAGGATTGACCCAAATTCTAGGCTAGGCTGGTCTACCTAGCAAGTTCTAGGACAGCCTGGGTTATATGAGACCTTGTCTTTAAAAAAACAAAAATGAAAAAAAAAGATTCTATTTTTTGGTGGTGCAAGGGGATTGAACCACCCAGAGCATCACACATGCTTTGTCACACTGAGCCACACCCCAGCCTCTGTTTTTCTCTTTTGTTTTGCGGTACTGGGGGTTGAATCTAGAGCCTTATGCATACTTTGCACGTGCTCTACCACTGGACAGCATTAGGGCTCCCCCTCTTTTTTTTTTTTTTTAACTTTTTGTTTGAGGCAGGTTCTCTGCTGAATCATGCAGGCTGCCTCTGCCCTGGAACTTGCTCCACCTCTGTAGTTGTTGGGATTAAAATTACAAGTATGCACCACAGTGTCCAGCTAAGTAAAAGGTATTCTTTATAATTTGTTACAGATGCAACAGAGCACTTTTACTGTGATTAGCCTACTTGATTCTTGCACCTGAAAGATGGAAGATCTGGAAGATAATCAAGGAAATAATTTTTTTGGTTTTTTGGTTTTGTTTTATTTATTTATTTATTTATTCATTTATTTATTTTTGCAGTACTGGGGGATGAGCCCAGGGTCTTGTGCCTGCATGCTTTGCAAGTGCTGGACCACTGAGCTGCACCCCTAGACCATATTTTTTTACTTTTTGAAACATGGTCTTGTTAAGTTACACAGACTGCCCTGAACTCTGCCTCCCGAGCTGCTGGGATTATAGGCGTGTGCCACTGCACCCGCCTCATAATTTTTGTTTTTAGAGTAAGGATTATGAGGCCCAAGGAAATAACATGACTTCAGGTCACATGACTAAGAACAGCAGAGCCAAGGCCCAGCCTTCTGAGCCTATAACCTGCACTTTGTATACTTCTACTCATCTCAGAGCCCTCTTCTGTTTGGCAAGCTGGGAGCTGGGATTTCTTATGGGAGTAGGAATGGTTAGGAGCTAAAGACACTCCTTGAGAAATTAGTCTTGTCTGGCTAGTAATGATCATTTGAACAATGCTAATCAGTGGGGGGGGCCTGGTGTGTTTAATGAGACTAATAGATGTTCTGTCATCCCTGGCTGCCTAGTAACTAGGATCCTCTAGACCAAGGAGGCTTTGGACACCGATCAGTCTAATTGCTTGGCTTTCTCCAGAAATAGTCTCCCTGTCACTGGTAGCTACTTTACTTCTAAACCACCCAGATATCTCCAGGGTTATCTAACAGCAGAGGGCTGTCATAGGCTGGCATGACTCTTATCCCCATGTGGGAGAATAAAGCCAGAGGTGTCCAGGAGAACTGGCCAAAGCAGAAACTCAGAACAGCACTGGGGACACCAAGACCAAGAGTGGTGGTAACTCCTCCTTTGAGATAAGCATTTCAGGACGAATAGGTTCAGTGCTGGGCAGCATTTATAAAGACTAAATTTAGTCTGAGAAGCCATGCGCGGTGGCACACGCCTATAATCCCAGTGACTCAGGAGGCAGAGGCAGAAGGATCACAAGTTTGAGACCAGAGGCAGTCTGCATAATTTAGGGAGACCCTGTCTCAAAAAGTTAAAGAAGGGGGTGAGGCTGGGGTGCAGCTCAGTGATATAGCACTTGCAAAGCATGTAAGTGTGAGGCCCTAGGTTCAACCCCCAGTTACCCCCCCCCCAAAAAAAAAAAGAAAGAAAAAAGAAAAGTTTAGTTTGAGAGGCAGGATTGGAAGTCCACAGGAGTGACATGGAAGAGTCAGGTGCTTAGGACAGGTCTTGAGGCAGTGGCATGTAGAATGTCAAACAAGTGCCCTAGCTACTCTCCTCGCCAGTGGTTAACTTCAAGTAAGTCATTTAATTTTGCTGATCCTTAGTTTCTTTTTTAAATCCATAAAATGGGGCTATGTCAAGATAAAGGATATTGTCTTAGTCCTTTCATGCTGCTATATCAAAATTGGGTGGTGTATAAAAAATGGAAATTTACTTCTCAAAGTTTTATAGGCTCAGAGATCCAAAATCAAGGCATCAGCAAACTCAGTGTGTGATGAGGGCCTGCCTACTGTTTCTGGGCAGTTCTCTGGGGCTTCTTTTACAAAGGTGCTAAACCCATTTTTTAGGACTTGGCCCTCATGAACTAATCATCTCCCAAAGAGCCCTCTGTCCTTAGATATCCCTTGGGAATATCTGGGTGGTTTGGGAGGAAGATAGCTATCAGTGATGCAATTTTTAAGGCTTCTGGAGAAAGCCAAGCAATTAGACTGATGATCAGTGTCTACGGCCTGTTTGGTCCAGACACTCCTAGTTACCAGGCAGCCAGGGATGACAGGACATCTATTAATCTCATTAAACTCATCCAGGCCCCAGGTTTTATATATCATTGTTGGAAGTTGTTTCAACATAGAATTTGAGGGAATTTACACATTCACACCATAGCAGACATAAATTGGCTTTGTTTACTAAAATCCTATGTAACTGTGGCCTGCAGCTGTAGCCCTGTGGCATCCCATCCCGTCAGATCTCCGAAGCTAAGCAGGGTTGGGCCTGGTTAGTATTTGGAAGGGAGACCGCCTGGGAACACCAGGTGCTGTAGGCTTGGGAGAAAGGACTCAGCAACCCACTCCCCAAAATCAATATGTCATTGAAAACCCTATGAACAGCAGAGAAGGACTGACAATAGTGTTTCGCCTGTTGTGCGCAGGATCACTATGAGTTGGATACTGACTCCATGGCACCTAACAACAACATGTAATTATGAGGAATTATAGTAGAAAAGGTGAAGGGCAAAGAGTGAAAAGAGGGTATATGTGTGGCTGATGCTGGAAATTAGTACCAAGGGCATCACCATGCATATTCAATCTGGCCTCTATAGATTCCAGTTTTTGCAATGAGACAGACCTGAGTTCCAGTTTTGACTTATTAACCATTTGCTTTGTCTCTCTGAGCCTCTGTGAGTTTCCCTGTCTAAAACATCTTCACAGGTCATTGAGAGGATTAAGTTCGATGAGGTAAAGCCTCTTGACAGTGTTGGCACTCAGAATTAGATCTTTTTCTCTTTCTTTCTTTTTTTTTTTTTTTTTTTTTTTCTATATTGTGTTGAATTTTGGGTGGTCTTATTTGCACAGAGTTTAAGGGTGGATATTCATTATAGTGCTTTTCTACTTGTGCAAAGCCCTGTCACTTTTGTAGAGTTAAGGCTTGACTTCCTGTGTTCTAGAACATAGTTTGAATTGGGAAAAACTGTTTTTGCCAAATTTCTTTTGTTCTTGCTAGCTTGGAGAAGTGAGCTCCATCCTTTTGAGTTGTAAATTGCCGTCCCTCCTGAGTTTTAATTAGCTCAAGGCTCTAGCTTTTGTTTAGCAGTTGTTTCTCCAGCAGGTGAAAGTGAAGACATTTACACAGAATTCCGCCTGGTTTTCTCCAGTTTAGCTGATTCTTCTTCCTCTTCCTCTTCTTCCTCTTCCTCTTCCTCTTCCTCCTCTTCTTCCTCTTCTTCTTCCTCTTCTTCTTCTTCCTCTTCTTCCTCCCCTTCCTCTTCTTCTTCCTCTTCATCTTCCTCTTCTTCCTCTTCTTCTTCCTCTTCCTCTTCTTCCTCCTCCCCCTCCTCCTCCTTTTTTAAAAATGCTGTGCTCCCTTTCAGCTCTTCATTAGTCTGGGGGCCTCTCACCAGCCCAAAAGGAAAAATGGAAATATAAGAACCTTGGACTTAAGGTCAGAGGACCCCTGGCATAATCTTGGCTCTGCTGTTCACAAGCTGCTTCATCCTGGCCAAATCCTTTTCCCACTATTCCTCAGAGAGGGCATATAAACTCTCACCAATGTCCCTGCTAATCTGACATTGCAGAAGTCTCTAGGAACCAGTTCTCCCTCCCAGAGACACTTCTACCACCCACCTCTTTTGTTTAATTGCTAAATAAGCATGACCCCTTGGAGCTGCAGACATGTTGCTGTCAATTACAAGCTAATCTTTGAGGCAGAGTTCAGGGTGAGGGGTCAGGCAGCTTCTGCTGAAAATAGGGTATCAGTATTTTTAGAACCACCCTCTAAGCTAGGGGAAACCTTGAAAAATGTAGAAAGAATTGGGGAGGGCACCAACTTGGTGGTTGGTCTGTGAGTATAGATGTTTGAGTCTCAGATTAGAGAAAGGTCTCTGGAAGCCAGGTATGGTGGCCCATGCTTACAGTCCTAGCACTTGGGAGACTGAGGCCAAGAGATCATGAATGAGTTCAAGGCCAGCCTGGGTTACTTAGTGAGGCTCTGTCTCAAAAAAGAAGTGTCTGGAACTTCTGCCCCTAGTGGTCCTCACCACTTGAGGTAGGCCACAGGTAGACCATCTCGTCACCTTCCTGGGACATAGTCTTACCACTTCCTCCCTAACATTTATTGAGCATTTACTATGCCCAGGCTTTATCAAGTCTGCCTCCTATATTGCAGGGCAGAGTGAGAGTATAGATGGAGGCTTATGTTTTATATGTTTAAATATTTGAAGGCCGTAAATAAAATTAAAGTGCACACATTGTGATATCTATACATTGTGATGTCTGAATTTTGGATTCTTAGACTCTTGTGAATTCTGTACCCAAATCTGACAGTTCAGGGAGACCTAGTATTGTCAGGGAGACCTAGTATTGAGCCCAATTCCTTTTCATTGCCAATCTCCAACTCTGTTGCTCATTTTGAAATGCCTCATGGACATGTGTGTGGTCACTCAAGTTTTCCCACAATGTCTGTCCTCTTGGGCTTAGGGAGTTTACACAGCAGCAGCACAACCTGCCCTCTAGAGGATCGTGCAGGCCTTAAAAGTGGGTAGAGGGCTGGTCAGATGGGAACTTCAGAGTTGGGTACTTAGAGATTATTCTAGGTGGACATTCTCCTCAGCCCTGCAGATTTCTCACCTAGAGCAGCTATATACATACACTTTTGAGTCTTTTCTACAGATTAGAAAATGGACCTTTATGTGACATGGCTCTGAGTTGTCTCCTCTTGGCATCATATAGCATGTATTCGAGTCTGACCTTGACCCTCATGTAGAATGATCCCACAAGTGGCAGTGATAGTAGAATACAGCAGTGCTTATAGTCATAGTCAGAATAACTACTAGATCTTAATGGGCTTCACAGTTTTCAAAATCTTTTTATGTACACTGTCCCAAACCTTAGGTGATGAGAGAAAAGACTGGGTAGGGCTGACCCTGAAAGACTGCTCAATAGCAAAGGAGTGAGTGCAGTTCCCGCCACAGTAGCAAGCACAGGTGCTCAGCAAATGCTTCCTGCTCAGTGGTGTTAGAGGGACTCCGCAGCTGTCATGCCTTTACCAGGTCAGTGATAGAGCCAGAAGTCATCAAGAGGTCTGAACCATCTTCCCTTCTCTTTCCATCTAAGTGCACAACTCAGGGCTGGTTGGCTCACTCCAGCCAAATCAAGTGGCAACTTCCTGGGGCAAAACTTCTTAACTTTAAGTAGAACTAGTCACCTGATGTCACATAGGAACTCCATAAACTTTTTGTATACCCATGGATGGACAAGAAATTAACCTTGAATGGTGTATCATCCAGGTAGGAGAGAGATTGTTAGAACAGTGAGCAGTGTGACACCCAAGGGACCAACATATGTTGAGCATTTCTTGCTGTATATGGACAGTGTGTTAGGTATTTCAATGGGTGTTCTTTGTGTTCTTCATTCTTAAATGTTGATGATTGAATGTAAAGTAATCTCAGTAACAAATCTGTCCCTTCCAAGCAGTTTCAAAGCTGGCACCAGGCCCTTCATCAGTAGCAGTGGTGACCCCTTCCCACCCCCTATGCAATGGATGGTTTATCTCTAACACCAATGAATCCATTAAGTTTACTGCAGCCCAGCGCAGCAAGTAGTTTCTTTTCCCAGTCACATTCCCTGGTCCATCTTGTGATTTCCTTGTAAACAGTGCCACCAGCGGGTCAGAACATGTCACTTTCCAGGCTGGAAACATACAGAATCTCTACTGGGACAAAAGATAACAGATTTCCTCAACTCATTCTTATCTGATTCTCTGAAATAAAACCCTCTTTGCCCCAAGCTATAGGTAAATAAATGGTAGGCTGATGAAAGTTTTTATACATATTACTTAAGAGCTTTAAGCACCTTCTGAAATGGCTTTAGGAGATTGAGATTGGAATTATACCAACCCTTGCCAGTGTGCAGAAGACAGGGCCAGGAAGTGCAAATTCCAAGGCTTAACTAAGGGCCTTTCCTATTGAAATTGAGCCTTTTTTTCTCCTTCTCCACGGAGCCTCTGCTCAGGTATGGCCTCCTCAGGGAGGAGACCCTTTGGGAATAACGTCATTGCCAGAGTATAGGGAAGAGAGAGTAGTTACAAACACATTTCTTAGTCAAACAGAAATAATTCAAATGAGTAAGTATAAAAGTGGGTAACTCTAATAAATTTATTAAAGACAGTTCTCAGATAAATATGTCACCTTTCTGTAGTATTTAAGTTGGTTTTAGCTTTGGGAAGCAGAATGATCAAGCTGAAAGAAGTGGGCCTTCAGGACCAACTGACTTGCGTTTGAATGCATGTTATTAGCAAATTAATGATCTTACTAGAATTTCAGTTTCTTGTAAAATAATATGATAAAAAGCCCTGGGTTCGATCCCCAGCACTGCAAAAAATGGGATAAGGACTAGTCGGTTCACTCCTAAAACAATCAGACATCAAAAACCCTGTGGATAGCAGAGAAACATTGACATAGTGCTGGACATGGCACAGTGTTTTGTCTGTTGTACATAGGGTCACTATGAGTCAGACCCAACACAATAGCACCTCAACAGCACATTCACTTATGGGGTCTTGGGATTGTACAATACTGTGTACCACCCTTAGCGCACAGTGAGTGGTTGGCATGAGGCTTATTAAGCACACTTTTTTCAAAATGGCTAGTGACAATAAAGGCAGTCTAATTAAAGCCTGCCTGCAGCTGTAACCCTGTGGCATCCGATCCCATCAGATCTCGGAAGCTAAGCAGGGTCGTGCCTGGTTAGTACCTGGATGGGAGACCACCTGGGAACACCAGAAGCTGTAGGCTGGGAGAAGGACCTGGCAACCCCCTCCCAAAAATCAATCCGCCATTGAAAACCCTATGAACAGCAGAGAAGCACTGACAATAGTGTTTCCCCTGTTGTACAGAGGGTTGCTATGAGTCGGATACCGACTCGACAGCACCTAACAACAACAACAACAACAGTTAAAGCCTAGGTCCATGTCTAGGTCAAACTGAGCAGTTTTCAGACATTACTTGCTTTTACCCATGTGACCTCTTACCTGTAGTTCAAGACTGAGCAAACAGAAAAGCTGCAGAAGTTCTTCAAATTTAGATTCTAAATGGGGTAGCATTTGCGGTGAGTATCAAAGCTGTGGGCTTCAAAGAATTAGAATCAAGTAGACTCATCAGTCCTAGTCTTTCCATTCACTAGCATGTGACCTCTCTGTATGTTAGGTTCTTCCTGTGTACAATATTGTGGCTCTACTTATGTGAGTACCAAATGAGGGAACATGTAGAGCTAGCATGAGATCAGCAACCACTAAATGGCAACTCTTAGTAAAACACAAGATAAGATCCCATACAGAGAGGTTGGATGCTGTAGGGGTGGAAGTGTGTAGACAGGCAAGGAACAACCCAGTTTAGTCAGGATATGGGCCATGAGCAGCCCTAGAGCCCAGCTTGGGGATCCAGCCTCACTATGTCTTTCTTTCTTCAGGTGGACACCATGTCCTTGAAGATCCAGACAAGTAATGTAACCAACAAGAATGACCCCAAGTCCATCAACTCTCGGGTCTTCATTGGAAACCTCAACACAGCTGTGGTGAAGAAGTCAGATGTGGAGACCATCTTCTCCAAGTATGGCCGTGTGGCTGGCTGTTCTGTACACAAGGGCTATGCCTTTGTCCAGTATGCCAACGAGCGCCATGCCCGGGCAGCTGTGCTGGGAGAGAATGGGCGGGTGCTAGCCGGGCAGACTCTGGGTAAGTTAAGCCTCTCCCCACAGGGCTCTCTTAGTCTCCCTTTGAGTAGCTGCTGTCACTCCTTTCCAGTTCTCCTTTTAGCCCCCTTCTTCCTCCCCAACCACCACTTCTACTGCTTGGAGATTTTATAGCTTCAATAGATATAAATTACTTTCAAGTTATAAATTAAGTAGTTATAAAATTGATGCCTATAGGGGACAGTTATAGAAGCCTCTGGAAAACACTTCTGTCCTTGCTTTCTTAGTGCTTCTTAATAACAAGCTTTAAAGTTCCAATTAAAATGCAGATTTCTCAGAGAAAGAGAACAGAGTGGACTAGTGTAGCCTGTTATCTCAGTGTATGGATAACACAAGTTAGAACTCTTTCTGAGAGCCAGGAGGACATGCTAGGAACACAAGAATAAAGCAGGGCCAATGCCTTTTGGCCTTGTTGGTACATACTTGTGATATGACCGTGTTGGTGGTCTCCCTTGTAGGGTGTAATGTGTTTGTGTGTGTGTGCACATACTTCTGTGTGTTTGAGAAAGGATTTCTGTCTCTCTATGTATTTGTGAATATGAAGTATATGGATATGATTGAATATGTTGTGAATATGTCATTGGATATATACCTTTGTATGTTTGGGAACAGTGTGTGTATGTCCAAGTTCGTATACTTGGGTCAGTGTAATTGAGCATGTAAGCAGATGTGCACATATTAATTTACCAGATATTTGGTGAGCCCTTACCAGATAAGAGCTCTGTTCTAGACGTAAAAATGTTTGGAAGGCATAAAGATGTTTGGTAGATTATCTATGACAATGTTCACTGGCTTCTTTGCCTGTGAGAAGTTACATATGTGATACTAGAGCCAAGTCTGAGTGTCCTTGAGTGCAGATGTTATCTGTTCCTTTCATACTTAAATATGTGTGAGGTTATATATGTGTTTCTGTATACCTGAAGTACCTGCTTATGTGAAATACTTGAGAATGCTTATGTGTGTAATGTACTTATTATGTGATATGCTTGGTGTGATTCATTTGTAAGCATACCTGTGTGCATCAAAATGTATATGGATATGTAAACAAGTATGTCCATGTGATGTCTGTGTATGTGTGTAATGTTTGAAGTCCAAATGTATAAAGACCTTTGTTGGCTATTTGAGTACCATGTGTACATCATATAAGCGCATGAATTACTGTGTGTGTACATGACGGTGATTTGTGTGGAGACACTGCTCTCATGCCAGCATTCCCACTGTGCCTTCTCCCTCCACACAGACATCAACATGGCTGGAGAACCTAAGCCCAACAGACCCAAAGGGCTAAAGAGAGCAGCGTCTGCCATTTACAGGTGGGGGCACTCTGTCTTTCTGTCTGTCTGGGTGGGATGGGTCCCTCTTTCCACAGAGGGAGTAAGTGCTGGTAGTGATAGTGTGCAGAGCCTAGAACTTGGGGAGGCATTTAGAGATAAGGGCCTGTGGAGTGTGGGCTGAGTGGCCATCCCTAAGCTCTGGCCCTCTCCCCTTTGTTTCCCCAGTGGCTACAGCTTTGGCTATGATTACTACCGGGACGACTTCTACGACAGGTGAGCAGGGGAGGGGCGTGCCCAGGCATGAAATAGCCAAGCCAGAAGGGTCCTGAGAGATTCTGGTGCAGCCCACTCAGTCCTCCAGTTGGGAACTGAAGCCCAGAAGTGTGGACATGCGTTTACCCAAGGTTGAGCCATAAGTCAATGGCAGAGCTGGGATTAGGGTCCCATTCTGCTGGTGCCCAGGCCAGGCATCCCACCATCATACCACATCTTTCCCTCTGACTACCCTTCCTCCTCCTAGTCCTGTACTGAAACTTGAGGAGACTGTACAGCCAAGGGACATGAATATAGCCAGTTAAAGTACAAAACTTGAGTTCAGTGCCAGTTGCAGAGGAGTTTGAGCCCTCATACTCTTGCTTTTTCAGTTTCCTTGCCCCTGTGAGGTGTCCAACCAACCAGAAGGAACCTCAGAGCTCAGTCTGAGCCTCTTGACCATGTATTTATAGCCAACAAGTCAGCATCCATTTGGTCTGAATTAGTCCTTGGTGGACATGGTCTACCCTCTCTCCCTAAGCCTGCCCCAAGCCTGGGCTTGAAGCTGGGAACTCCTATTTCAATGACACCAGTCACATTCTTGACTAGAAGTCATGGTGAAGACTGTCTTAAGCTTCTTGCTCCTGCTTTCTTCCCTCCCTCCAATTTGCTCACACCAAGAAGAATAGAGCCTTTCTGAGCTTTGTTTTTATTCACTTGTGAGTGGCTTTAGGAGAAACTGATGTGGTGGAAAGTGCCCTAGCCTAGGAGTCAGAGGACTTAGGTGCTAATCCCAGCTATGTCACTGAACTATGTGATTTGGGGCAAATCCCCTTCCAGTCTATGAAATGGGCTGGTGCCAAGTGATCTCTCAGGGCTCCTCTAGCTCTGGGTGAGAGCTAGTGTCTGTGGTTCAGTGATTCTGACCAAGGCCAGAGCCGCCCCCTCCCCTTGGGGGTAGAATTGCAGGGTCCAAGATTGGATCCACTGACAGAGACTCTCCATCTTTAGCCATCACCACCCCCAGGGCAGAGACTCAACAAAGTGCCACCAAATGGGGCATTGAATTGCTTGGTGGTGGCAGATGTTGTGGCTGTTGCCAGGGAAGAAGTGCTAAAGTATACCTCTCACCGAGGCTATGGTTCCCTGCAGAACGGTGGTAACAGTATAGATGTGGGAGATACCCCAACTTAGCCTACTGAGCTTCCGCCTGATCAGCAGGAAAAGAAGCCCTCCTAGAAAGGGCCAGGTGATGGTATTGGGGGGACAGCACTAAGTCTAGGAGTTCTGGTTCTGATTGAGCTGCCTAACGTTGATGTGCTGCTGACCTGGCCTCCATCTCTGCAGTTGAACAAGAAAGATGTTAAGGAGCCCCGTGAGTAGGAAAGGGCTTAAGAGTGTAGCCTGTCTCAGAGGCCATTAGTTCCTGAGTTGATGATCTCAGTACCCTGGTCCTTCAGTTGTCACACCTGGTTTTTAACCCAGTTCTCTCATGCTCTTACCCTCAGAGCATACTTGGGAGGACACTGAATTTGGGTAGCCATCCTCATTAAGGAGGTGGGAAAACTCAGGCAGGTTTAGGGATTGGCCCCCTACTTCCATATTGCTCTGTTCCTTGCTGGGAATTTGTTCTGCTTTAAAGAAATTTACAAACTCTGACTAGAGGGATGGCAGTTGGCTAGCAGAAGCTAGGTCATGGTAATTACACAGGCCTGGATAGCAGAATGATCTAGGGAAGGCTGCTTTCTGGGACTGGTCTGTTTATTCCTTTGTTGAGTGGGATGTGACCACTACCACCTGCTGCCTCTCCTGCCCTTAACTTGGCCTGGCTAGCAGGAATGGTAGACATAGTGAGGATTTAGGCAGCTATTAGGGTTCAGAGAGCCCTTCCACCTTCCCTGGAACTTGGGAGCCGACTTGTACCACAGACTTCCCAGCCTCTCAGCAGCTACACATGTGTGAGGCTAGAGCTGCAGTGACCCCTGGTGCCCACAGGCCATGCTGCAGCCTCTGGCCTGTTTGCCCTCACAGGCTCTTCGACTACCGCGGCCGTCTGTCACCAGTGCCAGTCCCCAGGGCAGTCCCTGTGAAGCGACCCCGGGTCACAGTCCCTTTGGTCCGTCGTGTCAAAACTACCATACCTGTCAAGCTCTTTGCTCGTTCTACAGCCATCACCACTGGCTCAGCCAAGATCAAGTGTGAGTGATTACAACTTCCTAGGTGATTTATATTTTCATAATCAACAAAATAATAGAATAACTTTTTTTATTGGAAAATAAAGGTAGAAATCCTTCACAGTTATACTAATCTAACACAACTGAGTATTTGCATGGATATCTAAGAGGAAAAGGCTGACTTTGAGGAGGAGGGGCTTGGATTAAGCACTCAGTCCAGTGCTGTAATGCAGCACCCAGTGAGGAGGTGGCATTGTTTTTCCTCTAGGAAGGATAAGGACACGTCTACACAGGTCCATTATTCCACATTTCACTCCACTGTCCACACACTACAGTCAGTAAGCCAGGAAATCTGATTGCAACAGACTCTCTTTTCACATGTTTAAAGACAGACCTCACCCTGTAACATAACCAAAGACAAGTAAATGTTCTTGCTCAAATGTACACAGGAGCATACTATAGACCTGCAAGGTATTTTTGTTTTTGTTTGTGGGTTTTTTGTTTTGTTTTGTTTTGTTTTGGCATGTCTGGCCTTGAAGTTGTGGTCCTCCTACCTCAGCTTCCTGAGTGCTGGGATTACAAATATTTGACACCACACTCAGTCTAGACATGCTTTTCTGTTCACTCCCAATCCTTTTCTGATTCAGAAGTCAAGGGGGAAAGAGCCAGGTTCAGAAGTGTGGGCTGGTCACTCTAGGGGGGTGGCTTTCAGGCAGTTTCAAGAAGAGGCGTTTTCCCTGGCCAGGAATAAAAGTGAAAAAAACTAGTTGACAGAATGGGGCTGGAGTTTTGTTAGAGTCACACCCTTAGGTGACAGCCCTGTCCCCTCTCCACTCCTAGTAAAGAGCAGTGAGCTACAGACCATCAAGACAGAGCTGACGCAGATCAAGTCCAACATCGACGCCTTGTTGGGCCGCTTGGAGCAGATCGCTGAGGAGCAAAAGGCCAACCCAGGTCAGCCTTTGAGGGCAGGGCGTGGGGAGAACAGGGCATGTAGGGGTTGGGGAGGGGGGCTGTAGTCCCAGTGCCCTGCAGATACCAGTTTACTTGGACCGACTGTGTTCAGGCTAGCTTCTGCTAAAGTGCTAAACAGCTGCTCTAGCCTGAATTTTAGTCGTTTTTCTTCCCCCTCTACCCCATAAGATGGCAAGAAGAAGGCTGACAACAGTGGCGGAAATGGTGGTGGCAGTGGCAGTGGCACTGGCACTGCTACTGGTACTGGTACTGGCACTGGCACTGGCACTGGCACTGGCAATAGTGGCAGCAGCAACCGGCCACCAGCCCCCCAAGAGGACATGGCTTCTGAGGCAG
Organism: Pedetes capensis; assembly: GCA_007922755.1. Classification (NCBI taxonomy): domain Eukaryota; kingdom Metazoa; phylum Chordata; class Mammalia; order Rodentia; family Pedetidae; genus Pedetes; species Pedetes capensis. Next base: position 74,198 of record VMDO01001239.1, read on the forward strand.
GCACACCCCAGGGAGAAGCCCAGGCTCGAGACGACGGTGATGAGGAGGGGCTGCTGACACATAGCGAGGAAGAGCTGGTGAGGGCCGAGCCAGGGGCATGGCTGGGAGGGACTGGGATTGGACTTTGCACTCCTACTGTCAGGAGGGCCACAGGGGATAGGGAACCTCTGAGTTAGTTGGCCTTCCTGTGAGCTCCTCTCCTTTCTCCTTCCCTGGGGTTCTAGTTCTGTGTGGAACAGGGAAGAATAAGCAGTCAGTAGTTACCTATTTCAGCCACCAGTCAGAAGTCCCATTGAGGACTAGGGGCTGGGCTTGGTGAAGACCAGGACCCGTTCTGGCTTCTGTTCTTTGTATGGATTAGAGAAGAGATGAATCAGTGTCCAGAGGAGCATATAGAGCCTGCAGATTTCCAGAGAGGATAGGAATTGCCTGAGGAAGCCACAGAGATGTGGGTGTCAGTTCCACATGAGGATTTTCTGAGAGCTATTGCTGATCAGGTTTGAAGCAGCTTTCATAAGGGAGTAAGCTCCTGTTGGTACTGTGGAAGGATTTAGGCTGAGGCTGGGGAGCCATTTGACAGGGAGCTTATGTTAAGTGGAGAGTGAGTCTGTAAAATACTTGCTGTATTCTTACTCATTTACTTAATGAACACATTGAGCATGCTATAGCCTGTACTTTATAACTTGTTAACCTTAACAACAGACTTGTACTGTGTACTAAAGCTGCCACATTTTGCCCTATGAAGAAATAGAGATTCATGGGAGACAAGTGGCTTCCTCAGGGACTTACAGCTAATAAGGGCCAATTCTGGCTTGAAGCCTGAACTGGCTTGAAGCTCCAAACTCTGGGTCTGGAGTGTCTCCTTTTAATAACTGCTGGGCTCCAGCATGTGGACAGATGGCCTCATAGCTGTGATGGTCAGGAGGTCCTCCTTATGCCCAACTTGTCTCTCCTTTGAACCTAGCCTGATATTTCATCTTATTCTCTTGAACATAGTAGTCTCCATAAAAGCCCTAACAAAGACTTAGATAACCCAATGATGGGGAATTCATCAGTCTACAAAGCTTTCAGCCTGCTCCAGTCCAAGGTCTTTCCAGGTACAGTGGTGTGTTCCCTGCCACTCCTGCGACTCCCTTGGCAGGTCCCTTCTGTTTCCTGTAACTCCCTCAAACTACCCTCTTGGGATCCTAAGCCAGCATTACTGACTGGTTCCATTGTTATTCCCTTTGGCTCTCCTTCTCCATTTCTTACTGTGTCCTCCAGGTGTGCTCTGGGCCCCAGGACCTTTCTGAACATATGGCTCAGGGCAGAACTCACAGCCTGCAGTGAGTGATATGTCTCTGCTTGCCTTCTCCCTCTCAGGAGCACAGCCAGGATACAGATGCAGAGGATGGGGCCTTGCAGTAACCAGGTATGAGGATTCTGGGAAACACAAGGAGGAAAGCAGTGAAGTGGAGGGTGTGCCTTTCCCCTGAAGCTGACTTGGTACGGTAGCACTGCCCAGGAATGAAGGCCGTTTCACATCCAGCCATTTTGCCATACTGCCATGATGGAGTCTTGGCAGACGGGGGAAGCAGGTGTCATGGATGCCATGTGTATCCAGGCCCACCTAGAAAAGGGTTCGCTCACCATACTCTGAGCCATGTTGCCTGTCTCTGCCCTTAAGGAGCTCTTGGTTTGGTGAAGGAAGACACTATTGCCAACTCAGTTTGAGCAGGATGGCCATAGAGGGAAACCCAGAATGGAGGAACAGATGTGTAGCTGAGACTACTTATAATTGAGGGAACCACATTCCATACCAAAGGAACTGTGCCTTAGCAGAGGCCCAGTGTTGTGACAGTCCTTAGAGTACATTGATACTGAGAGCATCTTATGATGTAGTCCAGCTCTGCAGAATAGTGGGAGTATGCTATCCATCATCAGAGGGTAGTGATTGTAAGGGTGTTCTGTGCTGGGCGTTGGCTTGATCCTATTATGGGGAGGAGATGCCATATGTGACAAGAGCTGCCCTTGCTTTATCTGATTTTATCTTTGACCCTGTGAGTTTGGGATTGTGCCATTACCATGTGGAAATGGTAGCACTGAAGGATACAGGGAAATATCACATATCTCACAAGTAGTAATTGGTGGAGCTTAGATTTGAATCCAGTGGTGTTGTTGGGCCTTCAAAGCCCACTCTGGTTGCTGTCCACTACCCTGTGTGCCCTGCCCTGGAGAAAAGCCAGGTCACACATACCTAGCTCTGCCTACTCTCTGACCCATTCCCTTGGGGCCACAGCCTGAGTAAGACAGGTTGTAGTGGAGGAAAATCTCAAACACCAGTGATCCTAAGGAGGTGTCTTTATACATGACACATTCATACTGTATGATACTCCCACCAGCAAGAGTTTCTAGTTTAGATAATTTCTCATGTGCAGTTTTTCCTCTTAGAACTTCATGATTTATTTTACCTGGAAAGCTAAAGTTTTACCTTGCGGAGGTAATTTACAAATTAAGTGTAGGGTCTCAGGTGCTTAGAGTTGAGAGTGAGGATTGCCCAGAAAATTATGAGGCCAGAGCGAGAGTACAGGCATCTTTCTGTCTGAAGACGTCATTCTACCCTTTCTTCTTTCCTACCCCTGAGATTAAGAGCACCAGGGTCCCTTCCCTCAACCTTAGTCTCTTCTTTGTCTCTTTCTTCCTCAGCCTGAGAGGAGCAGTGGCCACCAGCAGGAGAAGGGCATCACTGTCCCAGGCCTCAAGCCCGGTACCCACCCCTGGATGCCAGTCTGTAGCGGGTACCAGAGGAAATTTGGCAGCAGGCACTCCTTCCCCCACGCACCCCAGCCAGTGCCACATTCTCTGCAGGTGGAGTTACCGGCCTATCCCTTACCCATGCACCCTCCCTGTCTGCACTGCCCAGGCCAGAGGGCAGAGCACAGGGGTTTCCCCAGACTCTGCCTCACCTCCCAAAGACACTCCCAGGCTTGGGGTTTTTCTATAGTTTGGAAGGGGGGTTGGTACAGGGAGGGGACCCTGAAAATAAAGAGATTGGATCTAAACCTGCTCTGAGTGAGATGGAATGGTTTGTGTTTTTCTTATGATGGTTACTTGGACCTTCTGCCTCCCAGAAAGCTGGTCTTCTGAACCCCTTCTGTTCTCACCTCATTCACTTTTCCCAGAGAACACTGCCTATAGAGTCGAATACCGATCCATCTGGACCTTAGTTTCCTCAGCTAAAATGGTGATAAAAATGGCCAATAGGGCTGCTGGAGTAGGTTGAGTGTGCTAGTGCCTATAAACACTCCTTACTGGCTGCAATGCCAAATGATTGTGACCCATTCCCCACCCAGCAGTAGATCATGGCCTCATCTTTTTCCTCGGCTTTTCACTCAGTCTGGTCTTTGCCAGCTTAAATGATTCTAAAACCTGCCACTTTCTCTACCTTCTCTGTGCTGCCTTAGGACACATGATTTTTTCACTTGGACTTTGTCCTTTTACCAGCCTCCCAATCTCCATCTTTACCTTATGCCATCTCCTACCAGCCATCACCCACTCACAGTGTTCTTTTCCTGTTTTTGTCAGTCATCTTAATTGGCTTTATTTTTATTCTAGAATTCGGCAACACTTCATTCCATAAAGTAGAATATTCCTGTAGGCTCAGCAGAAGAGGTTGGTTATATAGACAGAAAAGAGCTGTGAAGAAAGCAATAACAAAGATCAAAAAGTGGATTGGTCATTTGAAAGTTACCTTCTTCCTTTTGGTCAGGCTCTCACCTAGGTGAGAGTATGGTTAAAACTTTGGGCATTTGTACTACTCTAAGTTGCTATCATTTTGGGCTTCTAATCTCAACACATCCTCGTAAGTTGTAGGGTCCTCATGATCATGCACTTCTTGAGTTTCTGGCACTCCAGCCAAAGTGAGACCATTTGATGGTCAACAGATGACTGCAGACATTTAAAACTCTTTGAGAGGGTGCAATTAGCCAGGGTCCCCACAAACCAGACCAGATAAAATTGAACAGATCGAGGAGCCAGATGAGGAATCTACCTGTTTTAACCAAGTCGTCTGTTTGTTAATTTTTGCAACTGAGTCTTGATAGTACCTGATAGAATTTATCTATATGGAATGAGTAGTGTCAGCAATTGCACAGAGATTCCCCCTCCTCAATTGTTAGGTAGCATTTCTGTCATCTAGCATCCCAGGAATGTGTTTGGCCTGAAGATGTAGCTCAGTAGTAGAGTACCTACCTAGCATGCTTGAAGACTGCATTAGGGCTGTTGCTGAAGTTACTCAGGATATATGTGGACTAAAGGATGTCTTAGGACCTATAGAGATCTGGGTTTGATGTGACAGGTCAGTACCCAGTGTGGTTACCCACAGAAACTACTGATGGTGAAATTCTAATTATAGCATCATTCTTCCAAGTGAAAGAGGTAAGTATAAGCAAGGAAGAATTGGGAGGAAAGTCTTACAATAGGGAGTTTTGTTGTAGTAGTCTTGAGAGAAGTTTCCCACAGTGTGAATTCATCTTGTCCTCATTTGTAGTTTGAATGTCTATAGTTATGGCATCAGGCTTTTTTGTTTTGTTGTTGAGACTATATAGCCCAGGCTATCCTTGAACTTGGGATCCTCCTGCCTTACTTCTTGAGTGCTGGGATTATAGACAGGTGTGCACTAACAGCAAGCATTTTAGAGAACTATCTGAGTAGCCTGGTAGGCACTTGCATTCCACATGAGTGTCAATTTCAGGTGCCTTCACCTAGTGCTCAGTCCTCTTGTAGCTTCAGTTGTGCTTAGCTGAAGTGAGCCATACATTAGGCACAAAACTCACCCCCTTGAAATTTACATGAATTGTCCAGCTTTAGTTTTTACGGGTCCAGGAACTGAGCAGTTTTTATTCTTAGTTGGAGAACAGGAGTCTGATATTAGAGAAAACTAGAAGCCTGCAGAATCCAGTTCAGGCTGTAGATATATCATACAAACCCAAAAGCTATGAGCAGAACAAGAGTTTTCTTCTGAAACATTTTTCTCTATAACTACCTTTATTTTTACCAAAGGCAATCATGTTAAGACCAATTTGTTTGCAAAGTAGGTCTAGTTTCCTGGTTATTTGTATAAATGTAGCCAGAATAACCACATCAGCACTTTTTAAATTTGGTTGGAGATTGATAAGAAACCTCAGATTGGATTTTTAAAACACGAGGAAGCTGGGCATAGTGGCTTATGCCTTTAATCCCAGTGACTTTGGAGGCTGAGGCAGGAGGATTGCAAATTGGAGGCCACAGGAAAACTGTGTAACTTAGTGGGACCCTGTCTCAAGATAAAAAGTAAAAAATGGGCTGGGCATGCAGCTCAGTGGTAGAGCTCTTGCAAAGTATGTGTGAGGCTCTGGGTTCAGCCCCTTCTTGTTAGGTACCATTGAGTCAGTCTGACTTATAGCACCCATCATGGGGTTTCTTTATTTTATTTTATTTATTCATTTAACTTATTTTGTGGTACTGAGGGTTGGACCCAGGGCCTTGTGCTTGCATGCTTTGCAAGTGCTATAGCACTGAGCTGCACCTGTAGCCCATTTTTTTTACTTCTTCTGTTTTTTTTTTTTCTTTTTTTTGGAGGCAAGGTCTTGCTAAATTATGCACACTACCTCTGGTCTTGACCTTGTGATCCTCCTGCTTCTGCCTCCAAGTCAATGGGATTATAGGCATGTGCCACTGTGCCCAGCCACCTCATAAGGTTTCAGTAGCTGATTGTTTTGGGACTGTTTCAGGAGTGGATCACCACATCCTTCTTCCATTTCTGTGGTGCTAGGGATCCAACCGAGGGCCTCAGAGAGTGCAGAGTGGCACTCTGTCAACTGAGCTAAACCCCAGCCCGTGTTCAGCCCCTAAGTGCCACCAAAAAAACCCAAAAAACAAAAGCCCAGCCATAGCCCTGTGGCATCCGATCCTGTCAGATCTCAGAAGCTAAGCAGGGTCGGGCCTGGTTAGTACCTGGATGGGAGACCGCCTGGGAACACCAGAAGCTGTAGGCTTGGGAGAAGGGCCTGGCAACCCCCTCCCAAAAATCAATCTGCCATTGAAAACCCTACGAACAGCAGAGAAGCACTGACAATAGTGTTTCCCCTGTTGTACAGAGGGTCACTATGAGTCGGATACCAACTTGACGGCACCTAACAATCACCTTTAAGCTAGGAAGCCACACCAAGCCAAACTTCAGGCTTTACCTGAAATACCTACCTAATGTCTTGAGGTTTCTAGGCTTCCCAGGAAGTGACAGTTTTTAGTCAGAGTAAGGTGAAGAACCCTTGAAGCCAGGCATTCTGGGCACATCCTTAAAAATAGCATTCCAGTCAAAGCTAGTATTTCCAACTGTTGTTAGGTGCTGTCAAGTCAGGTCTGACCTCATACTGACCCCCATAGGGTTTTCAATGGCTGATTGTTTTGTGATTGTTTTCAGGAATGGACTACCATGTCCCCCCATTTTTGTGGTAGTAGAGATCGAACCTGGGTCCCCAGAGAGTGCTGAGCAGGTGCTGTACTGAGCTAAACCCCAGTCCTTCCAACTGTATCCTGTTCCAAAAATAACAGATTTTTAAAAATTGAACTTAATGCAAATTACTACAAAAATTAGCATACACATATTTCCAAATCCTTGATGGATTAGACTGTGACAAAAAGTGCTTTAATTTTTTGTTCACAAAAGTATATTTCATGAAATTGGTACAGACCATAGAGCTTGAAAGGAAAAGTTGCCTTAAGTTTGGAAAATCAAAAAGCAACATTTTAACCTAAAACTGTAAAAACCCATAAGTTTTTCTTAATCAGCTCAGTCTCATGTAATTCTTGTTTTGCTTCATCTTGGTCAGGAGTTTCATAACTCCATCAAAACTTCCATTAGAGGGCTTACCTAGCCCAAAGTTATTAGAATTCTGTACTTCTCAGAATTTTTTTTCATCTTTTTCATGAAGCTCCTTGACAAAAATACCTCACTTTGGGATTATAGCTGCTTCAGAAAGGGGTCAGAATGAAGTAGTTTAACTGTGGATAAAAGTAGCCATGAATAATTATCTGTTAAGAATTTGTTATCTGTCTTGTACACAGCAATTTAACATAACTGGAATCATGGAAATGATAGGCTACTGAGACACAGAATTTCCAGGAATCCTACAAAATGTTTAGAGCACACGTTAATATCCATGCCACTCAAAGAAGGCTAAACCACCTTTCTTATTTGACAATGCTTCCCATATAATTTACAACATAAGCCTAATGTTTCTGTACTTCCAGGGCCACTGTAGAAATTCCAAAGTTAGTTCATGTTGAAAAAAGACACTTTATTAGTTCAATTTAGGGATGTTTGACAGAAATATCAAAAGGCCCAGAACAAACAGGATCACAGATTATGAAATAAAGCCAAAATAAAAGAATTCAAAGGCACAGAAGAAGAGATTAACCCAGAATCGGTTTCCTATTTCAGCTTCCTGAAATTTTCCTATGAACAGATTTACAATTTAAGAAAATCCTATCATTTTAACAGTATTGCATCTGTACTTTTTATATTAATGCTTAATTTTTACAAAAATTTATAAATCTAACTTTAGCTAACTTGATTCCACATAAGATTTCTTTTTTTCCTTTATTTATTTACACGGGATCTTGCTATATATGTAACACATGCTGGTGTGGAGCCAAGGTCCTCCTACCTCAGCCTCCTGAGTGCTAGGATTACAACTGCACCACAACTCCTGGCCATAAAATTCCTTTTACAAGACTCTTCCTCCAGAAACCTTTCACAACCTTCAGTTGCTAGTCATTTGCTGTATATTTTCTCTCTCACATTGCAAAAGCCCCTCCTTATTTCTCACAACAAAAACATCTCTATAAAACATAACCGTACTGTCCTTACATATGCAATTGTTTCCTTTTTTAGTTTTAGTTACCATATATTAACATTTTAATCCTTGACAATCATGAATCAGCATTTTGTAGCCTAACACCATCTTGCAATTTCTAAATATATGTAGTTTGTCACCGGTTTTTAAATGTAGTACAGAATGAATTTGCTGACAGACTCAAATACTTAGCTTTTTATGCTATATAAAAACCAAGGTATATAAACTTTATGCATAATAATTGATGTTTTAATATTTTAACTTATGGGGAAATGACCCAGCACTGAATTTCACTTTAAGGTTTCAAGGTACCAGAAAGATTTTGAAACTATGAAGAATTTTTGAATGTTAATGCTGTTTGCATTTACCTAATTTATTTATAACAATCTGAATTGCTTATGGGAAAACAAAACTAGTGATCATCTTATTTTTTTTCTTTTGCTCTAACCAGAGCTTGTGAGACAGTAAATATAGGTACCCTCCTCAATTCTTCTCCTACCACTCCTTCTCCCTTTCCCCACCCAACCCCAGGCTGGATCCTGAGCACCTGGAGCCCAGAACACCTATGAAGAGCAGGGCCACCTAGGTCCTTTGACTTACACATTTGGTGCAGAGTCAAGGTCAGTGCCCAGAGGATCCAACCTTCCCAGCATGGCCAGAGACAGAACAGAGCTAGAGAAGGTAGATGGGGCACACTGAGCCTGGTCTCACTCGGAGGTTGACAGTCCAGGCACCATAGAAACCTACCTGTTTCTAGGCTTCTCATGGCTACCTATCCAGACCCAGAGGCTCAAAACCACAGACAAGCTCAGAACAAGAAGTGGACAAGGTCACAGGGGAGCCCAATAGCTGATCCTCAACAATCTCAAGCTTATCAACAAAGAATCAAAAATTTCACAGGAAAAAAAGACTAAAGCAAAAGGTTAAAAGTCAAATATGTTTCCCTTTTCCTTCCTTTTCATTCACAGCTGATACATAACAAGCAATTCACTTTCCTTATACATTTCTACTCCTAGGCTGGACCAATAGCTTCATGGCCTCATATATCTAGGAGATAATAAGGGTTGGGTGGCCAATAATCTAGGGAAAAAGAAAGAAATATATGCTTGTGTTGTGATTGATGGCTTTATGTAAGTGCTTATAATTTTCCTTAAGTTAAATAGAATTCTTTCATGTATTTTGGTATAAGCCTATCATGTACCCATAACAAATGTACATGTGGACAGCACAGACACACAAACAGATCTTATAGCTTAAGGGTTTTTTTTTATTTTGTTTTTTTTATAACTTTGGGGTCCGGGGCCTCCTGCATGCTAGGCAAGTGCTGTACCATCCCAAGACTGGTTTGCTAGTCTTTGGTTTTCCTGGTGCTGGGGATTGAATCCAGGGTATTACTTACATTAGGCAGCACTCCACCACTGAACTACATCCCTAGCCATTTGCTAGTTTTGAAAGTTTTTCTCCATTTAGGGTACCACTTCAATCATTCTTCCCATCACCCTAAGCAAGTGTTAGCTAGGAAACCCTTGATTTGAAAGTGTTTCAAAATAGTCTTGTTAATTTAGCTTGTTTCTTGATTAGATTACTGATTTCTTCATGTAGCCCTTTAGCAACTAGGACAAAGGCATTTTCTATGCCTGTTTGACCTTTGTAAATATTTCACTGGCCTTTTTTTATCTTTGGGGTGACAAGTGAAAAGTATGGTAGATTTTAGTTGCTTAATGTTTTCATACGGTCTTTTGTAAGAAGTCTTTTTTTCTCCTTTCATTTTTTTTCTTTTATTTTTTTTCTTCTTTTCTTTCTCTTTTGCTGTACTGGGGAGTTGAGCCTAAGGCCTCACACATGGTTTTGCAAGTGGTCTACTATTGAGCTGCACCTCCAGCCCATTTTTTACTTTTTATTTTGAGGCAGTATCTTGCTCAGTAACATAGGCTGCTTCAGGCCTCAAACTTGCCATTCCCCTGCCTCCACCTCCTGAGTCTCTGGGATTACACGTGTGTGACGCCACACCCAGCTTCTAAAAAGCCTTTTAAAAGACACAGTGACAGATTTGTTTGAGGAGTTGGGGGTGTCAGGAGACATAGGGCCTGTCTGCCCATCTTGGACATTTGCTCTGTTCTATAACAACTGGCCAAGTTCTTTCAAACTTATGCTTCTTCACAGTTTACACATTGTCCTTCTTGTCCTAACTTCACTCCTTTATTTCCCACAAGTTGCTCAATTTTAACGACTTCATCTTCCCAAGAGAACATTTGCCATAACATCTTTTTTGAGTTATTCAGAGTTTATATGTAAGTGATAAAAATGTGGCTCTATAGGCTGGTCTCATTGATAAGTAGATGGGGGAGGGCAGCACCCAGAGATAGTCTTTGTTCCAACCTGGGCATGGACTCCTTGTGCCTCTGCTGCCTGGGAAATGGCCATTCAACCATTAAGCTGCTGCTCTGTTTATCTGAGAAGTCTCCACTCTGGATGACTTTAAGATGTGTATATTCCTACTGAGAGGATTTCCTCTAGCCTAGAACACTAAAGCCCATCAGAAGGGGATTTGGGTCTGGGTTCTTTCCTTCCATCTTTACATGTCCTCAAAGGTTGCAGGCCTGCTAGAATCCTTAACAGGACATTTCTAACTTCCAGCCACCAGTTTTGTAATGTTGTTGTTATGTGCTGTCAAGTTGTGTCCAACTTATAGTGACACTGAGGGTTTTCAATGGCTGATTGTTTTGGGATGGCCTTGGGAGTGGGTTGCCATGTCCTCCCATTTTTGTGGTGCTGGGAATCGAACCTGGGACCTCAGAGACTGCAGAGCGGCTCTCTACCAACTGAGCTAAATCCCAGCCTTCTGTAACATACTTCCATCAAAGCTATGTTGAGGATGGAGGATGGAGGCTGGGCATGGGACAGTCCTCAGACTCCTCTGGATATAGAACTGCACAGAGAAAGAAGTCTGTTGTCTCCTGTGTCCAGCATCTTTTTTTTTTTTTTTTTTTTTTTTTTTTTTTTTGTGGTAGTGGGGTTTGAACCCAGGGCCTCGCGCTTGCATGCTTTGCAAGTGCTGTACTATTGAGGTGCACCCTCAACCCATTTTTTTACTTTTTGAGACAGGGTCTCACTAACATAGGCAGAGTGCTTCTCAACTGAGACAGGGTCTCACTAACATAGGCAGAGTGCTTCTCAACTGGTCTCGAACTTGCGATCCTCCTGCCTCTGCCTCCCGAGCCACTGTGATTACAGGTGTGCGCCATTGCGCCTGCTTCAGCATCTACATTTTTGAGACATGGTTTCACTATCCACCCCAGACTGGTCTGGAACTTAAGATCTTCCTGCCTCCACTTCCCACATGCTGGGATTATAAGCATGAGCCACCAGGACTGGCTTGCTTTTATGTTAATTACAGTCCACTTCTGCAGCATTTGGCTCTATAGAAAGAGGGTGTGTATGTAAAAGCATTTCCTGGGTGCTCTGCTAAGTTCTTTACATTATTGCATTATTTTACTCCTCACAGTAATCCTCTGGGATAGAGATACTCATCCCATGTTACAGATTGGGCATTGAAACTTACACTTGAATAATTTGTCCAAGCCCATGTCACTTGAAGGAGGTAGACATGGTGCAAATACTGCTCTTGATTTCTGTGTCTTCTGGCTCTCCTCCTCCTCTATGCATTCCTCAGTGTTCTTTGCTGACGTCCTCTTGTGCCTGTACCCCTCTACCATCTTTAGAGTACACACTCCCTGGATGACCTAACCCATGGCTTCAGACTCTAATATCCCCCCTGCCCAGGGGATATATACAGATACCCACTGGGTATCTGCACTTCAATGTCCTTAAGGACATGAGTGGAGCTCTGCCCAGGCATATATAGAGATACCCATTGGGTATCTGCACATGAATGTCCTTACGGACATGAGTCAAGCTCTGCTCAGCTCCAGTCTAGTTTCCTTCACGAATCCCTATCTTGAAGAATGGTAACACTGTCCACCCCGTTGTCCATGTCAACATTTTCCACTCCTGCCTCTCCAGCTGCTAATTTTTTCTGTGGTATGTCTTAGCTCCTCATTTGTCCCTCTGCTTTAGGATAGACACTTCATATCTTGGATTTTTGTAAGAACCTAGTCTCCCTGCTGTTAACTTCCCTCTAGGCTTTGCCCTTTACCACCAGAGTTCCTCACTACCCACTGACTAAACTCTAGACCAGGAGTGTCCGACCTTTTTGGCTTCCCTGGGCCACAATTAGTAAAGAGGAATTGTCTTGGGCCTCACATAAATTATGTAATATAGTTAGTGTATGTACATAGTAAGACTTCTCTTTATTTTTATTATAAAGTTTAGGGAAATGAGAACAATATATAAAAGTAGTGGGAAATTTGACCAGTTTTGTAAAACTGTCTAGTTTGATGAAGTAGTTGCATTTCACAGCATCTAGAACTGGGTTGAATTAGATGTACAAAAAGATTTGGCATTTGCTTTGTTTTACTTGCCAAGTTGTCAAAAGCTCGTGTAAGTAATCTCTGATGCACCAAGTGGTTTCAAACAGCTTTAAATTACTTTGAATTCAACCCACTGTATTCGACTCTGTGGCCGGGATGGTACTAAACTGATGTGTGTTACAGATTGTGAGATACTTATACTTACTCAAAAGCTAGTATTTGATAGCATAGTGCCATCCCAGTATGCTGTTAAGAAGCATTAGATTCTGTAAACATACACAATATCATTTTGGAACTTCCAAATTTGAACTGTGTGTGGGGTCAGAAAAAAAGTGCTAAAAAGCAAATGATGCTAAAATATTTTGGGGGACATATTACTAGCTGTTGTGGGCTAATTGGACATGCCTATTGAACACCCTTAGGCATGGCATAGAAGCTCTCCAGGATCTGACCACCTCTCTTTCTAGCTCAACGCATCCCTTCCCAAAATCTGTTCCCTAGACTCAAGCTACATGGGAGTAACTGTGGAAAGACTTGCATGGTCTGGCTTGATATGCCCTTATGGATGCTGTTGGTTCTACCTCTAATGCTTGTCTTCTCCCACTGGCTAACCCTTATTGTCCTTTATGATTCAGCTCAGAAATCACTGCTCAGACACCTTCTTGGTCTGAATTAGAGTTGTCCCTCTCGTGTACTACTCTCTCATTTTATTCTGTTTTGGATTTTTCAGACAGGATTTTGTTGTGCATCCCAGATGTCCTTGCACTTGCTATGCAAACCAGGCCTCAAACTTGCAATCCCCCCACCTTAGCCTCCGAAGTGGTGGGATTACAGGCATGTACCACCATGCCTGGCTGTCAGTTCTTACCAGACTGTATTTACCATTGGTTTGCTCTGTCATGTGTACCAGACTGTAAGCTCCTGGAGAATAGGAACTGCCCTTTGCTACAGGCCCTCAAACACTTTTGAGCATATGACACTGAGAGGCAGCACTGCAGTGTTCAGAGCATACTCAAGCCTGAATGCCTGGAAGTGCATCCTGGCTCTACCTTTTGTCAGCTGTGACTTGAGTAAGTTGCTTAACCTGAGTCTCTATTTCCTCACTCTAAAATGGGGATCATAGGACACTTACATCAAAGGGTTGCTGTGAAGACTAATCTAATTAATATGAAGTACCTAAAATACAGCCTGGCACATAGGACTTTTGGCAGTGTTAACCTCTTATTAACCCAGACTCTGGGCCATACGAGAGGCATCTGTTATGGTGCACTACTATACTTGGGACTGAATAAATGGAGTCTTGATTCTCAGAGGTTAAGAGTTAATGTGTAATCTCTTGCCACTTATAATTAGGTTTGGCCAACTCCCCTTTGGTTTTTGTCTTTAATTTGGCTTCTGGCACATTAAAAAGCTCATGAAAATCTATAGCTAATGAATATAATCTTAAAAGATGACCACTGAATTATTGTTATTTAACATGAAGACTATCCATTAATACTTATTCTTTAGGACAGTTGGTTTTCCAATCACTTCAAATGTATTCATAGAACAAGCCAATTTTAAAGGAAAGAGTAGGAGCTGTGACAGCTATGGGGATCCCAACAAGGGGGTTTGGTTGTCTTTTATGAATACCATCAATGTGACAAAGCTCTAAGGACTCTGTTGCAAATCCTTCTAAGAAGGTATCCCTATGGATAAGGATGGCTCATTAGAATCACTGAGACAGCTTGGCATGGTGGCACATGCCTATAATCCCAGCATTCAGGAGGCTGAGACAGGATTGCAGAGTTCAAGGACAGCCAGAGCTATACTGTGAGATCTTTTCTCAAAAAAACAAAGGCTGAGGGTGTAGGTCAGTGGTAGAGAAATAATGGAGCACTTGCCTAGCATGTGCAAGGCCCTGGGTTTGATCTTCAACACTGGGGTAAGTCACTGAGACAAGCAACTACCCCAAGAACAGTCTTTAAAGGCAAGTCATTAAGCCCACGGTCACCCTAAAACAAAAGCATTATCTGCAGTCCCCAGGCTTTAGTGTGAGAAGCACACATTTGGCAGGATCAACTGGTACCATGCTTTGAGAGAAGGGATATCATTACAAGTACTACCAGCCATAGAGTCTCCTGATCTCTGACACTGGAATTCCAAACCTGGAAATTTAACCTAAGTAAATTATTCAGTAAGAGGAAAATAATTTTATGTGCCAGGTAGGCTGGGATTAGTTACTTAAGCAGTTCACATATAAGTTAATTACTTTAGCAGTTTACATATACTGTCTGACCATTACATAAACATTGTCCCATTTTATAGGTGAGAATACAGTATAATCTGTGACAGAAGACAACTGCCAGTCCAGAAGACTGTTGAAAGCCCATGTTGTTGTTGTCAGATGCCATTGAGTCGGGTCCGACTCATAGTGACCCTCATAGGGTTTTCAATGGCTGATTGTTTCGGGATTGACTTGGGAGTGGATTGCCATGTCCTTCTCCCAATTTTGTGGTGTTGGGAATTGAACTCGGGACCCCAGAGACTGCACAGTGGCACTCTACCAACTGAGCTAAATCCCTTAGTTCAAAGCCCATAGGTACAGCATTATCAAGAATTAGCAAGCACCGAGGCTGAGGCAAGAGGATTGCAAGTTCGAGACCAGAGGTAGTTTGCATAACTTAGTGAGACTCTCTCAAAAAGTAAAAAAAAAAATGGGCTGGGGTACAGCTCAGTGGTCCAGCACTTGCAAAGCATGCAAGCGTGAGGTCCTGGGTTCAACCCCAAGCACTGCAGGGGGGAAAAAAAAAGAGCAAGCACCCACCATCAGGGCATGGAATTTAACAAACTAGCATAACATGGACTCTTGTGTTGTTAGGTGCTGTGTCAGGTCAGTATCCAACTCATAGTGACCCTATATACAACAGGTGAAACACTATTGTCAGTGCTTTCCGGCTTTTCATAGGGCTTTCAATAGCTGATTTGGGGGTGGGGGGGCGGAATGGGTTGCAGAGTCCTTCTACCAAGCCTATAGTATCTGGTGTTCCTAGGCGGTCTCCTATCCAAGTACTTAATCAGGCCCAACTCTGCTTAGCTTCAGAGATCTGACTGGATTGGACACCACAGGGCTATGGCTACAGGCAACATGGACTCTTAGGCAGTCTTAAAATTTTGAAGACTGTACTAACTTGGGAAATACATGGTCTTGACACTAAAAAGGTATGGTGGTAGGATTGTGGGAAATCTAATATTTTCAATTATTCATCTTCTCAACTAAAGAACACTACATGCTATGAAGCCTAGCTTCTAAAAATGTTATAAAATCTAATGTTCTGTTCAGATGTGAAATCTTAGCACTGGCAGAGCAAAGGAACTTGATGAGGGAGCCCAAGTACAGAGCAGGGACTTCTTCCAGTCTAGCATTCTTTTTCTGCAGAATGCTTGCCTGTTAGATGTTTGTCAGGGAAGAGAGCAGCTGTTATACTCCTTTTAAAGAAACTTGATTCAAGTATTTATGCAACATCTACAACTTTCTAGGGATTGCTCCCTCTCAGCACTGGAGATACATGAGTGAATAAAACAAAAATCACTACTCTCAACATTTACCTTTATGGTGAGTAGGGGGGAAACAGTATCGTACATACAATGGGGCAGGATCCTGAGGTATAAAAGAGACCAAGGTGGATACCCCAGGAAAAGCTTTAAACTTTTTCTGTAGAAAGCAGAGAGGGGTATTGAGTTTACAGGATTTTCTGAACAGTAGAGCTGTTAACTATATATGCATGTGCTGACAAAAATGCCCTTTGGCTTATTAAATTTAGGCAGTTATGAAACCTGTTTATTCTCAAAATTTCCTTTACCCTGGAACCCCTCTTTCTGAGTTTGCATAATTAGCAATAGACCTTAACACTTCCCTAAGATACTCTAAAGGGCTGGGATTTAGCTCAGTTGGTAGAGTGCTGCACTGCAGTCTCTGAGGTCCCGAGTTCAATTCCCAGCACCGCAAAAAATGGGAGAAGGACCTGGCAATCCACTCCCAAGGCAATCCCGAAACAGTCAGCCATTGAAAACCCTGTGAGGGTCGCTATGAGTTGGATACCGACTCGATGGCACCTAACAACAAGAAGACACTCTAAAATGAAAATGTTGGTCTGGTTCTCTTCTCACAAGTACAACAGTCCTATTAGCCAGGTGTGGTGGTGCATGCCTATAATCCTACTACTTGGAAGCTGGAGCAGGAGGATCATAAATGCAAGACAAGCCTGGGCCACATAGCTAGACTCTATCCCAAAAGCAAAAACAAAACAAAACAAAACCCTAAAGTGCCTTCCTTTCACCACTCCAAAGCAAGGTTCCTTCCAACTGAGCTGAGGTTTATGAGATAGAGGATGTTAGAGGCTGATACTAGTATGTTTAGGTAATCTAGAGCAACCCATCATTTTCAGAAATCCCATTCTAACCAAACAGTAACATCAGCTGGAATATCTTAAAGGGTCAGCTTAAGTCCTGAGAATGTGCTTTGAGAATGGAGTTAAAAACTAGGGTTGAAGTTGCCAGCATTACTGTTTGCCAAACAATTGCCAAACTGTGAAGTCCCCATGTCTTCCCCTAAGGAGTGCCACTAAGTAAAGAACAAAACATACATTCACACAAAAGCAGTGGAGTGCTAATTATACAAGAGGCACTGATCCTTGCTTTATTCACACAGTAACATCCAACATTGGGAATTGGGTGGGCATACATACAAAAAAAAAAAAAAAAAAGGAAAATGGGGTCATAAACAGCAGTTGGGTTCATCACAGCAATGGTGGCAGCTCAGCCAAGGTATGGTCACCTCAGGAGGACCTACTCGGTTGAGGGAAGGCTTCCTCCACCACTTCACAGCCAAGGTATTTGACAACACTGGCCTATACTTAAAAATTAAGGATCACGGTGATTAAGAACAATGTGGTGAAGACATCCAGGGCTGAGTGACTGCTCCTAGGCTTAGCATGAACAGTATGGCAATAGGAAAGTAAGAAGCCCTGTGTGTACCCTTATCCTCAGCAGGTCCAAGCAAGGCAGTTCACAGAACAGACCCACAAGATGGCCAACTCCTTGGTATGCCCACGGAGAGTACCCTTCCAGCAAAGTTCTTGGGAGGTTGAACTGGAGGCACCAGAAACACCACAAGCAGTACCATCTCTTGGTTTCTCATGGTCACATTCAAAAGTTAGTTTAGTACAGAATACAGAAAAGCATTCATGGTGGGCCTTTTTCAGACTCAGAATACAAGGTCAGGGGATGTGGGGTGTGTGAGAAAAAACCCTCCCCTAGCATCACCGTTTGGATTCTCAGAAGAGTTCCTGGTACTGCATACCACACTGTTTTCTCCTTAATACAGATGCCCAAGTAGCATTAATGTGCCAGTTATAAGACATACTTTCAGGCCAAAAGAGAATTCTAAGGAGGGGGGGGGCCCCCTAGCACCTTGTATTTCCCTCATGAGGGGAATGAGGACTTGGCAGTGAGGTAGCAACAATCCTCACATAAGGAAAAGAAATCATATCTACAGTCTCCCTCAATATTGAAAACAAGCTGTTGTCCCAAATCTCATGCTCTAACCACCCTCTATGGGAAGCATGTCTACTCTAGTCATATTGCAATAGAAGCTGAGAATAAAACTGGCTACACAGCTGAAGTACCTGCCAATATCCACTTTTCTCAAGACTAAGATACAGAGACCTCACCAAAGCCCAGGTACAAACTTGTGTTGTTTTGTTTATTGCTGAATTCAACATTTTTTTTATAGAAAAGAAAACCGAAGGACAAATCAAATTGAAAGAATCATTGTTATAATAACTTTAATTTATCTTGCATTTTACAGAAGTCTATGAACGATTTTAAAAAAGCACCTCCTTACCCCAATACATTTCTCTGACAGTTGTTAAAGTAGGCAATGAGTATGTCAACAGCTTGAGCATCAGCATCTTGCAAGGATCTCAGATCACTCACCAAAAAACTTGGCAGCTTCTCTTGTGTTTTTAATACCATTGCATATCACTCTGATGGTAAACCTGTCCAGCCAGATCTCCACAACACACTTTGCAAAATCAGTGGTGATTAGCAAATTAGTTAGCTTTGGCACGGAGCTGTGCTCGCTTGCCTGTGACAGCCTGGAAGCCAGTTTTAATACTGGCAACAGAGCATCGAGAATGACAAGTTTCACACTGTAAGAAATAGAGTCGGGTGTCCTTCTGCAGGATTGTGTCCGGTGATCGGCATGTGTGACAAGTGACGTATTCCTCTGCAGGAAAAAAAATACAGCATTACCTAGTAACCATATTGAGGTGGAAGTTCCTGTTTTCCCAAGGAAATCCATAAGCCCAGGCTCAGAGGACAGTTTATGTAGGCACTCAGACCAGGGAAGCTTAGCTAAACTTAGGTATTCTATAAGTAAGAAAATACAAGCTGTCTGCTGTAATGCTTCTGGCACTAAAACATGGGTTGAAAAAGTCTCCAAGTGCCCTCAGATGATGGGAAGCTTGCTGGCTTCTTATGCTTGACTCTATCTACAGGTAAGCCATCTAGGCTTCCTAGGTGGGAACAGGCATGCCATGCCAATTTTAAATGATTAATAAGATAGCAAAAGTGGGCCGGGCTGGGCCAGGCCAGAATCAGGCTGATTTCTCTGACTTGGCCGTCAGCTACAGAATCAACCTTCCACCCTCTCTTCACTATTATTTTCCCCCTGAATGCTTTTCCAGGCTCAATACAAACAAACGGCTCTCCTCAAAACACTGCAGCCTAATGAGAACATTTCACAGAGATGTAATGAAATTAAATTATACACTTACTGATATATCTTCTCAAGACATTTTCTATCTGTTTCTGTTGGAATCTTCCTTTGATTACAAGTTGGTTATTACCATCTATAGAACCACTATGAAAGAGAACAAAAATATCCCTATTATTTTTGGGTTTTTTTGGAAGGAACCAAATTCTAATATATTCAGTCATGTAGGATAAGTGTGAGGATCAATGTGCTATACTATCTGGTATCTCAAGTTTTATCTTATATTTTTTTGAGACAGGGTCTTGCTAGGTATCCCAGACTAGCCTCAAACTCCTGACCCTTCTGTCTCAGCTTCCCAAGTGCTTGGATTATTCCTAGCCTCAAATTTATTTATTATTTATTATTTTTTAATTTTTTTGCAGTACTAGGGGTTGAACCCAGGGCCTTGCACTTGCATGCTTTGCAAGTGCTGGACCACTGAGCTGCCGCCTCCAGCCCATTTTTTAACTTTTTGAGACAAGGTCTCGCTAAATTACCCATACTGCCTCTAGTCTCGAACTTGCAATCCTCCTGCCTATGCCTCCTGAGCCACTGGGATTACAGACATGCGCCACGGCACCCAGCCAAAATTTATTTTTAAGTAGTTGATGGCTGATGACCTAGCTATGTTTCCTAACATTAAATCCAATTTGAACCAATTATACTTAAAATAATCAGATTTATAATTGATTGTGAGTCTAAAACAAACTGATTCCTTAATTGTATTACGGCCCATTTATCCAACAAAGAAAAACAAACTTTTACTGAGGGCATACCATGTGTAAAGCAAGTAACAAAGCTATAAATATAAAAATATGAAAAGGCTGTATCTGTTTTTAAAAATTTTAAACAAGGTGCAGTGGTACACACCTGTGGTCTCAGTTAATCAGGTGGTTGAGGCAAAGAGGATCCTTGAGTTCAGGAGTTCAGAGCCAGCCTAAGCAACATAGTAAGACCCATTATAAAAAAATAAATAAGTAAAAAGTTCAAACCATCCAACATTTTGATCTAGTCATGGGTAGAAGTACAGCTGAAAATACACTAAAGTTAGCTGGGCATGGTGGTGCATGCTTGTAATGCTAGAGACTGGGGACGCAGAGGCAGGAGGATCATTAAGTTTGAGGCCAGAGGCAGTCTACATAATTTTGTAAGACCTTATCTCAAAAAGTAAAAAAAATGGGCTGTGGGTGCAGATCAGTGGTACAGCACTTGCACAGCATGCAAGTGCAAGGCCCTGGGTTCAACTCCCAGTACCAAAAACAAAAAAAGGCTGGAATGTAGATCAATGGTAGAGGGCTTGCAAAGTGTGTGCAAGGCCCTGGATTCAGCCCCCTAGTACCACTAAAAAAAAAAAAAAAGAATGAACAAACGAGCAATATACTAAAGTTGATTATGGTGATGGTTATACATATTAATGTTAATGTAAACATTAAAAACCAATGAATTAATAAGTAAATATGAGTTGTATCTCAAAAAAGCTGTTGTAACCAAATGTTTAGCTGAAACCATGGGCCACAAACTCTCAATGGTACTTAATAATAAACTTGATTAGAAGCTGTTTATAAGCACTTTTGAAAAAGCAAAGCTCTAGGCTAGACAAGATTATGTATAAAAAACTGTAAGTCAAAAAGTAAAACAACAAAATTCAGTCAGGCAGAGTTTAATGTAAATTTGTTCCGTATCTTATGATAAAATGACTTTTGCAAGAACTTTTCCTGTGATTTTCCTTTAACTATAAGGGTTTATTATCACCCTCCACAGCCTATAGCCCTTAATCCCAAACTGTAGTAATTCCAACACAGGACATTATTTTCATTCAGTATAAGGGAAAAAAAAGTAAATTTTCTCAACCCTAAAACCTTCACCCATTGACCTTTAAGTTCACTGGTCATAACTTGTTATAATTTATCCTACCTGCAAAAATGGTAGGTTATCCTGAGAAGTTAAAAAAAAAAAAAAAAAAAAAGGAAAAGAAAAAAATAAAAAAAAATTAGGCACATTGGTGCACACTTATAACCCCAGTGACTTGGGAGGCAGAGACAAGAGGATCACAAGTTTGAGGCCAGAGGCAGCCAGTGTAATTTAGTGAGACCCTGTCTCAAAGGGGGCTGGGAGTACAGTTCAGTGGTAGAACACTTACAAAGTATGGTGAGGCCCTGGGTTTGATCCTCCAGTGCCAAAAAAAATTAATTAATTAAAAAATATTGCTAGCTTTTTCTCCTTTACAAGTTTATGCTCAAAAACAAACAATGATCATAACAAATCTGTATTTAAAACCCCCAATTCTACAACAGAGCTTATATATCCACCATGGTCAAGTAAATTACCCCTTAACACCACTGCAAGTATAGCAAAATCCAACTATGAGTTTTAATGTTGTTGCTAGGTCCTATCAAGTTGGGTCCAACTCAGCAACCCTATGTATAACAGATGAAACACTCCTTGACACTTTGCCATGCCTGGCATTGTATCAGTGCTTCTCTGCTATTCATAGGGTTTTCAACGGCTGATTGTTTTTTGCAAGTGGGCTGCCGGGTCTTTCTCCCAAGCCTGTAGTACCTGGTGTTCCCAGGCGTTCTCCCATACAAATATTAACCAGGCCAGATCCTGCTTAGCTTTTAAGATCTGATGGGATCAGACAGGTATGAGTTTTAGCAGAGTAGGAAAACTACAGAACATCTTAATAATTCCTGTACTGCAGACGAGACACAAGAATTAAGGCTTTTAGGAGCTCAAACTCCAGGGGCAAACAGACTTGAGCTTGCATTTTGACTATGCTACAACATAGCCATGTGACATACTTAAGCGAACCTGCTTCCAAATCTGAGGAAAGGGATATTATTTTCTACTTTATAGAACTATTTTAAAGATGAATTGAGATGGTATACCAAATGGCACTTGGCAAAATGTGAAGCACATAATAGGTGCTCAATATGTGTTAGTTATTACTATAAACTAGGTGTTATTTATTTTTGAGAAAGTGTCTCCCTATGCAGCCCATGCTGGCCTTGAACTCATGATTCTCTTGCCTCAGCTTCCAGAGTGCTAGGATTATGGCATGCACCCCCATGCCATGCTTGTTTTCTTTTCCCTTCTTCCCTTCCTTCTCCCTTCCCCTCGCCTGCCTGCCTGCCTTCCTGCCTTCCTTCCTTCCTTCCTAACTTCCTTCCTTCCTTCCTTCCTTTCTTTCTTGTGGCACCTGGGGGTTGAACCCAGATCCTCACATATATTTGCTAGTGTTCTACCACTGGGCTGCACACTCAGCCCTTTTTAAATTTTTTACCTTGAGTCAGGGTCTCTCTAAGTTACACAGGTTGCCTCTGGCCTTGAACTTGCGATCCTTCTGCCTCCATCTCCCAAGTTGCTGGGATTATAGGTGTGACCCACCATGCCTGGCTCACATTATTTATTTTTAAAGGGACATTTGGGCTGGGTGTAGAGACACACATCTGCAATCTCAGCAACTCAGGAGGCAGAGGCCAGAGAATCACAAGTTGAAGGCCAGAGGAGCCTGCATAACTTAGGGCAACCCTGTCTCAAGATAAAAAATAAAAAAGGGGTAGGGGTACAACTCAGTGGTAGAGCACTTGTAGAGTGTATGCGAGGCCCTGGGTTTGATTCCACAGTACTATACACACATGCGCACATACATACACAAGAGACATTGGGCTTCCTCTGCACTTACAGTGCTCAAAGCCATCTGTCTGTGCTCCATGATCCATAGATCCTGCCCTCCCTGAATTGAGATGGATTGACTCAGTGCAGGTAAGTCTGCAGACAGGGAAGTAGCTAATCTCAGATCCTTGTTTCAGTGGTTTCTCTTGTGCCATACACCAATTTACAAGCTCTACTTCTTCAATAGCTTCTTACCAATGAAGAAAAAAATTGACTTAATATTTGCTCCATATAAAAAGATCCAACAATTACAACTAGTGACAGGAAACTAAATATGGTAGTACCTGTGGTACCTACTTTGGTACACCAAGAGGCCTGTTCAGATAAACCACTGTCAACTCTGTACCCCACTCCTAAGCAGCAAAGCTCTCCCACAGAAATGATTTCACTTCCACATTGGCCTAAAAGTTCCTCTGATAGTAAGGTGAATGTTTTTTTCTGAGCTCCTTTTAAGAGTGGTTCTTATGAAATGTTCAGTAACACTCACCATACGTGAATGTGAATACAGTTTCTTACCTTGTACCCAATTCTGCCAATAAAAATGCAAGGAGATGTTTGGGTTGACGATGCAATCTAAAAAGAAAATCAAACACAAAGTTTCTCTTTCATGGAGCTCTAACCAAACTTCTAAAAAAACCATCCTGTTCACTATTTTAATCTGTGATTACTTAGCTATTAGCTGAATTTCAATGTACAGTTCATTAAAACTTCAAAACAAAGATACATACTAAAAGTACCCCTTATTTATACTTAGATGCTTATAAAACAGTATTTCGAGCTATTTACAAATGCATACATAAGTAAATATCTAAAGCATGGATGGAAAGGTAAACAGTAACTTTAGAGGACATTATCTTCCAGTGAGAAGGAAAGAGAAAAGGCTTATAAAGAGATATAAAGTGTCAATATACACCAAGCTTAGGTAATGGGTATTTGGATGTCTGTCATACTAATCCCTATATATTCCTTGCTTGAAATTGTTCATTTTTTAAAAATGGAACTATGTATGTATTCTATGGTAGCATAACAGCATAAAAATGGAAACAGCTTATGTGTTCACCAACTGGGAAGTAGTTAAATAAATTATGATGCCGATATTATGACATTAAATACATTCACTCAGTAGGGTATAATCCTGATTTTAGAACAAGAGAAAAAAAAGCACATAAAAAATAAAAAAGCAAGAACAAAGTAATGTCATTCATTATTTTCACTTTTTCTTCCCCCCAGTACAGGGAGGTTGAACTTAGGGTTTCACATATGCTTTCCAAGTGCTCTACCACTGAGCCACAACCTCAGCCCATTTTTTACTTTTATTAAATTTTGAAATAGGGTCTCACTAAGTTATGCAGGGGGCTGGGATTTAGCTCAGTTGGTAGAACGCTGTGCTGCAGTCTCTGAGGTCTCGAGTTCAATTCCCAGCACCGCAAAAATGGGAGAAGGGCCTGGCAATCCACTCCCAAGGCAATCCTGATACAGTTGCCATTGAAAACCGTATGAGGGTCGCTATGAATCGGATACCGACTCAACGGCACCTAACAACAACAAGTTATGCAGGCTGCCTCTGGCCTCAAATTTGTGATTCCCCTGCCTCTGCCTCCCAAGTCACTGGGATTACAGGCCATGTGCCACTGCTCTGGCTTATTTTCACTTTTAAAATCTATACACTTTGGCATTGTTTGAACTTGTTCTAATAAGCAGGTACTACTATTACAATTTTTTAATTGCTTGTACTTTCCCAAAATATAATGGGTGAGAATTAGTGAAAATACAACAAAACAGGTAAGTTCTTATACTGCTGATAGGAGTATAAATTGGTATAAATCTTGGTAGAGCATAATTTGCCAATGTTTGCCGTAAAAATACCATTTCTTTTAATTCAGCAATTTGATTTTGGGAACTTTTGAATTAAGGATCCATTCTGAGCTACTTTTTTTTTTTTTTTTTTTTTTTGAAACAGGGTCTTACTATGCAGCCCAGGCTGGCCTGTGATCCTCCTGCCTCAGCCTCCTGAATGCTGTGATTACAGGTGTGTTCACCCATGCCCTGCTTTCTGAGCTATCGTTAATACATGTCTAAAGATGTTCCCTGAAGCGTTGCCTCCAATAATAAAAACCGGTCCAATTTAAGGAATTATTAGATTGTATTCTGTAGCTATTTAAAAACACATGGAGAGAAGCTGGGTGTGGTGGTGCATGCCTATAATCCCAGCGACTCGGGAGGTAGGAGGATTGCAAGTTCGAGACCAGAGGCAGTCTGCATAATTTAGTGAGACCCTATTTCAAAAAGTATTTAAAACAAAAACAAAACAAAACAAAATGCTGGGGGTGCAGCTCAGTGGTACAGCACTTGCAAAGCATGTAAGCTTGAGGCCCTGGGTTCAACCCCCAGTACCACAAAAAACAAACAAACAAACAAACAACAAACAAAAAAACATATGAAGACTAATGACATGAGTAAAAGTTTCATAGTATAGTAATAAAATACGGTAGCTGCGCATCATGGCACACACCTGTAATCCCAGTAACTTGAGAGGCTGAGGCAGGATGATTGCAAGTTCAAGGTTAAAGGCAGCCTATACAGCTTCTCCTATCTCAAAAATAAAAAATGGGCTGGCAGTACAGCTCAGTGGTAAAGCACGTGCCTAGGATAGGAGAGGCCTCGGTTCAACTCCCAAGAACCTCCTCCACCAAAAGAGAGGTTAAAAATTAGAATACCTATTTATCTAAAATGTATGCATTAAATTGTTAGGTGCCGTTGAGTTGTGTCTAACTCATAGCGATCCTCGAAGGGTTTTCAATGGCTGATTGTTTCAGGATTGTTTTAGGAGTGGACTGCCACATCCTTCTCACAGTGCACTAAAATAGCCAACCATAAAAACTATAGTTATCCTATGATTAAACAAACTATGGTTATCCATCTCTTAATGGACTTTTGATGATTTTTCATTTTCTTTACCATGTCTTAATTTTTAAATTTTTTTGTAGCAAGCATGTATTATTGTTGTCATCAGCAAAAAAATCTAAAATATTTTGAGTGATGCTTATACATAATGAAAACAAGGGACTACCTCTTTTCTGCAACAAGCACATATCACTTATGACATTGAAAAACAAATAGCAGGATACAGTGAGTGGATGGAAGGAGCTGCCAGAAAAGGTACAGCTAAGGAACTTTGAGAAAAACCAGGCCAGGCAGTGACCTGGCTGTGACATGAGCATAGAATGTGATAATAGTTAAGAGAGTAAAAATCTCATCAATTAGCTCTTGGCAATGACCATCCAAGGAAGAGGCATCCAAATTCAGCCGCTTTCACAGAGCTCACTACTTGCTTGGCAGGCCCACCTCTGCCTCACTGATGAGCCTTTCCATTTCCCTGGGCTCCCAACTCCAATCTGAGAAGTATATTCAGCTTCCTCACTCTTTATTCCATCTGGTTAGGATTCACTTTCATGGGTAAGTATGAGCAGACTTCCTCTCATCTTTGAATGCCATGACAAAATAATTCCCTAAACCTATAAACTGAAAGAACTGACAGGCATGAACTGTAACCTCCCTCCACCTGACCCCTAGACTTGTACATTGTCTCTTTCTATCTGCAATAAAGTCCACAATAAGAACATTTAACATCCTTAAAACTCCACTCAGAATTTGATATTTGGAATAGAAGACTCTCCATTAACCAACTTACAGTTTACAGATATCTGTAAAGTTGACAAAAGAAGTTTTCTTAGTTCCTACTCGAACAACTTGAGGAGGTTTCATAACAAATTTCCTTTTCTCTCCAGCAACCATATCTGGATTCTTTTCCCTCATGATGTTGAACACTCGATTCAGTAGCTGTAAGGATAGAGTGGTATTCAAACATATTCTTAGTAACAGCAGGAATATAAAGTCCCCATTTGAGTCACTTTGCTTTAATGGAGCATGTTTTACTTTTTATTACATACTTTTTATTACACATCACTGCATGTTCTAGGAATTTCTTGAGGGCAGGAACTCATCACCAACCAGGATCTAGCCCTTTACGGATGCTTACTGATTCTTTATTAAAAGTAAATTAATGAGCCTCCACTAATTCTGCTGTGTTTAATGAGAAAGTACATGATACACAGGAAAGACCAAGGAAACCCCAAATAAGCAAACTCCAGACTACCCTAGTCACAAATTAGACACTGTCACATGGCCCCTCAGATTCCCAGAGGGCTCTATACCCACCTAAATCCATGAGTGCAGACAGGGAGAGTGAGTAATAACTGCCACATTCTGGGAAGGCTGCCCCAGGAAATGCTATGCACTGGCTGTGTGACACTCAGCATCTGTTCTACCATAATCTGGATCTCAATGGCCCTTCTAGTTCAAGGAACATTTATCTTGCTTTTCTTTGATCTCTAGCGAACAGCTTAGCTCCTTCTCACAACAGAACTTATCTTACCTCCTCATACGTGTAGTCTCTTTCAGAGCCTGCCCAAGCAGGCCCTGTCTGGTTACTGAATGAAATACCATCATCTTTTTTGCTGTCTTCATCTTCTAAAGCTACAGAAAACAAAGACTGTAAGAATGAGGGGTGGGTCCTACTATAGTAACAAAGCAGGGAGGAAAGCTATAGAAAAATGAAAGCTTCAAGGATATTTGGATATTTGTCTTCTCTTTTACAATGGCATTCACAATAGCCTTAAGCACAAGGGACCAAGGCTCACCAACAATTCCCTTATTCTTATAGACAGGGGTGTCATGACTTTAATAAAAAGATCTTTAATAATGTTTCTTGACTTAACACACAAGCCAAAATAATGCAGTAGGCCAGGCATGGTGGCACACGTCTGCAATCCCGACTCAGGAGGTGGAGATAGGAGGATCGCAGGTTTGAGGGTAGAGGCAGATTTCCTAATTTACCAAGACCCTACCTCAATTTAAAAACTAAAAAAGGGGGTAGGGGTGCAGTTCAGTGACAGAGTGCTTGCAGAGTATGCACGAGGCCCCAGGTTCAGCCCCCAAGTACTCTCCCCAAAAAAGCATAAAGATAATTAAAGAATTCAACTATTTTGAAGGACTTAAGAAAACTTCCACATCCATAAAAACCCATCTGTTGACTATACTAAAATTCTCTAAAAGCCCCATAGCATTTAGAAATAAAACTGTATTTTACACAAAACAATAATTTTTTAAACATTTAAATTAATTAATTAATTAATTAATCTATTTTTTGTGGTACTTGGGGGTTAAACCCAGGGCCTTGCACATCCTTTGCAACCACTGAGCTACACCCCCCAGCCCATTTTCCATTTTTTATCTTGAGACAGGGTTTCACTCAGTTACGCAGGCTGCATATGGCCTCAAACCTGCAATCCTCCTGTCTCTGGCTCTCAAGGTGCTGGGATTACAGGCATGAGCCACATGCCTGGCAACATTTAATACTTAGTTCATTTTTAGTTCTGAATCAGAATGTTTTTCATGTAATCATAATTGTAAAATTCTTCCCCTGTGAAATCTTGGACTACCATTATCAGGTTAGATACTATTTCCTTTTGGCTTTCATTATCATGTAGGGGAAATAACGGACAGGAAAAATATTTTTAAAAGGGGCTCCCCAACCCCACTAGAGACTAACACCAAAGGCTTAAGTGACCTAAAAACAAGACGCCAAGTTCCCAATATTACCTTCGTCTTTTTCTAGTATTTCATCTTCATCTGGGAATTTGACATTCTTCTTTTTCTTCTTTTTATTGCCAAGCATAATATCAAGGTCATCCTCTGGTTCAGTTGGCTCTTGAACATCACTTTCAATCTTAAGATCCTAAGAAATCAAGACACACATCAGCATTTTGAAACCAGGACTGTTTTTTTTTTTAAACGACACCAGCAAACTTCATTTAAGAGGGAAAATAAAATCACATATTCAACCCAAAATTTATAGACAAGAAATGCCTCATAGATAGGCCAAACTGGCTCAAAGACTCTTTACCATTTAAACTGTGAACACCTCAAGCTATTTTTGTGGTATCATTCCCCTCTTTTATCTCCTTTTTATATTTTTCAGTCTTGAAATATCATCCTCATTATTATTATTAATGCTTCCACACCAGGCTACTATCAGAATCACTGGGAAACTTTAAAAGATTCTTAACTCTTCTAACTATCCGCAGCAGAAACAAGGTACAAGCAGTACTTTAAGTTTCTATACAGTCAGTGAGAAGGATTTCTCTTGCTGACACCCAAAATGTGGTTTTTCCACACCAACTTTCCAAAATCAACTAAGCACCATCCAATTAAAATATATTAACTACCTGAAGTTACTATCAGGCTCCATAGAATTAAAGGCTCAGCTTCATAATTTAAGGGCTCTCACATCAGATACCAGTACCAGGTCTCCTCATTACCCTACATTTCTGTCTGACTTGGCTACAAATTAGAGGTTCCCACAATCTCCACAAAATTCAGTTATTTCCTAAAACTCAGAAGACTCAGGAAAGTCCTTTATTTATCAGTTTATTATAAAAGATACAATTTAGGAATAGTCAAATGGTAAGGATGCACAGGACAAGAAATGGAGGATAGGAAAAGTGGGAGGGTGTCAAGGAAGGGAAGTGTGTGTCTAGACACACCACCGTCCTAACATCTCAATGAGGTCACCAATCTGGAAGCTCTCCAAACCCCATCATATAGAATTTTCATTAATAAAGGCATGACCAGTTAAATCATTGGCCACTGGTGATGGAACTCAATCTTTAGACCTTCCATCCTTAGAGGTGGCAGGGATTAGTGAATGTTCCAACCCTCGAATCATGGGTTGGTTTTCCTGGTGACCACCCCAAATCTTAAAGCTGTCTAGAAGCCTCTCAGATACCAGTGTTCTCATTAGCATTCAAAAGACATTTATTACTTTAAAGATTGCAAAGGTTTTAGGAGCTGTATGCCAAGAACCAGAGACAAAAACCAAACATTTATTTTTTATTGTATCACATTAGCTTGGCACCAGACTATGGAGAGGTCTTTGAACATCATTTTAATAGATGACATCATGAAAGAGGAAAAAGGAGAACTCATGGGGAGTTGGGGTCATGTGATGAATGGATACAGACAAGGTACAGCTTGACCTCAAGATCAGTTGCTACAGGCCTGGATACAAACAGGGCATATTAAAGCCTAGAGATGAATCATAAGTAACCCAAGAGCAGAAAGGCCCAGTCTCAATTTCCAGCCTTCTAATCTCTGTCCAGCTTCCTATCCCAAGTACACTTTCAACATTACTAACAATTATATTTTTTATGTGCCTACATCTCAAGTATTGTGACAATGACTACAGTAATTTCAAAAATCTTACCAGGAGAAAAGCTGGAACAGATGGGAGCATCAGACTTGGGATCCCAAGTCCAGCTGTGTAGTCTTGGTGCCACACTAATCAGCTCATATTATTAGCTAGATACCATACAAATGGGAAACCAGATACAGACCTAGTCTCTAAAATGATAGTTAGTAAATGAGAAACTTAGAAATGCTGACTATAAATTAGTACACCTTAGCCAGCTTTTAGTCCTGTACTCTTACTTATTATCATAGCAAAAGGCAGAGATAACAAAAAGTATTTTTCAAGCTGGGCATGGTGGTGTACACCTATAATCCCAGCACTTGGGAGACTGAGATAGGAGGATCACCCTGTGTTCAAGGCCAGCCTGAATTACATAGCAAGTTCTAGGACAGCCTTGGCTACAGATTGAGACTCTGTTGGGCGGGGGGGAGTGTTTTTCAAGGTTCCTCAAAACCCTTGCAATGAAGTTGAAAACACTTTCAACTTCAAGTTGATATCTGTGCCTTGCCTTATGACAAGAATGTTTGTAACATCTTCTTAAATTATAACTTCAGTGGCAGAAAAAAAGTATCCAATCACTTACTGGAAGTGGAGCTGATCAGTGACTTCAAGACAAAAGTCACTGGAGGAATCAACCAACAAAGCCTTGTTAACTAAGACTTCCTGTGGCACATCTGTGATGTGTCACCTTGTTATCCAGGATATTAAAACCCCATTTGTTCAGTAAAATCTGAGTATTTCTTTTGCTCAATTTTCCTAGAGTAACAGGAAGTGAAGAGACTCCCCAAACAGAAAGAGAATAAGATGAATCCAGGTAAAATCACCTTATTCTAAAGCATTTTACATTATCCCTGAAAACTGGAAAAATATTATTCATTTTAGTTTTCTGGCAATTAGCACACAATACTTGACTCACTGTAATCACCAATACATATCTGCAGAATGAAACTGTCATCAAAAGTTATGTCAGAATCATGACATTGTTTCTTTGAGCATGTAAACTATTTACTAAAGAAACATTTCAGTAGAGGGCACAGAATGGGATTATTGGTGTGTGTGTGTGTGTGCACGTGCACGCATGTGTGTTCTTCCTCTTCTATCTTTCTTTGAGAATAGATATACATGCTTAGAATTACTATATGCTGGGTTTTATAACCCAGATGTGTGGACTCTGTTAAAGTGATTCCTGCATAGTCTTTAAAATGGTAGCTCTAAGGAGGGGAACAAAAGACTTCTAGGTCCTTTCTCCTCCATCTACCCACCTTCCTATTCATTTACCTACTCACCTACTTCCTATTCAAAGAATTTTGATATATTTGTATTGGAAACCAGTCCAGTAGTAAGACACGCACAGGATCTCAAGTCCTTACAAGATCAGCGAATTCCACGGAATTAGCCTGAGAGGCCTGGTTTGCCTATAGGCTACACTGTCATCAGTTACCAACTACCAAAGGCTGGAGGTCATTCTTTGCTGCTATCAAAAGTTTAACAAAACTATAGGAATATTTGCTCCATGGGATTTCTCACTTACAGAAATCTCTCTCCTCAGCCAAACAATCTCAGTATGGTTAAGGACAGGGGACCTTTTGTGATCATTTTAACGGCATACAATATGTAAAACCTAAACATATATTCCTTCAACTATAATCTTTAAGATACCTAGTCAGATATACTCTCAAGAAAAAAACCTTAACAGTGGTATTAGGTGCTTAAAAACAAAAGTAAAGCTAAGAGACGAGACAAAGAGGGAAAAACAGTCATTAGCAACCTTTCAAGAGGTCAAATTTTACCTTCAACAAGAAAGCAATACTACCTTTACACCTTCTTCAGCTTCATCAATATCAAATATCTTTTTCGTTTTTTTCTTCTTTTTCTTTTGATTAAAAAAGTTCAAGTCATCTAGATCATCAGAAGCATCTAAAAAGAGATTATCATCAATTATTAACAACAACTAGCAGAAAGCAAAGTATCAAATTATGAATTATACCAATCCCTTCCAGGTATTAATTAGTACAAATAGTCCTTTCACAACCAAAAAGGTTATGGTTCTGACAAACAAGATGACAAGTCAACTCAAAGCTTTCTAGAAAAATCTTAGTTACGGTACCAAGGTGAGAATACCTAGTAATCTGACCATGTCATCCATTATAGTTTCCAAGACAAAGCCAGAGCTCTAACACAATTTCCAAGCCTCTCCACTTTTATCTCTTAACTTCTGCCTACCTACCCCGTGCCCCATCCACCTCTCATACCACAATCTCTGGCTCCAGCCTTACTGTAGTTCTTCCAATTCCAAGTGCAGTGTGTGTGGTCTCTCACTTCTGAACCTTCCATGCACCCTTCTCACATAGCTCTTATTTTTTCCCCCCAGTAAATGGAGGTTGAACCCAAGGCCTTACATGTACTATGTAAGTGCTCTACTATGAGGGTAGATCCTTGGCCCACTTTTTATTTTTTGAGTCAAGGTCTTGCTAAGTAATGCAGGCTTCCTCTGGCCTTGAACTCACAATCCTCCTGGCTCTGCCTCCCAAATCACTGAGTTTACAGGTGTGCACCAGCCTTACATAGGTCTTACCTCTATCTCACAGATCTTGGTTAGAAGTTACTTCCACCAAGAAGTCTTCTCTAAGTCTATTAATTGGGTTAGGTGTCCTCAGGATGCTTGGATAATACCTTCTGCTCACCTCAACTGAGGTAATTACTACCACCTTGCTCGTCTATTTCCCTTCTAAATACTCAGAGGATGAGCCTTGCTCAACTACATCCTAGTGCCTAGCACATTTTATTGCATCAATCAACCACCAAAGGCCTTATATAAATTATTTCACATTCATTAAAATAAAGCTACACAGAAAATATAAATATCAATGGAAATGTATCTACCTTTAATGAACAATAATGGGCTCTGTTCAATAAGCTTTCATTTGCTCTGCCTTTTCTAAGAATATATTTGAGACAGGGACTTGCTAAATTGCACAGACTGGCCTCTGGCCTTGAACCTGCAATCCTCCTGCCTCAGCCTCCTGAGTAGCTGGGATTGCAGGCATGTACCTACCAGTCTTATATTTGATACAAATTAAGTTTACTGAATCACTTATTTCTAATAGTCAAATTGTATCCGTGTTAGATAGAGCACTAACATGAGTGAAAAACCAAAGCTAGTGCCTAACCCAAAACATTTTAGGTGATAATATACTATAGATATCTTCAGACTTGCTTAAGCAAAAAAGTGCCTATCTTGGTCCTACTTCATTTGGCCTACACTCAAATACAACTACCATTAAAATTGGAGCAGAGACCTGACAGTTTAGACTGGAAAATCAGCCTTGGGATGATGAGGTCACCTTGCAACCTGGGAAGTCAGTGTGAATTCCTCTATAAGAAACCTATCAAAAATCTGGCAAGGTCTAATGCACACAGACTGCTGATGGCCTTGGCCTCATTGCAACAGTCTGATCAGGCTGAGAGGTCACTGAGTTCACAAAACCTACCATTGAGGGAAGTAAGACTTACAGGACAACAGTGAATGTAACAACCACTCACCTTTTTTCCTGCTGTCCTCTTCATCAGCTTCTACATCTTTGTCCTCAGTTGGTTCTGGCTCTACTTCTTTTGTTTCTGAGGGCTGAGTTTCTTCTGCCTGGGCATCACCTTCCTCATCTAACATAAAGGGCTTCTTCTTCTTTTTTTTCTTCTTGCTCATAGTAGGATCAAAAATCATCTGTTAAAAGACAATTATTAAGCTGGGCACAGTTCTGCAAATTTGTAATCCCAGAGACTCAGAAGGCTGAGGCAGGAGGATCACAAATTTGAGGCCAGGGGTAGCCTGCGCAACTTAGAAAGACCCTGTATTAAAATTAAAAAAAAAAAAAACTTAAAAAGGGGATAGGGGACTAGCCCAGTGGTAGAGCACTTACGAAGTATATGCAAGACCCTGGGTTCAACCCTCAATTACTAGGGGAAAAAAAAGACAATTAAAAAAAAAAAAAAAAAAAAAAAGACCAAGTGATTCCTTTTAATAATGCATATTCCAACTTATTCTTTATCCTCAAAAAACATATTCTTAAAAGTACGGAGCATTAAAGCTGGGCATGGTGGCACACATCTGTAATCCCAGCGACTCAGGAGGTGGAGGGAGGAGGATAGCAAGTTCAAGACCAGAGGTAGCTTGCGTCATTTAGCGAGACCCTGTCTCAAAAAGTAAAAATAAAAGGGGCTGAGGGTACAGTTCAGTGGTACAGCACTTGCAAAGCATGCAAGCTCTGGGTTCAACCCCCAGTACTGCAAAAAAGGTAAGGAGTATTTGATACATAAAACACCAAAGAGGATTTTAAAAAAGTAAATTGTCCATCCAACATTCCTTATAATAATAAACATATAAAATAAGGACAGCTGGGTGTGGCAGCACACATCTGTAATCCCCGCATTTGGGAAACAGATGCAGGAGGATCAATGAGTGTTCTAGGGCAGCCTGGTCTACAAAGTGAGACCCTATCACAAACACAAAATCCCAACAAACCCTAATAAACAAAAATGTCTGAAACAAGTCCACATGCCTTTCAATCTGTAAGGTGACATAAGATATACTACCTTCACTTTCACTTTCATGAGAAATTTGGACATCCTGAATGAGAAAACCAATGCCTAAGCAGGTTATGAACATTTTATTTAAGGTTGGTAACTGAGAGTTGTTACCAAGAAACTTGAGAGTTGCTGTGGTATTTAAAAAATATTAGAGCCAGGTGCCATACAGCATGCTTATAATCCAAGCTTCTTCGAAGGCTGAGACAGCAGGATCACAGGCTTGAGGCCAGAGGCAGCCTCAAAACAAAAAAACACAGGTCTCAAAACAAAAAAAACTCAAAATAAAAACGGGGCCGGGGGTGTAGCTCAGTGGTAGAGCACATGTGAGGGTCTGAGTTCACCCTCTTAGTATGGTAGAAAAAAATTTTATCTTCAGTTTAGACAAACCTTAAACTTTTAGAAAATCCATCAGCAAGCCTTCATATAGTAAACCTCCAAATAAGAGAAACTTTTATAGAAACTTTTACTCTGCTTTTTGTTGTTAGAATGTGAAAAGTGCTCCTAGGTTATTTTCATTTAAATGTTCACTATGTGAATAAATGAAAAATTAATTTCTAACTTCCTAGTTTGCACTGATCACATGAAAAGAAAACAGTTATTTTGGACATAATAATTTAAACATACAGGGCAGACACCAGAAAGAGCAGTTTTTAAGTCAAACAGAATTGGATTCAAATCCCAGGTATTTTTTTTCCCCTGAACTCCTTACCACTCTTTGTCCACATTCTAGCATGCCTGGAGCCCAGCTGTCTTGGACCAAAATCCTGACTCTAGCTCAGCTCACACTTGGGTTTCCCCAGGCCTCATCTATACAAAGGATAAAAGTAGCAGAACTAAAACCAAACCTGACAAGATTATTGTGAGAAACAAATGAACAACTAAAATGTAAAACCTTTGCAATTATGTTTGCAATTATAACTTATATGCCACTTTACAGTTCACAAGGGCTGGGGTTTAGCTCAGTTGGTAGAGTGCCGCACTGCATTCTCTGAGGATTCTGGTTCAATCTCTAGCACTACGAAAACAAGAAGGACATGGCAATCTACTCCTGAAGCAATCAGCCACTGAAAACCCTGTGAGGGTTGCTCTCATTCAGACCTGACTCGAAAGCATCTAACAACAACTTATAGTTCACAAAGTATGGTATCTGATTCTTATCACAGAAACTTCTTCAACTAAGGTGATCTAATTTCCCAGGTATATCATGAAATTCTCAAATAAATTCCCAAAACTGATTCTAACAATTAACTTCAACTCCTTTTTGTCCCAAGTACATCAAGAAAGCTAAGGCAGACTGAAACCAAGCTGTGGTCTATAATAAGGTAGGACAGTTACTGTGCTCACACAGTAGAGAAGTATCTAATACATTCTGGAAATTTCTGACAGCCTCATTTCAAGTTATTCTCTCCTACCTTAATAAGGATCTAATTGTGTAAATGAGTAATTCAGAAATGTAGTCAGTCTGATTAACTGGGAATCTTAAAGAAGCATCCCTTCTAAGACAAAAGAACTAGGAGAAAAAGTTCCCACTCTTCACTTGCTCTTGGGCCATGGGTCATCCTACATGAAGTACTATAATCTGCTACAGGGAGGTAGCTACAGTTCATCCTCATTCTTGAAAAAGAGACTTGGCAGAAGGACAGACATCACTTCAGGCACTATAAATTTGGTTCTTGCAGGGCTTACAACCCATTTATTGCATTTTTTTCAAGCATCCCTGGAATTAACTTCCTTCTAACTATTATTATTTATGGGAGAAGGATGTGGCAATCTACTCCTGAGGCAATCCCAAAACATCAGCCATTGAAAACCCTATGAGGGTTGCTATGAGATGGATAATATTCAACAACACCTAACAACAATAGCAACTATTATTATTTAGTAAGACCAAAGATGGGAAGAATCCTAAAATTATCAGATGAGAGCCTCATAATTGCCTTCTTACTCTTGAAAAATATTCTTAATTAAGTCTATAGGTAAACAGATTGTAGCTTTGTAAAGGGTAGTAAACATGCAGCAATCTTATGTTGAAATAATTAACACTTCCCACAATTACTGCCTCTGGATACTTAATATTTAGTTAATACTGGTACCTATATACTTATATACTTATTATATGCATTGCCTCATTTTATTCACACAGCCCTGCAAAGATAGCTTACAAATAAGGGATCCCAAAGCAGAACTCCCCAAATCATAAGGCTATGTTAGTCTTAGCTAAAATCATGGCTTTTTAAGACTTTCATGATGGGTATGGTGATACACACCTGTAATTTTAGCACTCCAGAGGCTGAGGCAGAAGGATTGCAAGGAGTCCAAGGTCAATATGGGCTATATAGTGAGACTCTGTCTCAGAAGAAAACAA
The DNA here is from genome assembly GCA_007922755.1 of Pedetes capensis. Classification (NCBI taxonomy): domain Eukaryota; kingdom Metazoa; phylum Chordata; class Mammalia; order Rodentia; family Pedetidae; genus Pedetes; species Pedetes capensis. The sequence goes on from VMDO01001239.1 coordinate 111,231, forward strand.
AAACAAAAAAAAACAGACTTTCATATCTAACTTTTAACTTACAAGTTGACTATATTCCAAATGTTTATGAGACTAGTTTAGAAGTTGAGAAGCAAATAGTTGCTGACAATGCATCAACGGAAAACCACAGAACCACTACAGCTATTGTTTTTTTTTAAGTCCACAAAAAAACCCTTCAAAAGTATAAAGTTTCTATTTTCAACTTTCCATAATGGGTTGGAGAAGGCAAGGAAAAGGAATATTAGCTAAAATCACCCTGACAATAGTCTGAAGTACTTCATCAAATTGCCTCCTTCCATCCATCATACTCTACCCAGGAAAACAACTTTTTAGCCACCCTACACCCACAAGGTGGGAATGAGCCATGAAAGAACCCACCAAGAAGCAAAGCATTGATTAAAGTTCTTTTCAGGGGTTAAATAAATGCTAACAACATTCTCATCTCTGAATGAGGATTCTGGGAGATTTTTCTTTGTATTCTTCTGTGTTTTGTAAACTTCACAACATACATTCTAGTTGTTTGTTTTTTTGTGGTAGTGGGGAATTAACAGGGCTCTGCGCATGCTAAGCAGGTTCTCTACCACTGAGCCACATCCCCAGCCCTTGTTTTTTTGAGATGGAGTCTCACTATATAACCCAGGCCAGCCTCTAACTCATGATCCTTGTGCTGGAGCCTCTCAAATGCTGGTATTACAGGTGTGCTCCACCACACATTCTATTTTTAATCAGAAACATTCTTTTTTCTTTTTAGTTTATAGCTACTTTTGCAAAAAAACGTTACCATATTGTGTAAAAACCCAATATTCTAACACTTTATGAATGGGGCTTAGTAGTAAATAAATCTTGGATACTGACAGTGCTTTAAAATAAATGGTCTAACAGGAGGATTATGAGTTTGAGGCCAGTCTGGGCTACACAGCAAGACTCTCAACAACAACAACAACAACAACAACAACAACAACGAAAAATTTCAAAATAGTCTAAAAGATTCTGAATGCCTACAGATTAGGGGGTTTTTCTTTCTTCCTTTCTTACCAAGAAGCATCCATATTTCTGAAATTGCCTTTTAAAGGCTATGGTTGCACTAAAAAGGGTCTTGTTTTGGTGAATTTTGGGTTAATCACCAGGTTTAAAAAAATGTGTACAGTTGCTCAATGTCAATAAGCCATTTAAAGAAAAAAGAAGAAGAAGAAGAAGACGACCATGGCTACTTTTAATAATGACCTCTTTAATTCTCTATTTTGGCTACCAGTCAGAGTAACTCCTACTCTGGGAAGTCCCTGGCAGTTTATAAATCACTTCCAAAAACAAGTTTTTATTTGGTCCTCACAAGTCTGTAGCCAGAAGTTAAGGGGTTTGCCTTTGGATACTTATCGTGAACAGCATTACATGAACACAAACTTACATCCCATTCTTCAGACCTCCTTCTATAAGTCAATTCTAACTGACAGAGTCAAGCCAAAGGCCAGAGTTCTAGTCCCACTAACTTGCTGCATGACCTAGAACAAGTTAATCTCCCCAAGCCCTACTTTCCTATCTATAAAATGAAGCTGCACAGGTAGATCTAAGAACTGCCAAGCTGCAGACTATTTTACTGGCTTCCACGGTCCACTGCTGGAATGCTGGTCCCACCATCTCCACTTGATACAATTCTGTTTATCTTGTATTCATATTGCACTTCTTTCAAAACCTGATTCCATTACTAAAAATGATCCCTCCACCTTCCCAAAATCACTGTTGATGGCTTTATTTTTACTTCCTGTGGCAAACCCCAGTTTCTAGTTTGCATGACAGCTATACCTCTTACCTCTCTTACTACACTGTGTCCACTTTACCACAGAAACCATGCACAGCATATTCCAGTATCTTGCACTACATAAGTACTATATTTGCTAAAAGTTGGGAACTTTGGAACATGAATGGAAATAAAACAAGGACGAAACACTACCAGACAGGAACTTTTCTAATGCAGTAGCTTAGTTAGAGCAGTGTCTACCATGATCTCCAGGCAAGAACCCTTTACCTCCTTCAGACTTGGCTTCTCTGATCTAATGACAGCCTCTTGGTCACCTCTATGCATAGATCTGGAATAATACATACATCTGGAATTATACTACTGGCTCAGCCACTTAAAATTTTATCATGAGAAAGACTGGGGATCTCTTCCAGAATAAATCCCAAATTCCTTAACTTGATCTTCAAAGTCCTCCATGAACCAGCCACCACCTATCTAACCAAATTAGAAAATACTCCATTTTTCTGTGACCACACACGTCTTTCCTGATCACCTAGATGCCCTGTAATAGTCTTCCCAATGGTTGAGAAAATTCTAAGCACCTTTCAGGGCCTATCTCAAAAGCCAGCTCTACAGAGCATCGAATTCTTCCTCTTCCTCTCCAAGGCCCTACAGGTCAAATAAATTATAAATTCTTCCTAAGCTTTGCGGTGAGGGGGCTCTACCGCCAGTGTTAAGTAATACCTACTGACAGCCCTAGTCAATGTCATTTTAAGTCGTTTGATTTTACATGATAAAACCTGTCAAAAAGGATTTGAGGAAATCTGTTGAGATCCAAGCACGATAGGAGAAAAAGATTCAGCCGGCATCAAAGCCTGACTTCCTGCTCACGTCGCTGTGAGGTTAAAGGAAGCTCTGGGACTCTTGCCCGGAATCCTTCAGGGAAGGGTAGTTACTTTTTGAGGCTGGTAGCTCTTTTCCTCTGGTCCTAACTCACTCCTTCATGTTTGGAAATAACGCTCGAGAGGAGAACAAGGGCAAGATACCTGCTTGGAAAACACAGCCTACAAAGTTTTTAACCAGGCGCTCCACCGGAACAGAGGGAGGCTCCTCAAGACACCTGGGACACCCAGAGAGGCGAGGCGAAGCGAGCTGCGCTGCAGTGTACAGCGGGAAGGAATGCAAGGGTCGCCAGCCCCAATCTTGCTCAACCGGGGCACTAACTGGGCATTCAAACCCAGGCACGGTGGGCGACTCAACGTGTGCTTTCCATTCCCGAAACGCTGGCACCGGGAAGAGACCGGCCTCAGCGCCGTTGCCCTGAGGAAAGCAGGGTCCCGCCAGACCTGCGGATCCGGAGTCCTCGCTCGCTCTACCGCTCCGGGCCGCCTAGGCCCAGCTGCCCCACATGGCGGCCGCCGGTCGCTAGGCCGCAGGCCAGATTTCCCACACCAGGGTGGGTTCGGCTTTCTGCCTCGGTCTTTAGCTCCAGCTTCGCTATGAGGCCCTCACCTCGTCCCCGGACATGGTTGTGACTCTAGCGGGCTCGGCACCGACGGGATATCAAACAGGTCAGCCTCAGGCCCCGGCGGCAGCGTTGCTCCTCCCGATACTTCTCCCAGCTCCGCACTAGGCTCTTGCATCAGCGAAAGGGAACGACACCCCGCCCTCCTCTCAAGCCTTAGAAGTGCGCCTGCGCGGAGCTCGCCGAGACGCAGGCGCGCGGAATAACCAATCTTGTGTGATTCGTGTGGCGCGAATTACAAGGCGTCGCTGCGGCGCTAGGCATGCTGGGACTTGTAGTTCGCCTGAACGAGGCAGGCACTTGCGCGAGGCAGTAGCCCAGGCAGGAGGTTCAGTTTGTCGTGCTGACCATTGCCTCAGCAGTTCGCAGAGTTCTGTTTTGCCTGTAGAGCTCTGTGCTGTGCTGGTTGTAGGGTGAATTTGGGGCCATTCCACCTAGGTTATGCTAGTAGGTAAGTCTCAGTAATATGATCCCCTGGGTCTGGTTTCTCACGCGTCCCCGGGTGTTTTGGTATCTGAGGAGTTCTAAGTTGAAGTACTGTCAGGTACAATGTCTTTTTCCTTCTATGTAGAGAGGGTAGCTAAGAGTCGAACCCGACTCCACGGCACTTAACTACAAGTTGAAGCTGGAGGCGCGCTAAAAGAGTTTTACTTCGTGAGAAATTTGACGTACTGGCTTTCTGGTTGGGGCATCGGAAACCAGAAGTCTCTTCCGTGTTTCGCCTGGAGTAGACTGAGGAAGGAGTCCCCTGAAGAGAGACAGCCTGACAAGCGGCAGTCTGTCAGGAAGCTTTAAAATACAGTCAGGCCAGTCTTAAGGAAGGGCATATGTTGAGAAGCGTATGAGTGGTTAATTTCCTTGTTGTTGAATCTCAGACCACACAAACTAAGACGTCTACAATGGCCCTGTTGTTGTTGGGTGCCGTCGAGTCAGATCCGACTTATAGCAACCCTGTGTACAACAGAATGAAACACTACCTGACACTGTATTATGCACACAATCTTTTTATGTTTGAGCCCAGTGTTGCAGTCACTGTGTTTCTTCTCATTTTGAGTCATGCCACATCAGCAAAAGAGGGTCTCAGTGGCTTTACTCCATTCCTGTCATTAAGGTTGACTCTACTTTGAGGAGGCAACTCTTCCCCAGTGGTTTCTTGAATCCCAGCCTAGGGTGCTCATTTCCTGGCACTATATTTGACAGTGTTTCTCTGCTATCCATAGGATTTTCAATGGCTAATTGTTTTGGGAATGAGCTGCTGGGTCCTTCTCCCTAGTCTGTCTTAGTCTGGAAGCTCAACTGAAACCTGTCCACCATGGGTGACCCTGCTGGTAACTTACAGTAGTATAGCTTTCAGCATCACAGCAACATACAGCACAGCCCCAACAGCACAGCAAGTTGACAGATCTGTGGGGGACAATGTCCCTAGGTGATATCATCTTATAAGAATATTGTCATACATTTGGTCCATCATTGACAAAAACTTCATTATATGGCATATGACTGAGTGAACTTATTTATAAAATCTCTACTTGACTGTTCTAGATCCATCATGCAATTCTCCTTGGGCCATAATAGCTAGTATTTAGGGAGGCCTCACTGTTGTCAGTGCCCTCCAGTCAAAGATCACAGAGAATACCCTTATAGTTGGACAAATTGAGCTTATTGTCTCCCTGAAAGGAGGGAGGCACACCAAGTGGAACAGCAGGACATTTCAGGAACACAGGATACTGGAAACAATGTACAATTTAGGCTTCTTAGATAATTTGGGAGGTTCAAAAGAGCCAGGCTTTTCTCGGGCTTGGATGCTATCAGAAGGTGGGAGTAATTCTATGATTTGGTATTTTAATAATTCCTACATAAAATGGGCAAAAGAAGGACATGGCAATCCACTCCTGAAGCAATTCTGAAACAATCAGCCATTGAAAACCCTATGAGGATCACTGTGAGTCAGACCCAATTCAATAGCATGTAACAACAACATAAAACAAGAGAAGAACCAAGTGAAGCTTTAGCTTTAGCTGTGTTTGGTGAAGAAGCAGTAGTCCCTCATATTAGACGAGATAGAGGATGTTATGTCATTTTATGCAGTTGGGACAATGTTCATTTTTGTTTTTTTGTATTCAAACATAATTACACTGTGATTTTGTTTCTGTTTTGATCCATTTTGTCACAGAATAGCCTTGTCTGATTCTGGTATTCTGTGAAATTGTTTAATTCAATGGGTAAGCATATCCTAGGTGATAATGCTAGCCTAACTCCCCACTATCTGAAGCTTCTTTTCTCCTCCTTTTGCTCCATATTACTTAATATATGTTCTCTGCTTCAGGGTTCAAAACAACTCTGAAAAAATCCACAATATGTAGTACTCTCTACTGGATACCAGTTCCTAATCTAAGCATTGTAAGTCCTTGCCCCCAAAGAGCTTGTGATTTCGTGAGATGGGTACTTTATTAGCCCCCTTTTCCAGATGAGGAAACTGCTTTTGTAGATTTGAATAATTAATCCAAAGTCAGCAAAACAGGGACCCTGGAAATCCAAGTCCAGACAATCTTATGCCAGTGGCTGCCCCTTTTACCACCTTGAGAATCTGAATTGCTAAGAACCCTGAATTGCTGCCTCCAAACCTCATTCATCTTCAGTTATTAATATCTGTGCACACTACAGGGGTTCTCAACAGCAGCAATATTGAGATTTTGGATCAGACAATTCCGTTGTGGGGTGGTGTTCTGCGTATGGTAGGATATTTAACAGAATCCATGGCCTCTTCATACAACCCAGTAGCACCCTGTCTCTGTGGTAAATGCTGGTACACTTAGCAAATAGTATTAATCACTTTTTTGAAAAGAGTTATTTTTCTTTACAGCATGATACCAGGTATAACCTCCCTGAACTGGCTACTTGAAAAAAGTCTTCCTTCAGAGGTTTCATGCTTTGCCCAAGGCAGTAGTTTGTTTTCCAAGAAAAGCCAAAATTCTCTGGTGAACTCTCCAAAATCACAAAGCAATAATGGTTCAGGTTTTCCAAAAGGTAGATCCCACTTAGCATCAACACAAATAATCACATGTATTTTCGTAACTTCTTTCATCTAGCAATCTCTGCAAAACATGTAAGACATTTATTAATTTTCTTCTCATATCTGTAAAGAAAATCACTATGGTTTTCCTGTTTTATAGAAAAAGAAGCCATATTATGGACTCCACAAAAGATAATGAGAAATGTGGAAACAGAATACAAGAATCTTAATTCTGGGCCATTCTTTATGGTTAGTATGACCCCAGATCTTCAGCTTCCTAATAGTAAGCTAATGATGATAATCCTTCATTTGTATGCTAAATTATATGTTCTTATTGGCTTTAAAACATTTCGTAGTCTTTTCACTTGGCCCATAAAATAGCAGGGCTATAGTGACTTAAATAAAGTTGTGACAGTACTTGAACTAGAACCCAGATCTCATGATTCTTAATCTAGTACTCTTTTTACTTGATAAACAAAGCCACACATTTTCATGACTAATATTTGACTTACAGAAAACAGTGTAGTACACAATTAAACTTAGTGAAGAAGGGACAATATAAAGAGTAGAAAGAAGGAAGGAGGAAACTATCAGAGGGAAGCAAAGATTGCAGAAGGTGGGATGGGAAGGAGAATCAATGTAGAGGGATAAAGGAGGAGAGAATAATCTCAATGTAAACAATGCAACTTCATGAGGACATTGGAAAGATAGGGGAATATAACCCATATATGCATTTGAGTTTTACTACATATTAGTCATAAGGCTCCATTAACCTTGTAAGATGATAAAAGTATAACCTAAAGTGATACAATAGTTGCATAAGGGAAAAAGCCAATGCTGTATTACTCTGTACCCCACCATCATTTACCAATAAAGAGAGAAAAAAAAGATAAAGTATTACTTGAATTTTGACCTGGCATTTATAAAAAGTTCTTTTCAGTGGAGATTTGTGAGGTGTCATATAGTGGAAAAGCTGCTATAATTTTGTAAGTGGCGGCTGTGGTATTATCTATATATGTGTAGAATTAAATTTCAGAATAAATACAATAGTAATTGCAAATGCATACAAATGTGTTTCTGTAATGGGAAAAATAAAACAGTTCAAAAATACAACAAGAGAACCAATGGGAATATAAAAAAAAAACATTCTAGATAGATATTCTAGTCTACATAGAAATTCAGACCCATTCACTCCTTTTCATCTATGTGCACTTCATTACATCGGGCCTTAAAGAGTTAGTTTTGGTGAGGAAAAGAGGCAAGTCACTGAGATATATTAATGAAAAACATCTAGTAACTCTGAAATTAAATGTAGTCATGGGTTGATATGGATGGATGGTATAGTGAAGCTCCCTCCAAAGAAGTCTTGTTTAGGGTTATCCTTTGATAAATAAACAGGTAGCAATGAATTCTTAATTATTAAATGAATTCATACATAGAAATGACTTAAGAGATTATCTTCAGTTGGACGTGGTGGCTCATACCTGTAATCCCCATGACTTGAGAGGTAGAGGCAGAAGGATGACAAATTCAAGGGCAGAGATAGCCTGTGTAACTTAGCAAGAACTTGTATCAAAATAAAAAATAAAAAATGGGCTGGGGGTACAGCCCAGTGGTAGAGCACTTGCAAAGTATGTGTAAGGCTCTGGGTTCAACCCCTAAGTACCACAAAAAAGCAAGAGAGAGAGAGAGAAAGACAGAGAGATTATCTTTAAATGTGTCACTGAGAGGATTTAGGAACCACCAATTGTAAGCTAGTTGACCAGGAAATATTATCTCTAATAGCATTATTATGTCAATGATGCCCTAATTGGTATTTCTAATCCAAATCTCTCCTTTGAGTTCTAGCCTCACATTTCTGAACGCCTAGTTCTCCACATTTGCTTTTTTCACAGATACCTCAAAGTTATTGTGTCTAAAACAGAATTCTTGTTATTTCCTGCAATGAGTCTTCCTTAAGGACCTTGCTCTCTACTTGGTTGCTCACATTGGAAATTCAAGAATTACCTTTGATTCCTACCTTTCCCTTACCTTTTTCATCCAATTCATTATTGTTGTTGTTGTTAGGTGCTGTTGAGTCGTGTCTGACTCATAGCGACCCTCATAGGGTTTTCAATGGCAGATTGTTTCAGGATTGCCTTGGGAGTGGGTTGCCACGTCCTTCTCCCATTTTTGTGGTGCTGGGAATCAAACTCAGGATCTCAGAGACTGCAGAGCGGCACTCTACCAACTGAGCTAAATCCCAGCCCAATTCATTATTAAGTATTAATAAGTATACAAACCACTTTTCTCTATGTCCATTGACCACTAGCCTAGGCCAGGCAATTGTCAGCACTTTCCTGAATACTGCAACATTTTCTTCTTGTCCTTCCACAACACTAATCACAATTCATTTGGTTTACTGATCTGCTGTTTAGCTGTGATTTTCTTAATCTTACCTCATTTCTCTCTCTCTCTCTCTCTCTCTCTCTCTCTATATATATATATATATATATATATATATATATATATATACATATATATATATATATACATGCCTTGAGTACAGGTACAAAATTTATCTTATTCACTCTGATATTCTTAGCACCTAGTAGACTGCCTGGCTCATAATAGGCACTTAATAAATACTTGGTAAACATTTGTTAAATTACTCTGTACCCCACCAACACTTACCAATAAAGGGAAAAAATAAATGCAAAATACTATCACAAAAATGAAAATGTAATACACTAAAGTTCTAACGTGATTGTTTATAGTTAAACAGTTGAAGTTGGCTTATTTAATTATTTAATCCAACTTCAAGTTCCATAATTTAACTTAATTCAGTAGTTGAAATTGGATTATTTAATCATGCATGGTAAAATGACTGAAACTAACATAATTAAAATGAGTTGTATTACAGTATAACTAAAAGCATGTGTTGGAACAGAAATGGTATACCTGGAACCCAGAAAGAGAGGAATCAACCAGGTTTTGGCCATGTTTTTCTATCTAGTAATGTTCAGGGTAGAATCATAAATCCAGAGAACATCATTAAACTAGTCATTACAGAGGTACACTTGTTCTAGAGCATAGACAGTTTCTTAGATTTCACTTGTGGCATGAATGAAGTGGGGCTTAATACCATCTGCTTCTCTTTTTTCTGGTTATTCACCAAACAGTATTTTGATTACCAACTTAGACTCTTTGGCACCTTTATGCTGGGGAGGAAATGCTTTAGACGTCAAACAAATATTCTAGTCACTGTAAAAATCTATTTCACATTAGAATATAACTCTGTGAGGACAGAAAATTCTGAAGTTATATCCCTATCTCTTTAAAACAATGCCTAGCACAAAGTATTCTTCATGTATTTGATGAATGAATGAATAAATGTGTATTAGTAAATTAAAATTATATTTTATACCATCATCTCTTATAAATTTTGTTATTGTAAGCAAATTCTCAAGTATCTGTATCCATGCTATATGCATTAGAAAAATCAGACTTCTATTTTTAAAGGTCAAGTATAAGCTCCTGAGCTCTGGTATTCCACCAAAACATCTTTAACATTATTTGGCTAGCCAGCTGACCTCTCCTCTGGTATCTTTTTGGTTCTCTGTAACTCTAACTCATAGAGTTTCTGGGAAAAAAAATATCTAATTTTATACTTCTGCCCTGCCTAAAAATCAATCGATTCTCTGTTACCTTCAGTATAATAGCTATCCACCGTCTTTCCAGTGCTCCGTTACCATTTTACTGTCTACCTTTCTTACCATTCCCCATCACATATACGAAGTTGCAGGTGAACTAAGTCACTTAATATTTTATGAAGATGCTGTGCTCTTTAATTTTTTCATGCTCTTCCTTGGCTGGCATATTCTTCTGTCCTTTTTCTATCTGACAAACTTCTGTCATTCTTTAAGATCCAGCCTACACATTACTTTTTTGAAGAAGCCTCTGATTTCCTAGGAGAGAAAAAGCTATCTTTTTCTCTCTTCTTGTGTTCTATTATTCTATCACAACCCTTATCGTATCGTAGCATAGCTGTCTTTGAGATCCTGGGGGATAGGATTTGTGTCTTACTCATCTTTCTTTGCTTCCTCAATACCTAGCACATGTTTATGAATGCAGAAACTCATATACAATGATAGCTATGAATGTCAGTAACTAACTTGTCATACAATCTCAGCTTTTGAATATAGCCTCCTTCACAAGAGAAAATGGGAAACTTCCCAGCAGTATTCTGTTTGGAATAATTGAGTGTGAATGAAGAAATGTGTTTTACATATTACCTTTATGGATTCACTCTAAAAATAGGTGATAACATTCTTCTTGACAGATGAGGCTTTCAGAGGAGTGGTTCAGTATATCTTTTACATACTCAGCACCTTGGATTATCATTATTCATTCCCTATCTTTCTCCCTTGCTCTTGAATGACTTTGTAACCTTAACACCCTGCACAGTGCCTAATGCTTATTAGGAGCTCAATAAATGTTATTAAAAGAAGGCATGAATTAATAAGTAAAGTTAAAAAGCAAACTTCCCCCTTTCTCCTCCACCCCTCTTTCTTAAAATATTTTAAGCATCAGTTCTTCATACCCTTTCTTAATCAACTTAGCCTACTATAATTTTACCCTTCTCTGTTATCATGTAATACTTATATTACTGGATAAGCATTTAGACTATGCTGTTTTGAATTATTTATTTTAAATGCATTTGTTCTTTCTTTCCAGCTAGATTATAAAATTCTTGAGAGTAAAGAATATGTGTTAAAACTGTGCCTCCCACAGTATCTTAAACATAGTAGAATCTTAATACTGTAAATTGTTGGTGATGTTACTCAGAGTTACTTAGTGTTTTGGCATGTCAACAGACTTAAAAACTCTTAATAAAACCACAATGAGACACTGCCTTACACTTATTAGAATGGCTATGATAAAAACAAAAACAGCTGGACAGGGTAACACATGCCTGTAATCCCAGCAACTCAGGAGGTAAAGCTAGACAATTGCAAGTTTGAGGCCAGAGGCAGCCTGCATAAGTTAGTGAGACCTGACTCAAGATTAAAATTTAAAAAATGGACTGGGGGAGCAGACCAGTGATAGAGCACTTGCAAAGTATGTGTGAGGCCCTGGGTTCAACCCCTAAGTACTGAAAAAAAGAAAAGACCCATATACTAGAAAATAACAGATGTTAGCAAGGATATGGAAAACTGGAATCCCTATGCAGTATTTGTAGGAATGTAAAATGGTACAGCCACTGTGAAAAGCAATATAGCTTTTTCTCAAAAAATTTTAAATAGATTTACCACATGATTTAGCCATTCCACTTCTGGATATATAACCAAGAAAACTGAAAGTAGGATCTTAAAGAAATGTTTGTATGCCCAAAGTCAAAGCAGTAACCAAGAGATGGAAGCAATCTTGGTGTCCATCAACAGATAAATAGATAAGCCAAATGTGGTATATATACACACACACAATGTAATATCATGTAACTTTAAAAAGGAAGGAAATTATGACATATGCTACAACATGGATAAATCTTAAGAACATTATGCTAATTGAAATAAGCCAATCATAAAAAAAACCCAAATACTATATTATCCCATTTGCAGGAGGAACCTAGAGTAGTAAAATTCATAGAAACAATAAATAGAATGTTGGTTGCCAGAACCTGATAGGAGATGGTAAAGGGGGCATTGTTATTAATGGGCATACGATTTCAGTTTTAAAAGATGAAAAGAGTTCTGGAAATTAGTTGTTCAACAATATCAATACGCTTAACTGAACTGTACACTTAAAAATAGTTCAGATGGTATGGCATGTGTATTTTACCACTTTTTTTTTTCACAAAGGGCACAAAGCAGAGTATGAAAAGATCAAGGTTGGGCCCAGTGCTGGTGGTGCACACCTATACTCACAGCGACTTGGGAGGCTGAGGAAGGAGGATTATATGTTTAAGGCCAGATGCAGCCTGTGTAACTTAGTGAGACCCTGTCTCAAAAAACTTAAAAAGGGGCTAGGGATGTGGCCTAGTGGTGTAGTGCACCTAGCATAAATAAGGCCCTGAGTTTAACTCTCCAGTAGTGGGATAGTGGAAAAAGATCAAGGTTAGAGTCCATAGTTGTTCCCTAATGACTGATGAATATTGAGCAAGTCCTTTCTTCATTCAGTGCCTCTGTTCCTTCATCTTTAATCAGGATAATAAAGTGTGATGGCTCTGGGTTTATATGAGGATCATATAAAAACAAAACACACAAAAAAACAGCTCTTAAGACAATGTTTTGATTACTGGTTTTTCCAGCATTCCAGTATCCTTTGTCTCTTAGTATTCATTATAAGTTTCGCATCTTATTTCGTAACAAAATGTTCCTGAAGATGCTTCAGCAATAGCTTGTTCCTACTTCAAAGGATTTGAATGCTGCACCCCTTCAATTTGGGCTGCTTACCTCATAATTTGGCCCCAGGAAAATAGCAAATAAACAGCCTTTATGAGGACTATTGATGATCTAAGATGTTAATTACTAATGTGGTTTAACATTAACTGAGGAAATGCAAACTCAGGATTTTCATGTTAACATAAAACTAGTCTGAAATTAGGGGGTGGGAGAAAGAATTAACATCTGTTGAGTACCATTAAGTGTCGGGTCCCATAGTAGGTATGTTACATACACTATTTCATTTACCAATCATGACAGTCTTGTCAGGTTAATAATATTATACTCATTTTATAAAGAACAAGAATAAAGTTCAGAGAAGTTAAGTCCCTAACCCAAGATCATACAATGAAAGACAGGGATGGAATTTGGATCCAGGTCTATATGACTCTGAAGCCCCTACTGTTTCTTTTATGTTACACTGCCTCTCAAAATATTATTTCACTATACTTACTTCCATAGAATTCATGATAAAGATGTATGTTATGTATATTTGTACATTTGTATCAATTATCTTGGTCACATAAGTAAAATAGGGGGTGTAGAGATGATTTTCACCACTTTACAGATGAGGCGGTCAGAAAACTCATCTAATATGAAGTGACCAGTAAATAATAATAGAACTTGAGCACAGGTACTACACAGATTCTTTTTTTTTAAATGAAACAGTTACAGAGCTTAATAGGGACATGCTTTAGAGTAAACATTGGCGCTCAGAGGTGAAGTGCTTAAGAAGAGAATCATAGTACACGTCCAACATATGGATATGGACTTCTCAAGAGAGAGAAGAACAAATTCTCAGACTCTTCCTTTTTCTAAGTCAATAGGAGTAGAGTTTCATTTTTGCATTTTCTAATTCTGACTTTTTGTTTTTAATCAGAGAAAAGAGTGAGAACCTTGGCAGTTTTGTACTCTAATTATACATGGGCAGATGACATATATATGTTTGCATTACCACAACATTGTATAGCAATGAGTTAATATTTTTAAAGTTACAAGGATAAAGAGAACAAGAAATAAAACAATAGCAGATAAAGGATATCAATACAATTTTGAAAGATAGAAAGCCATAGTTCAGCTGAGAAAACTTAATTCTAAATACTTCCAGAGGGACATACTAAGACCCTACTAAGTAGAAATGAGCAAGTTTGTGTTGCAGAATACTAGAATATCAGAAACTGGAGAAAGCAGATGGTTACAGAAGCAGAGATAATATATGGCACTGAGGAGAGGGGGATTGGCTGAAAATCTTTATAGGAAGTTAAATTACCAAGTCTCTTCCTCTGTCCTGCTCATTTCCCCTCCATCTCCCTGGCAGAATCCTGGGCATTTATTCTGTGAAAAAAAATTAACTAGAGAAGCTGCAGACTCTGAGTTTATCAGACATGCTGGGAGGCTACGTTAGGAGGGCATTACACAGAAGACAGAGATTAGATTAATTGTGTACATGCTGAATGATGAAGACTGACCCAATCTCCTACTCTGTTTTGCTCCAAGAAAGTTGATGGCAAGGCTTATTATCTCCAGCTAGGCTATCAGAGGGCTGGGATTTAGCTCAATTGGTGGAGTGCTGCACTGCAGTCTCTGAGGACCAGGGTTCAATTCCCAGCACCGCAAAAATGGGAGAAGGACCTGGCAATCCACTCCCAAGGCAATCCCGAGACAGTCAGCCATTGAAAACCCTATGAGAGTCGCTATGAGTCGGATACCAACTTGACGGCACCTAACAACAACAACAACAAGGCTATCAGAGATAATTTTGAGAGGAATTTACAATTAAGTAATCCTAGAGGAGCTGGGCATGGTGACACATGTCTGTAATCCCAGCAATTTAGGAGGTGGAGGCAGAAGGGTCATAAATTCAGGGCCTGAGGCATCCTACATAATTTAGCAAGATCTTTTCTCAAGATAAAAAATATATATAACGAGGGCTGGGAATGCAGTCAAGTGGTAGAGCACTTGCTAAGTATGCATGAGGCCCTGGGTTCAGCCCCTGAGTAATAAATAAATAATAATCCCAGAGGAATGTTCTATAAATACTGATACTTGAAGGCCACCTAACAAAATAAGGAAACCCAGCAACTGACAAATTCCTCTGTTAACACAAAGATTCCAAAAACCTATTTGGTGACTCTTAAATATGAAAGGACAGCAAAAGATCACCAGATATTTGGGATAAACCTTTACCAAGAAGGACAATAACAAATAAAAATGGAAAACTAAAATAAGCACAAGGAAACAGAGGCAAGGTAGGGATATTAAAAAAAAAAAAAAGCATCCTCTGAGAAATAGTAGAAAATAGTACATCTATAAAGCAAAGGCAAGATGTTCCAAAAAAGGAACAATCAGAGAGTAAATAACAGTTCTTGGAAATTATAAATATAATAGCAAAAATAAATAATTCATAGAAGTCCTATTAGATGAAGTTAAGAAAATCTCTCAGAAAATAGAACAAAAAGAGAGGAAATGGAAAATATGAAAGGAAAAATTAGAGTGTGAATCTGTAAGTTTCAACATTAGATTAATAGAAGTTTTAACAATAGGGAAGAAATATAGGAAAGGAAATTTATTATTAAAGAGACAGCAAGAAAATGTCTGATAAGTGAAGGACACGAGTTTCCTGAGTGGCAGAGCCTGATGAGGGCCCAGAATAATGAAGGAAAAAAGACAAAAACAAAAACACTTTCATACATCACTGTGAAATTTCTAAACACATGGATAAGGAGAAAGTAAAAAAATCTTGATGGTATGATGTAGGGAAGGATCAGGGAAAGGGGAGCAGATTACTTATAAAAGAGTAGGTAATAAGAATTGCATATTTCTTAACATCTTTCTAAGCTGTTTATTTTCCCATAACAAAGAATCTTGTGAAATAGGTATGTTAATTATTTCTGTATTATGAACAGGAAAATAAGCTCAAAGAGAGTAAGTAATTGAATATGTTATTCCAGATGTGATTTGAACAGTTATTAGATATCACACTTCATATGGCAACATTTTTTCTTTTCGTAGTAACTGTATCATACAACTGGTTCAGCCTTTGAAGATTTTTTTTTCTAGTTTGGTTGCTGTTACTCATCATTTTAGCTGTAACTCCTAACTTTGTGTTATAAATTGTGTTGGCATACCTTATGGCTTTTTCTAATTTGTTGATAAAAATGTTGAGATGGCAAAGCCAACTGTGCCCTGTTACTATAGTCCTTTGTAAAGGTTCATATTGGTCATTTCATTAGCACTTATGTAGGCAGCTACACATTCAACTACCTGTACCTCTCAAACAGCACACATTTCTTCTTTGTATCCCTACTGTCACGAGGAGAGAAGATGTCAAATATGAACCTGAAATCGGGATCCTTTAGGTAGGATGTACATCATCTACTGTTTCATCAGCCATAGCCATAATTGTTTTAGTAAACTCATGTCCATTTGTCTACTTCACCTTTTTCCATGTGTTCACAAGTCATCTGTTTAATTTTAGAATATTTCATAGAACTAAGTCCCTAACTGGGATATTGTTTCTGGAAATCACTATTTCTCTGAATGTAAATTTTGGGTCATCTTTACTTGTCTCTTAACTCGTTATTCTCTTTGTTTTTCTGGCAGTATATCTACAATCTCATTGGCAAAATCTATAAGATCCCTGGAATGGAATTCTAAATTACAAAAATTGGATGGGCTCCTTTGAAATGATGGGGCTCTTTTACTATCTTCTTTCCTAAATTGTACTTTAATTCCCTTTTAATGGTGTTGTCCTTATTCCAATTTAAGATAGCTCTCAGTGGAGGGTTCCAGTTTTTCATATTCTTTCACATGTATAACCACCTTGTGAGCTCTTTATCTCTAGCTTCCTCTAAGTATTTTCTTCTCAGGCTCCCACTTTCCCAATGTATAGTGTTGCTGTTCTTCTGTTAGATAACTCTTCTAAACAAAAAAATACCATTAAATTGCATTATTGTTTTTGAGAAATTCATCCACATAACTTCAGTGGGAATTAGTCTTTTTCTCAACTGAACTTCCATAGAACTTTATTTGTGCCTTTTTTACATTATTTATCGTGGTGTCTTTAGCATCACAGTTATCTATATTAATTTTCTGTTTACTGCAGTCTAAGCCTCTTGGGAACAAGAACCAACTCATATACATCATTATGTATTCCATTTAGTTTAGTGCCTTGCACATGGGAAATGCTTAGTGAGTGTTTGTTGAGTGAATGGATAGTCAAATGAATAAATGGGGGATGGTTGTTGTTGTTAGGTGCTGTCGAGTCAGTGTCTGACTCATAGCAACCCTATGTACAACAGGCGAAACACTATTGTTAGTGCTTCTCTGCTATTCATAGGGTTTTCAAGGGCTGATTATTTTTGAGGAGTGGGTAGCTGAGTCCTTCTCCCAAGCCTACATCACCTGGTGTTCCCAGGCAGTCTCCCATCCAAGTACTAACCAGGCCCTACCCTGCTTAGCTTTTGAGATCTGACAGGATCAGATGCCACAGTTGTATGGCTGCAGGCAAATGGGGGATAGGAGTATAGTTTAGCAGTAGAGTGCTTACCTAGTATGCATGAGACCCTAGATTCAACTTCTAGCACCACCAAAAAAAAAAAAAAAATCCTATCTAGTGATGTGCTAGAGCCTAGAGCCTGCTCTTATTGGCTTCTGAATGCTGTTGATTATATTTTCAGGAATTTGGCTAATAAGCTGTTAAACCATTGAAAATTAGCTATGGTGGAAATATTTGCACTATTGTTTTATTATACAACAAAACAGAAATATCCTCCTAGAGAACAAGTTATTATTAAACATATAATTGTCAAACATTTTCCAATATACCACTCTAATAGTAGAAAATTATGTATACCTTTCTTGTGTTAAAATTAAACCTATTATTAGCCAACTGTGGTAACACATGCCTGTAATCCTAGCACTCAAGAGATCAAGGCAGGAGAATCACAAGTTTGAGACCAGCCTGGCCTACATAGTAAGTTCCAGGCCAGTCTAGAGACCCTGTCTCAAAACAAACAGTTAAACTTAATATTGAAAAGCTGTAAAGACTTTCTAGGCCATCTAAATCTAACATTTTACTGATAATGATGGTAAGATTCAGACAAATGGAGCAGTTTGCTCATGTAGGCAGGAGTGAAGCAGGGATTAGATTCCAGGTCTTCAGTTTTCTAATCATTTCTTCTTTTCATGTCACCACATTGACTTCATTATGTGTTATTTTATTCTTGCTTTGTTCTTTGGTTTGGCCTCAAAGAAGGCCATAAGTATTCTTCCAACTGTAGTAATTACTGAGGGGTGTCAGTGAACATAACACAGCTTTCTCTGGTTTTTTGTTCCCTTTGCAGACCAACTTAACTAAATGGTTTGGAGAAAACGCAGATCCTATTTCTGAGTGTTACAGGCTAAGAAAAAAAAGTTTTGCCTTTAATGATGATTAGTTTTTTAAAAAAACATTTACTTTGTTTTGTTGAATAAATGGAGAATTCATTTCATTTAAATGCACTGTATGAAGCTTAGGAATAGGTTTGAGACAACATTGTCTCTTCCAAGGTGCATGGCTGCCCAGTAATATCTTCCTCAAGGACATGCCATGTTTCCTAAAATTCTTATCATTAGTTTAATCCACTGGAATAAAGTTGTTTGTTAAAATGCACATATTTTACCTCTGAAGGAATATGCAAAATAACATTATAATCCGAAAGGAATAAACTGACAGATACTTTTGAATTTGAAGGAATAAGAGTGATGAGAGAGACCCAAAAGAGTTTGAAATTTTCTGGAAGGATAGATAGTGCCATCTTGTCTCTGGTCATTTGCCACAACTTGGAACCAATGACAGCCAGAGGATGGCATGAGATCATAGGTTATAGTCAAGGGATTTATTACAGACTTCAGTGAGATCTTAAAAATATGGTTAACTTCTTTTTTTTTTTCTTCAGAACTTGAGGGTTGAACCCAGGACCTCACACATGCATTGCAAATGTTCTACCATTGAGCTGCATCCCCAGCCCATTTTTAAATTTTTAAATCTTGAGACCTGGGAGATGGACCCGGCAATCCACTCTCAAAAATCAATCTGCCATTGAAAACCCTATGAACAGCAGAGAAGCACTGACAATAGTGTTTCTCCTGTTGTATATAGGGTCGCTATGAGTCAGACACCGACTCAATGGCACCTAACAACAACAACAATCTTGAGGCAGGGTCTTGCTAAGCTATGCAAGCTGCCTCTGGCCCCAAACCTTCAATCTTCTTGCCTCCACCTCCCAAATTGCTGTGATTATAGGTATGAGCCACTGCACCTGGCCAGAAATATTGTTAACTTCTGAGAGAAGAATTAGTAAGAAACAAGCTATGCTTATAAGATCTTGCTTGGATTACTATCTTTAGAAAATTTGTAGGCAAACTGGGACACTTTCAAGGGAGACAATAGGGACTGTAAATCAACATTCAATAAATACTATTGAGCACTTACTAAGTGCAAAGTACTTTTCTAGATGTTGGGATACATCAGTGAGTAAAATAAAAGATCTCTGCCCTTGTTGTTGTTGTTGTTGTTAGGTGCCATCGAGTCGGTATCTGACTCAGCGATCCTCTGTACAACAGGGGAAACACTATTGTCAGTGCTTCTCTGCTGTTCATAGGGTTTTTCAATGGCAGATTGATTTTTGGGAGGGGGTTGCCAGGTCCTTCTCCCAAGCCTACAGCTTCTGGTGTTCCCAGGCGGTCTCCCATCCAGATACTAACCAGGCCCGACCCTGCTTAGCTTCTGAAATTTGATGGGATCGGATGCCATAGGGCTACAGCTGCAGGCCCTCTGCCCTTGTAGAATTTATATTTTTGCAAGTCTAAATGTACAATGGGCTGGGATTTAGCTCAGTTGGTAGAGCACTGCGCTGCAGTCTCTGAGAACCCGAGTTCAATTCCCAGCACCACAAAAATGGGAGAAGGGCCTGGCAATCCACTCCCAAGGCAATCTCGAAACAGCCATTGAAAACCCTTTGAGGGTTGCTATGAGTTGGATACCGACTCAAGGGCACCTAACAACAACAAATGGACAATATACATTAAAAACCACTGAATAAGTTTTTTAGAAGGTGAAAAGTGTTATCAATAAAAAGAAAAAAATAGATTGGGAAAAGGGAATCATATCAGGACTATCTGGAAAAGGTGAAGAATGTAAATTCAGGTTAGAGAAAGAGGCACAGATGATAGTAGGCAGCGGATTTAAGAATTGTCTGAAAGTATCTGAAAGCCAATCAGGTAGAAAAAGATTGAGACTTACTTTGTGTGACCCCAAGATCAGGGTCACTAGGTAAACTTTATTGGAGAAGGACCTGGCAGCCCATTCCCAAAACATCGAAAACACTATGAATAGCAGAGAAGCACTGACAGTAGTACCGGGCATGGCACAGTGTCGGGTAGTATTTCATTCTGTTGTACATAGTGTTGCTATAAATCAGACCTGACTCAATGCACCTAACAACAACAGCTAAACTTTGTAGCAAATCAGGATTCAGCTGAATATAAGGATTTATTTCCCAATAATATGAATAGTACAAGATGTAATGGGCTCCCCTAATTGGTAATGTTTTTCATCACAGCTGGTGTTTCAAACAGAGGCCACACATTTGACAAATGCATTGAACTCAGAATTCCTATGGGATATTTATATTAAATGATCTTTATGGTATCTTCCAACCTTGGGACTCTCTTATTCTGCAATATTTTGGGGTTTGTTAGTTTAGTTTAGTTTAAGATCCAAAAAAAGCTGTCATGCAGAGAGACCACTCTCCCTCATTTCTCTTACCAGTTGATACTTGATTTGTCCTAAGTCTGGGTCTGAAAAGTAAGAGTAGGATGAAGGATTTGGAGAAGCAGTATCTTTCTCCCCACCCTTCACTGGTGTTATGTGCAAATAGATGTCAGAGAGACATGTGAAAAAAGAAGAATCCAATACCCTGGTTATTTTACCTTCTCTACATTCTACTGCTCCATTATACTAAGAGGGGAGCTTTTGCCTTGCTGAATCTTTCGCCTTCTCTTTCCATATCAAACACTAGGGCCTTTCATCCTCACTTTCTGGATTTTTCTCTAGTACCTCTTTCCCTTCTGCCTCAGTTGGATCATTTAGAGACTCTTGGGACAAAGCAGTGACCAATTTACATAGATTATCATCCCCAATTTAACTCCAAGCATAGTCTTGCCTATTACTTTTCCAAACAGAAGCTTAGTGGGATTTTTGTTTGTTTATTTTCTGTTTTTGTTTTTGAGACAGTGTCTTGCTATGTGGCCCAGATTGGTCCCAAACTCACATTCCTCCTGCCTCAGTCTTCTGAATGTTGGTATTACAGGCATGCACCACCATGTGCATTGTTTAAAGGTTCATAAGTAATGAAGGAATACACTGATATAAAAATTAAATTCATGCAGAATTTTATTATACATATACAAATACACACATTTTTACAAACCCAGCACCGTAAGATACACTCTAGTCTGTGACTTTTTTTTTTTGGTTGATAAATTGTGTTCTTCTATGTTAATATCAACAGATCTATCTTATTATTATTACAAATGCATAATTACAGGTGGCCAGAAAGGCTGGAAAAATAGGCAAATAATCTATAACAATTTATTGATATGACTTATAATACATGGTATGTTCAATGATATTTTATGATGTGTTTAATGTGTTTTCCCTTACTAGCTATGTACAGTTCAATGAGCTGCTCAAAATTGCAATGAACATAGTCCATTTAGAGCAGGATTCCCCAACCCTCAGGCCACAGAAGGATACCATGGGCAAGCAAGTGAAGCTTTGTTTGTGTTTATAGCCACTCCCCATCACTAGAATCAACAAAAAACCATCCCTACCCCATGTCCATAGAAAAATTCTCTTCCACAAAACTGGTCCCTGGTGTCAAAAAGTTTGGAGACCACTGCATTAGAGTATGTTTTATATTCTTTATGTGATGGGCAGTCAGATGCAGCCGCACAAGAAGACATAGGAGAGGTTCAGGAAAACAAAATCTTAAGTCCTATAAACAAGAGCCACATGGAAAACTCCCAGGATGATCAGGATGCTGAAGACAAGAGCAAGGGGAAAGCATAAGACCAGAGCCTTTATTGGGAGTTTTGCAGTAAATGCAAGGGAGGAAAAGACACACAATTAATTGACTAGTTTGTGTAGTTTTGGCTAGCTCTAAGCTATACAGGTGGTCCCTGGTTCCTGAGACCTGGCCCTGGGATGGTTAAGGTAGAGGAATATTGCCTCTTGGGGTGCATGAGCCATATAGAGGAGGTATGACTTGGGATGGATTAGTATACATATCAAAGACCTTCTTGATTTGGGGCCTTTTCTATCTCTATATTCTGACGAGCCATGGGTAGAGCAATCTGCCCTCAGAAAAGTTTTTAAAATGTAAAAAATCATAAAAATTAAGTATATATACACAACATAATGCTATATTTCCATCAATTCCTATGTATGAATCTGAAATGCAATGCAGTTTTTTTGTGATTTTCTTTCATGATATTTCTTTTCTTTTTTTTGAGATAAAGTTAGTTGGTTTATTAATTAGGGATAAGAGATAGTACAAGACTTAGATTTAAGCATAGACATTCAGCTATAAAAAGAGGTGCTTAAGAAAAGAATCATAGCCAGGTGCAGTGGCGCACGCTTGTAATCGCAGCAACTCTGGAGGCAGAGGCACAAGGATTACAAGTCGAGACCAGAAGCAATCTGGGTAATTTATCAAGACCCTGTCTCAAAAAGTAAAAAAATGGACTCTGGGTACAGCTCAGTGGTACAGCACTTGTAGAGCATCCAAAGGCCCTGGGTTCAACCCCCCAGTACTGAAAAAAAAAAAAAAAAGGAAGAAAGAAAAGAAAAGAATCATAGACATATCCAAGACATGGAAAAGGTGAACACTTCAAAGAGTAGAAAGAAGGAAACAATAACTAAAGCAAATTACTCATGTGTAACAAATTGGGCATATTCTTCAATATTGCATCCCATTTCCTTATGAAGTCTTTATCATCTATATTTTCCTTTGAAGGCCACAAAAAGTGTGGAATCCTCTGAAATACTTTCATTTTTTGCATCATCATTTTCTATTCCAAAATCAAAATCCTTTTCTGAGTCTTCTACTGTTGAGGAACACAAAGGAATATAGATGTCTCCTAAGTTTGAAAGGTCATCCAAAAACATGATATATATTATTACAGAAGCATATGCCAAGCAGACAATAAGAAAACCAAAATGTCTTTCTTAAATTTTTTGTGTGTGTGTGTGCAGTACTTGGGAGTTGAATTTAGGGCTTCCCAAAAGCTTTGCACACTCTCTACCATTGAACTGCACTCCAGATGATTTTTAAATTTTTTATCTTGAGACGGTATTGCTAAGTTACACAGGCTACTTCTGGACTCAAACTTGTGATCCTCCTGCCTCCACCTCTTGAGTCACTAGGATTGCAATTGTGTGTCACTGCACCTGGCCCAGGTTCTTAGAATTTTTATTCCTTTAATTAAAAAAAAAATTCAAATAGCATAAAAATTTACCATTTTAAAGTACACTCTTCAGTGGTTTTTAGTATAGTCCCTATGTTGCATAACCATCTCTGATTGTTTTTTGGTTGTTAGTTTTTAATAAGTTTTATTATAACTTATTATCACAATTATCATTATATTTTAAGTATATTTTTGTGATATTAGAATGCTGACCCCAGGGCCCCACACATATTTTGCAATCACTCTACTACTGAGCTGCGCCTCCAACCCCTTTTATATTTTGAAACAGGGTCTTACTAAGTTATGCAGGCTGCCTTTGGTCTTGAACTTGCGATCCTCTTGCCTCAGCTTCCCAAATTACTGGGATTACAAATGTGCACCATCATGCCCAACTAAAATGAGCTCCTTTTAAACTAACAACCAAGTTAAGAAATCAATTGTTGTTAGCTTTCCCACAAGGCTTCCTTATACTTTATCCCAAACAAAAGCACCTTCTTACTCTCAAAAGTAACCACATCCTGACTCTTGTAGCCATCATTTATTTGCATTTCTTTCTAGTTTTAATACTCAGGTATGATACTACACTTAAATCTTACCCATTTAAAAATTACTATATATCTTTTTACTTGCTGTATCTTACATTTCTTTTAATTCACAGTTTCTTTCTCTATCCCTGTTTTTCTTTAGAGTTCATCTGTTGAAGAACATGGTCCACTTGACTTGTAGAGTTCCCACAATGTGGAGTTCCCACAACATGGATTTTACTGATTGCATATTTTAAGTGAAGTTTAGAATTGTCGTGTGCCCTTTCTGTTGCTTACAGATTAGCAGCTGGATGCAAAAGCTTGATCAGATTTATGTTTGACTCCTTTAATAAGGCTATAGAATGTGTAGTGTAATTGCTTGGTTTTCTCTTGTTTTGTGTGATGTTAAAAGCTATTGATGCTTATTGCCTAGTTTCATTAATTCATTGAGAGTTACAAACTGGTGATTGTCTAATCCTTTCTTTTTTTATTTATTTGCTGATACACTTCCATAAAGAGATGCCTTCCTAATCTACCCTTTGGTCACCTAAAATAGAATTCATTAAGGAAGGTAGGACAAATGCTTGATTCTTTCTCTTCATTTGCCAGTTTTCAAGATAATTAATTTCCCATAATCCTCCAAATGTGACCACTTTCATGTGTGCTTTGTTTTATTTTGTCTTGAGCCAGGGTCTTGCTGTGTTGCCCAGGCTGGAATAGAATTTGCTATGTAGACTAGGTTGGCCTTGAGCTCTTATCAGTCTTTCTGCCTGCACCTTTAGCATGCTGGAAAGTTGTATGCTACCACACCCTGCTACCAACTTTGTTTTTTAACAATATTTTATTATGAGCTCAAGGATTTAATATATTCAGTGGATTTTTAATCCATTGCAATGATTATTTATATCAACACTCCAATTGTCTCATGTTTGTCCAGTGCAAGCCACTTTATGTACTTTCATGCATTTTTTGGCATGATCCTAAAAGTGTTTGATTGCATCCTTGTTGGTTAATATGATAAAACATTCCATATTCATTTTGTACTTTTTTTTTTTTTGCCCCAGTTCTAGAATCAACTCATGGGCTATCTCACATATTGTGAAATTTTTGTTGCACATTTTGTCATTTTTAAGTTATACTTAATGATTAAGAGCTCGTCTTTGGTATGACTTTATCTATATGAATTTTGTGTGATCTGAGCTGTTTCCCTCCAGAGAGGTCTAGTATTTGCTTTTATCAAATGCCTCCATGTAGGTCCAGTTTTACTTTTTTTTTTTTTTTTTTTTTTTCCAGTACTGGAGGTTGAACCCAGGGCCTCATGCCTGCATGCTTTGCAAGTGCTGGGCCACTGAGCTGTGCCCCTAGCCCATTTTTTTTACTTTTTGAGACAGGGTCTCACTAAATTACGCAGACTGCCTCTGGTCTCGAACTTGCGATCCTCCCGCCTCTGCTGCCTGAGACACTGGGATTACAGGTGTGCGCCACCGCACCCGGCACCAGTGTCTTACTTTAATATTTCCTGTGGCTTGTTGTTGTTGTTAGGTGCCATCAAGTCCGAGTCTGATTCATAGCGACCCTCATAGGGTTTTCAATGGCTGACTATGGCTAGTGTAAAGATAATCCTCAAACCAACCTGAAGGTGAGCCATTGGCTATAAATTCTTGGAGGAGACTTATTTTTCATATAGAGCAAGGCTAAATCAGATATACATTCTTGTTATTTCTGTATGGTGGTGGAAAAAACTAGTTCATTCTTTGACTGAAGTGCCAAGTTCTTCCTGGACATCTGCATTCAAATTCCCTGCTTTTTTTTTTTTTTTTTTTTTTTTTTTCCTGTTCTTGTGTGTTTGTCAAAATACCAGGTCCCGGATTATTGAGTAAATAGCATCTTCTGTTTCACCATGTAATTTGTGTTTCTCCACCAGTTTTAGGTTCTTCTGTATTTTTTGTTCTTGGACAGAGAAAGAGAAAAACATAAACAAGCAGAAATAACCTGAACTCTTTCTTTCTTTCTTTCTTTTCTTTTCTTTTTTTTTTTTCTTTTTTATTTTTGGTACTGAGGGTTGAACCCAGAGCCTCACGCTTGCATGCTCTGCAAGTGCTGGACCACTGAGCTGCACCCCCAGCACACTTTTTTACTTTTTGAGATAGGGTCTCGCTAAGTTACACAGACTGCCTCTTCTCGAAATTGCGATCCTCCTGCCTCTGCCTCCTGAACTGCTGGGATTACAGGCGTGCACCACCGCCCCAGCGGACTTTTACTTTCTTAAGAGCTCAGTTTGCATTTCAAATGATATTTTTAATATCTTAATGTGTTAGTTAGCTTTTGTGTCACTGTAACAAAGTGCCTAACAGGACAAATTAAAGGAGGTAGATTTATTTGGCTCATGGTTTCAGAGGATTTCATTCCATCATGGCCTAGGAACTGGCAGCAGGGCCCATGGTGGAGGACATTTATACATCATATTAACAAGAAGCACAGAGAGGGAAGAAGAGATCAGAACTGGGTTCAAGCCTTCAAAGGCCCACCCCCAGTGACCTGTTTCCACCAACTAGGTCATACCTCCCAAAGTTCAGTAGTTTCCCAAACCAGTGCCACCACCTGAGGATCTAGAGTTCAAACATGATACTTGGGGACCATTTTATATTCAAACAATAACATTCTGCCCAAGGCCCCCAAAGGCTCATGGTCATCTCACAATGCAAAATGCATTTAGTCCAACTTTAAGCGTCCCCAAAGTCTTAACAATCATAACATTGTTCAGACATCTTAGTTCAAAGTCTCTTCTGAGACTCAAGGTAAGCTCTTAGATGAGCCCCTGTAAAACCCAAAAGAAAATTACATACTTCCATTATACAGTGGCACAGAGTAAACATTCCCATTCAGAAAGGAAGGAACAGGAAGATAGCAAGGAAAGATCATACCAAAGCAAGATCAAAAACCAGCCAGGCAAACATTAAATCCTGTATCTCCATGTATAGCATCTAGGGCACCTTGTGGTATCGTCTGAACTCCAACAGTTTTGGGCAGCTCTGCCCCTATGGCCTTTCCACTTTCAGGCTAAATGATCTCTTTCTTGGGCTGGCTCCACTAGTTGCCAGCAGCTTTCCTCAGCAGATTTCCCATATTCCTGGCATCTCCAACATCCTAGAGTCTCCATAGCAGCTTAGGCTTTATTTTTATATCTTCACACATCCCAACCTCAGGGGCTCTCCACAGGGAATATAACCCTGGTACAAATTGCCTGGCCTTGCAGCCCTTCCTCTGGAACTTTGGTGCAAGCTTCCATGACCCTATAACTTTTCCATTCTGCATGCTTGCACAATTAGCACCATGTGGATAATGAGAAGATCTGCTGCCAGAACTAGCTGGGCCCCATTGGACCATGGCTGCAGCAGCCTCTGAGTTCCTGGGCTATTCAAATTATCCTTCTTCTTATCTCTTCATAGTCCTTTGGGAGAAAATGTGTAATAAAGATGTGAGGGTGTCTCAGGTCACACAGACTGACTTGGAGTCTGAAAAGCCAAAACAGTGTAGCACAACTTTCCCCAATGAAATTCTGTTTATTCTTTGAGGATTTTGTTAACATTTGGCTTTGCTTAATGTTACCCACATCCTTTGCCTCAGAAATGGACATTACAGAGGTTCTAATGGCTTTTGAACATCAAATAGCTCTTAAAAGTGATGGATTGAGTGTGAGTGAAGCAAACAGGGATTAAATTTCTCTTGAAATACATATGGACTTAATTAACATAAAAGCTCTTCATAATGAAAAAATGAATTAGAATATTGCTTGAGAGCTTGAGAAATGGAGAATGTTTTTGGATTGCAGTGTCCCAGATTATAGCTTTCCTCTGAAACTCTGATGTCACTGCCAAAGAAAACATAATCCAAACCCGGAGGTGAAAAAGCATAGCATAGTTTCTGGTACATAGTAACCAGTTAAAGAGTTTTTGCTTAATCTCCATTTTCTAAATGTTTTTAGCACCTGTAAGTTTATTTCTGTGGGAGAAACTTCTTTCAAACCTGCCCTCAAGAGTTCACAGTTCAGTTGGGGAGTCATTTTGCAAGAAAAAAGCAAAAGCTATAGGATGTTTAGGGTCTGTTGCAGAGAAAAGAAGGATTAATACATTCTAAAGGAATTTGGAAAGGCAGCACAGATGACTTTCATGCTGAGTCTTAAGGAAGAATGACTTGCCTATGATAGGGAGAGAGAGAACATGGCAGGAAGACAGCTTAGAACTTTTAAGGAACTACAGTTTAATGTGGGATGCCAAATTAAAGGAGAGGAGAGGGGTGTACTGAGACATAGGCTTGCAGAGGCAAAGTCCTTATTGAAGAGAGATTGTGTTCCAAGACTCTTGAGATTTATCCTGAAGGATCAATATTGAGATGATCATCACAGCATCTCAGCACTCTCTCTCTCTCTCTCTCTCTCTCTCTCTCTCTCTATATATATATATATATATATATATATATATATATATATATATATATATATATTAAACTCACCTTTATTGAGGCATAATTTATAATACAAATAAGCACCAATTTCACGTGTATTTCTTAGTGACTTTTGAAAAATGTGTGTATCTATGTAACCACTACCATTCAATCTATAGAACTTTTATCATTGCCTCAAATACTTTGCTTTTGGCCTTCTCAGACAATCTATACCCTACACATACCCAGGCACCCAGCAAAGATTTCTGTCATTATAAATGATATCTGTCTTTTCTAAAGTTTCAATTAAATGGAATTATATACTATGTATTTTTGTGTCTGTCTTATTTTGGTCAGTTTGATGTTTTTGAGGTTCACTCAGGTGGAAAAGTTTGTTCTTTTTATAACTGAAGTTTCATTAGATTTATTTGACAGACTCTATTATCTATTGGTAACACTTGCTCCTGGACGTTTGGATCACTTAAAGGGTCTGTTTTTTATAAAGGTGCTATGAACATTTGTGTACAAGTCTTTGTCAGCACTCTCTGTAAGAGGTGTTGTAGCTAAGAAATCTGGGAATAGCCTACCACCCTTGCCAGTAGCCAAAGTAGATATGCAACTGGAAATAGGGGGAGGGCAACATGTAGAATTGCCTGGATAATCATGGTCCCTCATTCCTCTGACAAAGGCAATTGGTCCAAGAAGCATCATGTGACCCAAGAAGATTAGTTAGAATCTTTTATCAGAAGAAAAAAAAATATCTCCACTTGGGTTGGTAAAATGGGACTATGTGAGCTTGAAACTCCCATGGCTTTCTACTGTGCTTGCATAGAAGAAATATTTCTAGGAGAGAATAAAAACTAAGCATAGGAAAACCCAAGTGGGAAGAGAGGAAATTCCTGTTTCCTCCAGTAATTAGACTTAATCCTGACAACAGCTACATTGGGAAGGAACTGGGAATCTGAGGAACCCAATAAAGAAGAAGCTGGAGGCTAGAGGAGAAGGAACATAGTGAAGACAGCTAAAATTCATGAGTCATATTCTCAGTGTTCTGAATTCTGTAAGGTAAGCCCTTTCTTAACATTGAGATGAGACAAGGAAGCTGCCATCTTCAGGTCCTGATAAAAAGCAGTAATCTGTCTCTTCATCCATGGAGAAGGAAACCACTAAGATAGACAATGGTTTCCCTTACATCTTCTTCTCCACTCATCCTTAGATCAGTTCGAGTATGTATCAACGTCTGCCTGTTACTGTGCCAGTATGGTGGAGTCTGGGGATATGAAGACGACTAAGACAGTCTCTACTTTCCAGGACCTCACATACTCAAAGAGGAGGGAAACCTCATGTAGCCCCGGGGTAAGGACAGTAAAGGATGCAGACTTAAGATAAAATGAGAAACAGACAAGAGCACTACAGGCAGAAGAAACACTTAGTGTTTGAAGACATGACAGAGCCCTTCAGTGTGAGGCATGGCTGATGGGAGGCACGACGGAGCCCTCTGGGAGGATTTGAGGCTGAAGAGAGAAGTGGCAGATCCCGGCTGACTAGAGTCATGATGATGTACATGGCTGAAGACAGAAGTGGCAGTGTCCAGACTAGATGAAGCCAAAAACAGGATATCTGATACTGAAAAAGCAGTTGAGGATCTTACCTACCCAGATGCCAAGAAAGAAAAAAAGATGAAGCAGTATGATCAAGATATTCAAGAGGCCTCTGATAAAATGAAGAGACGAAACCTCTGAATTCAGGGGGCCCAAAAAGGAGGTAAAAACAATGCGAGAAGACTAGGAAACTTATTCAAAGAGATTTTAGATGATACCTTCCCAAATCTAAGGGAAGTGATAGATACCTACACAACTGAAGCATCCAGAATTCCAAGTAGAATAGATCAGAATAGATCCTCTCCAAGACACATTATAATTGGAGTACTAAATCTAGAGAGCAAAGAGTCTATTCTAAAAGCTACAGGAAGAAACATCAAATCATTTACAAGGGCAGACACATCAGTGTAATAGCTGATTTCTCAACAACAACCTTAAATGCAAGGAAAGCTTGCTCAGACATCATTAATGTCCAGTTAAAGTCATGAAAAAGAATAACTGCCAACCAAGACTACATTATCCAGTGAAGCTATATGTCAAAATATATGGTGGGTTCAAGACATTCCATGGTATTGACTTGTTTAAATGATTTGTGACCGCCAAGCCAGCATGTAGAAGATCCTCAATGAAACACTGCAAATCAGAGAGGTAAGACAACCCCAAATATAAAATCAAAGGAAAAATAACAACACAGGAGGAGAACCTAAGTAAACAATAGGCTAAATATGAGTCAAAAATAGAAACAAACAAGAGATTAATACAGAATGATAAGCTCTTCTCAATATTTACCCTCAATGTAAATGGTCTTAATTCACCATTCAAGAGGCATAGATTGGCCAGTTGGATTAAGAAACAAAACCTTTGATATGCAGCATTCAAGAGATGCATGTCATCCACAAAGACCATAAAAGGCTCAAAATTAAAGGGTGGAAAACAATAGACCAAGCATGTGGGAACCAAAAAAAAAAAAAAAAAAAAAAAGATGGAGTAGTGATACTAATTTCAGACAACCTAGACTTCAATCCCAAACTAATCAGAAGAGACAGAGACACTATATATTAGTGTAACCATCATGATACTTAATATTTATTCACCAAATACAGGTGCACCTTGCTTCATAAAACAAATTTTACTGGAGATAAAGGAACACATCAGGCCAGACACAATAATTATGAGAGATTTCAATACCCTACTTTTGCCAGGAGACAGGTCATCAAAGCAAAAAATCAACAAATAAATGGTGGACTTAAATAGCATGATAGACCAACTGGGCCTTACAGATGTCTACAGAGTATTCCATCCATCAGAGGCAGAATACACACTCTCAGCGCCACATGGAATGATTCCTAAAATAAACCACACTTTAGTTTATAAAAATGGCCTCAACAAATACAAAGAATAGAAATCATCCCCTGTACCTTTTCAGATCACAATGGAATAAAACTGGAACTCAAAAACAAGAAAAATTTCAGAAATTTTACAGTTTTATGGAGACTAAATAATACATTGCTGAATGATCAATGGGTCATTGAAGAAATCAGAAAATTCAAAAATTTCTGCAATCAAACGAGGATGAAAATACATGCTACCAAAATTTATGGGATATAACAAGGAGGGAAGTTCACAGCCATGAATACCTTCATCAATAAGTTAGAGAAGGCACAATTAAATAACGTAATGACACATCTTAAGGCACTAGAAGGCCAACAACAAGCCAACCCCAAAAGGAGCCCTCAGACAGAAATTATGAAGATCAAGGCAGAGATAGCCCAATAAAAAACTAAAAAGATAATTCAAAGAAACAGACTAAGAGCTGGTTATGCAAAAAGGTTAATTAAATAGATTCCCCCTTAGCCAATCTCGTCAAAAGAAGCAAAAGGCCCAAATTAAAAAAATTAGAGATGAGAATGAGGTCATATCACTGATACCAATGAAAACCAGATGATCATCAGGGAATACTTTGAGAAATTGTACTCCAAAAAAACTGAAAATATAGAAGTGGATAAGTTCCTTAGCACATATGAATTACCAAAATTAAGCCTGGAGGGCACAAGTAATTTAAACAGACCCATTACATTCACTGAAATAGAGGCAGTAATTAAAAAATCTCCTAAAGAAGAAAAGTCCAGGTCCCAGTGGGTTCACAGTGGAATTCTGTCAAACCTTCAAAGAGGAATACCTATTTTTCTCAAACTATTTCATAAAATAGAGAAGGAAGGGACACTTCCAAACTCATTCTATGAAGCCAGTATCACCCTGATACCAAAACTGGGCAAGGACACTTCAAAGAAAGAGAACTATAGACTAATTCCCTGATGAACATTGATGCAAAGATCCCCCCAAAAAATCTGGCAAACTGAATTCAGCAACACATAAAAAAGATCATATGCTGGGATCAAGTGTGTTTCATTCCACAGATATAAGTCTAGTTCAGCATACAAAAATCAATCAGTATAATCCATCATATCAAGAGACTTGCAGACAGAAATCACATGATCATCTCAATTGATGTTAAGAAGGCCTTTGACAAAGTGCAACATCCTTTTGTGATAAAAGTCCTGGAGAAAATGAGCATAACAGGGAAATACCTCAACATCATAAAGGCCATCTATGACAGATTCACAGCAAATATCATATTAAATGGGGAAAACTTGAAACTATTCCTTCTAAGGTCAGGAACAAGACAAGAATGTTCACTCTGTCCCGTCTTATTCAATATTGTGATCAAAGTCTTGGCCACAGTAATCAGGCAAGAGAGAGAAATCAGAAGCTTACAGAAAAGCAAAGAAGAGATCAAATTATCCTTATTCATGGATGACATGATCCCTTACCTGAAGGAACCCAAAAATTCCTCTAGAAATCTCTTAGAGCTAATTAACTCCTTCAGCAAAGTAGTAGTCTACAAAATTAACACTCAAAAATCAGTAGCCTTCCTTTACACCAATAGTGAACAGGAAGAGAAGGAAATTAAGGCAACAATACCATTCATAGTAGCCCACCAAAAATTCAATATTTAGGAATCAATATAACCAAAGATCCTGAAGATCCTATAAGGGAAACTTCAAAATATTAAGAAGGAAATTGCAGAGGATACTAGAAGATGGAAGGACCTCCCTTGCTCAGGGATCGGGAGAATCAATCTTGTAAAGATGGCTATATTACCAAAAGCAATTTATAGATTTAATGCAATTTCCATTAAAATTCTAATGGCAGACTTTGCAGAAATAGAAGAATAATCCTAAAATTCATATTGAAGCACAAAAGACTGAATATAGCCAAAACAATCTTAAACTGCAAAAATAGCATAGGTGGGATCACTATACCTGACTTCAGACTATACTACAGGGCTACTATAGCAAAACCAGTTTGGTACTGGCACAAAAATAGGCTTGAAGACCAATGGAACAGAATTGAAGATGCAGAGATACTTCCACCCAACTATAGCCACCTGATTTCTGACAAAGGAATTCAAGTCATTCAATGAAGAAAAGATAGCCTCTCCAACAAATGGTGCTGGAAAAATTGGATATCCATTTGTGAAAAATTGAAAGTAGACCTGTATCTCTCAATTTGCACCAGAGTCAATTCAAAATGGATAAGAGACCTCAACATAAAACCCAAAATCTTACAACTGCTAGTGTAAAAGATAGGAAACACCCTCTAACACATAGGCATAGGAAAGCATTTCCTTAACAAGACTCCAATCACCCAGAAAATGGCACCAAAAATTACCACATGGGATTATATGAAATTAAAAAGCTTCTGTACAGCAAAGGAAACAACAAAGAGAGTTAAGAGAGAGCCCACAGAATGGCAGAGAATTTTTGTATCCTATATATCTGACACAGGACTGATTTCAAGAATATACAAGGAACTTAAGAAACCAAATACCAAGACAACAAATAATACATCATGGGTAAAGGAAATGAACAGACAGTTCTCAAAGGAAGAAGTTTGAAGGGCCAAGAAACACATGAAAAAATGTTCAACATCCCCATTCATTAGGGAAATGCAAATCAAAACAATACAGATTCAATCTCCACTCCAGTAAGAATAACCAAGATTAACAAAATAAATAATAACAAATTCTGGCTAGGATGCAGAGAAAAAGGAACCCTTTTACACTGCGGGTGGGACTGTAAATTAGTCCACCCACTTTGGAGATCAATATGGAATACCTTAGAAAACTAAAAATAGAACTGCCAGGTGTACCACCCCTGGGAATATACCCAAAGGATGATAAGTCACCATACCACAGGGACACCTGCATTTCCATATTCAATACAGCACTCTTCACAATTGCAAGGGTATGGAACCAACCAAAATGTCCACCAACAGAGGAATGGATACAAAAATTGTGGTATATGTACACAATGGAATATTACTCAGCAACGAAAAAAGAATGAAATAATTTCATTTGCAACAAAATGGATGGAACTGAAGAATATCATTTGAAGTTAATGAACTCAGGCCCGAAAAGAGAAAGACCATATGTTCTCACTTACATCTGGGAGCTAACTCTAAATTAAAGGTGTAAAATTTTAAAAAACTATACATACATAAATACATAAAAATGAACAATCAGGCTTATCTAAGAAGGAAAAATATAAACAGAAAGAAGAGGAAAGGGGACTGGGAGGGAGCAAATGTTGTGGAAGTGAGGATGGGGAGGGGAAATAATGCAGAAGGGTAAAGGGGGAGAGGATATATCAAATTACATGATACAACTACATGAACACATGGGAAAAATAGGGGAATATAACACCATAATTGCATATGATTTTTACTGCATATTAATCAAAGGGTTCCATAAATTATGTAAACTGATGAAAGTGTAACCAAAGTAATGTAGTAGTTGCATGATGAAAATAGCAAAAGCCTTATTCTGTATCCCACCAACATTTATTAATAAAAGGGAGAAAAAAGAGAGAAACATTTAGTGTTCTAGAATATGTGGTGAAAGGAAGCTGGAATCTGTTCATGCAGGATCCTGAATGCCACATTAAGATGCTTATATTTTATGTTGTAGGCATTGAGAAGGTGTATTAGCTTTGTTGTTGTTAGGTGCCATTGAGTTGGGTCTGAATCATAATGACCCTATGTACAACAGAACAAAACACTACCTGACAAGGGTCTCCATAACAAAGCATCACAAATTGTGTAGCTTCAACAATAGAAGTGTATTTTCTCACAAGTGTGGAGACTGAAAATCCAAGATCAAGTTGTTGATAGTTTTGGTTTCTTCTGAGGCCTGTCTCTTTGGCTTACCAATGGGTGTGCTCCCTCTATGTCCACATTTCCTTTCTTAAGAAGACACCAGTCAGATTGGAGTAGAGCTCACCCTAATAGCCTCTTTTTTTTAACTTTATTGCCCATTTAATGACCCTGTCTTTGAATACTGTCATGTTCTGAAATACTAGGGGTTAGGAATTCACCGTATGATTTTGGGGGGGACACAATTCATCCCATAAGAGGAACTACTGAAGGAGTTTTAGTGAAGGGCATGAGTAGATTGTATACTTCAGAAATATTATTGGTAACAGCATGGAGGATGGACTGAATGAGGACCAAATTGTATACCTGAAGGCTTGTTAAAGGCGTTGAGAATTGCCCGAACAAGGTGTATTGGGAAAACTTTATTTTTCTGTGGTTATGTCACAATCAACATAGAAGACTCCAATGACTCTACAAGATATAAGGAATTCTTGCTACCGGAAAGCAAGCAGTTCTGCAGCAGGATATACCAACTGTACATCCTTCAGTTCAATTCTTTTTTTTTTTTTTTTCTTTTTGTGGTACTGGGGGTTGACCCAGGGCCTCATACTCGCATGCTTTGCAAGTGCTGGACCACTGAGCTGCATACCCAGCACATGTTTTTTAGTTTTTTAAGACAGGGTCTCGATAAATTACTCAGACTACCTCTGTTCTCAAACTTGCAATCCTCTTGCCTCTGCCTCCCCAGCCGCTGGGATTACAGGCATGCACCACCACGCCCGGCTTTCCTTCAGTTCAAGTCTGACACTATCAACCTGGAGACAGATTGAAGGCTCATTCCCAACACCTACCCTGCCTTCCTTCCACACACACACCTTAGATACCAATTGCAATTCCTGTGTTGTTTTACCTGCGGTTCTGACCAATCAGCTATAAATGAAAGTTCCCACTAACCCTTGAGTTTAATTAGTTTGCTTGAGCAGCTGACAGAACTCAGATGAACAATTAGGTTTACCACTTTATTAGAAAGATATTACAAAGGATATAGATGAAGAGATGCATATGTTGAGGTGGCAAAGGAGGTATATGGAGCTTCCACACTTAGAGATGTGCCACTCTCTTAAGACCTCCATATGTTCAGCTATCCCCAAACCTTGTCTTTTTGGGCTTTTTAAGGAGACTTCATTACATAGGCATGATTGCTGATAGGCTGAATGGGGAAACCCAGCAAGGCATGTATATTCAAGTTCTTCCTTGCC
Organism: Pedetes capensis; assembly: GCA_007922755.1. Lineage (NCBI taxonomy): Eukaryota > Metazoa > Chordata > Mammalia > Rodentia > Pedetidae > Pedetes > Pedetes capensis. The sequence goes on from VMDO01001239.1 coordinate 147,479, forward strand.
TTTCTGTGCAACCTTCCTTCCTCTAGGATATGGTGTATGACCCCTCTGGAATGAGGAGGATCTTATGACTTACTCTTAGACAAGGTTGGTCAGAGAATTTCATTGTGGTCAAATAAAGGTAGTAAGGTGGGGGAAGATTAGAGTTTCTATGACACTCCACGGGGAAGAAAAATTCTAGCCTTAACAGCCAGCCTCAGAAAGGGAGTTATGAGCTAGGAACCATGGACAAAAACCAAAAAATACTTATCATGATATCATGCAAGGGATAATGATAATGGATGAGAGTCTGCACTCAGATGCTACCTGGTTAGAATATAAATCACATAAATGTAAATATAAGTGGCTAATGAGCAGTTGGGGCTGGGATTTAGCTCAGTGGGTAGAGCGCTGCACTGCAGTCTCTGAGCTCCTGAGTTCGATTCCCAGCACCACAAAAATGGGAGAAGGACCTGGCAATCCACTCCCAAGGCAATCCCGAAACAGTCAGCCATTGAAAACCCTATGAGGGTCGCTATGAGTCGGATACCGACTCGACGGCACCTAACAACAACAACAACAATGAGCAGTTGGTGACTCTTCCCACAGGACAAATTCTGCTGTACCAGACATTTATGCACTTTTGCTTTGAAGAGAAGAAAGGTATAGGTGCCATGAGGGAGGAAGGAGTTTCACAAAGGATTCTTTAACTATGTTGTAGCTTTAGGAGCCTCCCTCCATTTACAGTATATTTCTTTACTTGTCACTATTCCTATTCCCATTCCTATTTTTGTTGTGGACATTTATTTTTTATGTGGGAGAACAACCATACAATATGGTATTGAAGTCTTCTCAGAGCCTTTCTTCTAGTAAATACTGGGTGAGTGATTGTGGGAGTCATTTTAGCTTTGGAATATGTAAAATGAGGATTGTGTTAGCTTTTGTTATCACTGTTACAAAATACCTGACAGAACAATTTAAGGAAGGAAGAATTTATTTCAGCTCATGGTTTCAGAGATTCACTCCATGTTGGTGGCAAGGGCATGGCCAAGGATGTAGCAGAAGTGCTGGGCATCAGGATGACATTGTGGTGGAGAGTGGTTCACATCATGGCACACAGGAGCAGAGAGTAAGACTAAAACTGGAGACTCAGGTAAAACCTTCAAAGGCCTATTCCTGGTGACCTATTTTTGTCAACTAGATCTCACCTCCCAAAGTTCCACAACCTCCCAAAACAGTGCAATCACTTGGAGACCTAGGGTTCAAACATGAGCCTTGGGGATCATTTTATATTTGAACCATAACAGGGATGAAAATAATATTTAAAACAGGCTTGTTGAAAGAATGTAACAAGATCATGAGTGAAAAGTATTTTTAAAGTGCCATACACTTGATACTTGTTGAACTTGCTACACTAAAAGATACTTTTATGTCTTTAGGTAGAAGTAAAAGGCAGACATTATTTACAGAGCATACTAGGACTGTGATTTATTATGGTGCCTACTGCAAGCCCTGGATGTGAGGCCTTGAGTACTTCTTTCTTCTAGAAGGGGATCCCCAGATCACAGGAGTTGGCTTGGTATTAATTGTATCAGTAAGTGAGAAAAACAAGACAATTCTCCAGGCTATTTTGACCTGATGACCAGGAAAAAATGGGGTTTGAGTTTAATAAATCCAAGAATTTTAGTGTCATTTTTAATACCATTAAGACAAAGGGAAAGGAGCAAATAGATAAAACCAGAGAAAAAGCATTTGATAGAAAGCCATTAGAGGTAATATGAAAACAAAAGGCAAAATCAGAAAATAAATTAGAAAATAAAAAAGAAAAAAGACTTCCCCCAAATGTCTCTTATTTCAGATTTTGTATTCATGTCTCATTTTCTTAAGTACAAGAACCTCAAAGGAGAGAGAAGGAGCTGTTCTTCTTAATATCATTTAGGTTTATGCCTGGTAAATGTCAACTCACTAGTAATAATACTGTTGTTTGCAAGAGATGATTCCAGGAAATTTTGACTTTTGTCATTAAGTATAATAATTCATATTTTTGTGAGTTATAGACGTCATTCAGTTCCCTTAGATGTGGGATTGCTAAGGAAATGACTTTTAAACTAAAACCTGAAGAATGAATAAGCCGTAGTCATGAGAAGAATGGAGGAAGAATAGTCTAGGCAGAGGAAATGACATGTTTATAGCTCTGAGTCAGGAAAGAGTTGAATTGTGGAATCCATCAAAGTAGGCCTTTGTGGTTCATTAAAGAAGGCTCATGAGTCAATGTAGGCAAAGCTGAGTTAAAAAAAAAAAAAGGAAGTGCCTTCTCTTGCTTCTTATGTCTACTCATAGTTCACACTGACTAAATACCTAGTGTCTTGGTATGGTCAAGGCTGAAACAACTACCAACAATTTAAACACATAACCATGAGGCTGGCCCTAACTCAGCCCCTATAGGTAAAGACAAAGATTTAGATGGAATAAATTGAACAGAAGGATCCAGCATAGTTGAATTTATCCACTGTGTCCTCCAAGGTAGATACTGAAGGTCTAATGATCTAGATTTTGTCAAGATTCCACCATTGTTTTTTACTGTGCAAATTTTTGTGGGGATTTGGTGAGCAGTCTAATTCCTGTGTCCCTCACTTCTGTGATTCCTGCTTCTGCTATCATCATCACCTCCATGGCCATTTCCCAGCACCTCAGAGATGCCTCTGACTCTCCTGTCCTTTGTCAAGAATGATAAGATTCCACCTCAACACTATCCCTTCAGTGAGTTGCCTCTGGTTCATTTGCATGGCTACTGACTGTACCAGGTCTCCTGTTCAGTCTCTGGCTCCAGCGTTATCTAACCCAGTCTATCCTTTGAGTTTCTCTCATGTTCATCTTTGATGATTCTCCTAATTCTGCCCCCTTCTTACCTCTGAACGGTTTTTCTATAAAGGAATTCCCATAAATCTGGTTCACCCTTGGGTCTCAGAAAGCAGCCTCTTCAAGATTGTCTCAGCCTTTGCTTTTGTACTGTCTGTCTAGTGTATATGGTCTTCTGCCATCCCCCACTCCCTCTCTGGCCATCACAGTCCTACAGTCTTCCAGTATTTTATGACATTCATTCATTCATTCATTCATTCAATAAATAAATACCTATCAAGTGTCTATTATATGTTGGACAGTGCACTAGAGACACACAGTGAGCAAGACAGACATAGTCCCTGCCTTTGTGCAGCCTACATGTTCACAAACAGATGATAAAGGTTCAACCAAAGAAATATAACAAGGCTGTGTAAGATAGGAAAATTTTTCCCACAACAGATTTTAAGAATTCCTAGAACCCTTGCAGCTTAAAGGCTGCACCTGACATTAGATTGGCAAGCTAGTGGGACAAGTTATTCATCATTGTCTAGACTAGGTTTTGTTGTTGTTGTTAGGTGCCATCGAGTTGGTATCCAACTCATAGTGACCCTCTGTACAACAGGGGAAACACTATTGTCAGTGCTTCTCTGCTGTTCATAGGGTTTTTTTCAATGGCAGATTGATTTTTTGATTTTTGGGAGGGGGTTGCCAGGTCCTTCTCCCAAGCCTACAGCTTCTGGTGTTCCCAGGCAGTCTCCCATCCAGGTACTAACCAGGCCCAACCCTGCTTAGCTTCCAAGATGTTATGGGATCGGATGCCACAGGGCTACAGCTGCAGGCAGATTAGGTTAGTAAAGGGAAATAAAGTTGGACAGGTTAAGACCACTTATGGAAGGCCTTGAATGACAGGATAATGAGTTTTAAACACAGCTTTAAATGTCCTCTTTAATCCCAGCACTTGGGAGACAGAGGCAAGAGGATTGCTCCAAGTTCAAGGCCAGCCTGGTCTACATTCCAGGCCAGCTAGGGCTACATATTGAGACTTTGTCTCAGGAAACTGAAAGGAAAATAAAAAGGTTGAGGCAGGAGGATTTTGAGTTCAAGGCCAGCCCAAGGTATATATTGGGTTTGAGGCCAGCCTGGAGAGTATAGCAAGACCATGTCTCAAAAACAACAACAAACAAAACAAAACCCAACCAACCAAACAAACAAATTCAAATGTCCACTTCAGTGCCTAATGAACCTCAACTACAAAGGAACCACTTTGAAATCTACCATGTTGTTTTTGTTAGGTACCGTCGAGTCGGTATCCGACTCATAGCGACCCTCATAGGGTTTTCAATGGCTGACTGTTTCGGGATTGCCTTGGGAGTGGATTGCCAGGCCCTTCTCCCATTTTTGCGGTGCTGGGAATTGAACTCGGGACCTCAGAGACTGCAGCACAGCGCTCTACCCACTGAGCCAAATCCCAGCCCCAAAATCTACCATATGGTGTCTAAACTAGACTCTTCTTTCCTCGTCAGACAACTTGGTCTATCTGCTCACACCGAACTCAGTCCTTTTTCAAGTCTTCTTTACACCGTTTTCTAAAAATGACTTCTTATAGCACACAGGAAGCACTGAACTACATATATTTTGTTGTTGGATAAATACATCCTGGCGCCCCTAAAAAGGAAGAAGACAGCTATATCTTAATTGTCTGTAGATAGACCAGAATTAGTCACCACCCATCCACAAATCATGTATGATTTGCAGAAATAAAGTCATTTTAGCACAAGAAGAGAGGCAGTGGAAGAAAGGATAGGATTTTGTCACCTATTCCTAATTTCGTCTTCTTTGGTCAAAACTGCATGACAACATATGTCAAGAGAACTCAGCATGATTGTCCTGAAACTTGATAGCTGGGCTTCACTTCATCATTCTGGGTAGTTCACATCTGGGAATTCCTGTTGGAAATCTGTCTTTGTACAGTTCCTCTTCTTTCTCACAGACATCTGCTTTGGAAGGGAGATGTGGATGGAGTAAAGTTTCTAAGCAAGTGGTAAAGGCCTAGAAACCTCAAAATATAGGCCATATTCCTTTCTCTTGATTTACTGGAATCTATTGACTTAAACTTTGTCCTCTCTGAAAGCTGGTATGAGTTTTCTCCATTATAGAAAACCTGCAATTCTTTAAAGAGATGTAGAAATTTGCATCACTTTAGCAAACATCTGTGGAGAGAACAGCTGGTCTTCAAGGCAATGTTCTTCTGCCTCCTGCAAGGTAACTGTGTTTAACAGTTTCCTCCTTCCTCTTGTCAACAAGTAAGGTAGGTATTAAAGGACAAGCATGTTCCCATTAAAAAAAAAAAAAAGCCCTAGTAGATAGCTATAGTTTTTATTGGTTTCTATACCGTCTTTCTTGTCTTCCTTCCTCAGGCTTGCTGAAATCTGACTACTTTGGGATTATGTGCAGTGGGTAGAGAACAACATAACTTGAGCTGATGCTATTAAACACTTTTAAATATGTACTGGAGTCAACTAGTTGTTCTTTATTCTTATGCAAAGAAAAATATCTCTGAAGTTGTATGTTGATTTGAAAGGTAAATCATATCTGAGCAGCAGCTTACATTATCTCACACCCTCATCTTTAAATAAAAAGGTCCAAATCAAGGAATCATACATTTGTATTTGTCAATGTATCTCTGGTGATTTACCATGGTAAATTGCCAAAAATATTGGCTTAGGAGAAAAGCTTTAATTGCAAATAACTTTTCAAATTTTTAAGAAAAATCTTTCCCCAGGATTATCTGGGAAAAGGCATAACTGACTTTTTCTCTCTTCAGCCTCAACACCCGTTGCCCCATCCTCATGGAGCCATTTGTAGAAGGAGCTGTATTGTCTCTGGCCTCTGTGCCTTTGCCAGCATTGCTGCCTCTGTCTGAGAAAACCCTTTCCCTCTTTGGTCTATTAATCTGTGGTTCTTCTCTAAGCTCCTAGAAGGTATGGATTAACTTTCTTTTCTGCTATGCCAACTACATAGCTTGAAGGATATTTTTCAGTGAATGAAAATATCATGTTAATTTTTTTTAGTTAATAACTTCTCAACAGTTTTGGAAATCTGTTATCATGTATCCATGCATCCAGACTGAAGAGAAATAATCTTTCCTTTCAGAAACCAGAAAATTATCTGCTCGTTGTCAGGTATTATTGATGCTTGATACATTTGGCTTTGGCTTGATTTAATTTTTAGGTTATTGAGCTTCCTGAAAGAAGTCTATTAAAATGGTATCATTTTCCACCAACAACACTCACTAATGTACTTTAGAATTATTGTTTTCTGAATATTATAAATGTGACAATTTCTTCCTTTTATAAATGAGCATCCAACATGTTCTATTTTCACAAAGTAGATACTCTTTTGATCATGACCAGAAAGGAAAATCACTCAGAGTACATATACTGCCTAAAAACAACTAGGAATATTTTTTACACATACTCAGCATTGTCCACATGGATATCACAGACTGTATGCAGAAACCAGTAGTCCATTCACTGCCAGTCAGCTTGTGGAATATGCCTATGTAAAGGGAGAAGGCATAGAATAAGGCTTTATAAAATAATGCAGTTAATATTTAAGACCAATTGTTTTAAGTAGTAATAGGGTCTCATGAACTTGTACTGAAACTAACTGGAATTAGAAATCATAAGAGTTGTTATTATTATTATTTTTTTTTTTATTTTTTTTATTTTTATTTATTTATTTTTTTTGCGGTACCGGGGGTTGATCTCAGGGCCTTGCACTTGCATGCTTTACAAGTGCTGGACCACTGAGCGCACCCCCAGCCCTTTTTTTTTTTTTTTTTTTTTTTGAGACAGGGTCTCGCTAAATTACACAGACTGCCTCTGGTCTCGAACTTGTGATCCTCCTGTCTCCACCTCCCAAACCGCTGGAATTACAGGCATGCGCCACCGCGCCTGGCCAAGAGTTGTTATTCTATTAATTTTTTTTTAATCCAAAAATGCCATATTGTCTCCTTCTAATGGGATATGCTGCACCTGAAAGCTAATAGGAGTAAAAAAGTTGGATAATCCACTGGTAGTGGAAGAGCCCAACATATTTATATGAAATTATAATGTGATAATCACTCTAATGGGCATGTAATGGATAATATAAGCATGCCCAATTTTACCCCATAGCAGTTAGGAAATGTGTGATAGACTCTTGAAAACATCTATCTTGAAAGGGATTTCAAACTCTAAAAATAGCGATTTAAGGTCATCAAGTTATGTATAGGGCTTGGAGCACTAGAATGGGTGAAGTCATCAAAAAAGAGTATATGAAGCCAGTAGAAAATAATGAAGTTATCATAATTATTATCACCATCATCCTCAAAACCATTCACTCAATGTTTTTTATTATGTGCCAGACACCATAATAGGAACTTTATATGCAATATTGTTAACCTTCACAACACACCTACAAGGTCAGGTGCTATGGCACATTTGGCCTTCTAACATTTAGGAGGCCAGCAGGTGAGGAGTCACTCTCCAGGAGTTGTAGGAGGAGAGAAAGAGAAGAACAAGAAAAGAGTGATGTCCTAGAAACTAGACAGGATAGTGTTTGGGGAAGGGAGAGAGCTCACCAATGCCCCATGCTGCAAAGGTGCCAAGGGAAATGAGGAGTGCAAAGGAGCCACTGCTTTGGAGATTCATAGATTCAGGTGGTCCTTATGGAAAGAATTTTCAAGAGTTGTGAGGAAGGATGAGAGATATATTTCCAAGGGCTGAAGAAAGGATGAGATGCACAAACAGCAGGCAACTGGGGTTAAAGTTGAGTTGTAAAAAGAGATAAAGTGGGGAAAAGGAGAAAATCACAAATCAAAAAGAGCAATAGATTGAAAACAAGACTAAAGAACTTAGCCCAAATGTCCTGTTCCCACCAAGAAAGTAAGTAAAGAGAGAAAAGTTTGTCAAGGGTCATCAAGAGGTCTAGAGGAGTGAGGCTATAAATGGGAGATAGACTCCTCTTTCAGTATGAATGCATCAACTGAGAAGTAGAGAAGATAGGAGTTTAGAGAGTTTACTAGTACAGAGTTCTGTTTCGTCAATGGGAGACAAGGTCATTTGTCACAAATAAGATTGATAGTGGGGCTTGAGGAGAATTGGAAGGGTGTGACACAGTGATTTCTTATATCAAAACCCATATATTCTGACATTCTGAAGACTATCTACCAAAGACTTTTAATCGGAATGGGAGGAGAAAAGTAATGCAATGGCTCGACTTACCGTTTATTAAAAAACAAAATATGTTGAAACTCTTCAGACAGATCACTGCTTTAGATTTGAAGGACAGGGTTTCTGCTGTGGAAGAGAACTGGCAAAGAAGGTAAACAGAAGAGTAGGGGAGGAGGGCAAAATTTGAGAAGTGCTCAGGAATAGGTTATAGACACTTAACCAGTGCGACAAAAAAGGCGATTAGGATACCCAAATACCTAGTTTGAACCTAAAGATTTCTGACTTGTACAGTGGATCCGATGCATTCTGATGTGTCAGTTAACAAATTTCTCAGAAATTTAACTCCCTCTGGAGCAGTGGGAGAGATCTACAACATATTCAGTCATCTTAGAAGGCAGGGGAGATCTCATCAGGGGGTGTTATTTTAAAATTAAGTCCAAGTGTCTAACAGAATAACTATCTGTAAGGAAGAACATCTCCACTTCAAAGTGTCACTTAAAACAGATATTCCATTAACATGCTTCTCAGAATGTGGTCTGAAGAACAAATGTTATGGGGATGAACTAGGGGAGGAGCATGTGAGGATAGAGAGAATAAATAATATTGCATTTCTTGGATCCCATGTCAGACTTACACAATTAAAACTATGAATAGAAAAGACACCTGGAAATCTAAATATTTTACACATTTGCACTATGGAAATTTTCAGCCCTCTGCAGAGATAGAATAGTAGAATGAATACTGTTGAACTTTCTATACAACTTGGAGTCAGGAGTTAGGAAGGAGTTGGTAAGGAAAGTATTGATGGCTTGTACCCAGGTGAAGTGATCCATGTTAATAAGGTCACCTGTGCCAACTATACTCTACTCTTCTTTATAGAATGGCTCCAAAAGTAAACTGTCTTCTCTAAAACAGAAAATGCAGTGATAATCACACATATTTTTATGAGGTAAGTAAATCCTATAATTCTTTTCCTATTTTATAAAAAGCAAATACAGCAAAAATTCTTCATGATGGGTAAGGAGCTGAATGTTTCTGAATAACAGTTCTGCATCAATCTCTTTTTAAGTTAATGGTCATTATGTAGTTCTAGAAATATTTTTGACCACTCACTGTGACCAGCTTGTAGTACAAGGTCTAAGCTGCTGTTATGTTGTTGTTGTTGTTGTTGTTGTTGTTAGGTGCTGTCAAGTAGGTGTCCAACTCATAGCGACCCTACATACAGCAGACAAAACAGTATTGTTAGTGCTTCTCTGCTATTCATAGAGGTTTCAATGGCTGTTTTTTGGGAGTAGGTTGCACCTAGCATTCCCAGACAGTCTCCCAACCAAGTACTAACCAGGATTGACCCTGCTTAGCTTCTGAGATGTGATGGGATTGTACACCACAGTGGTATGGCTGCAGGCAAGCTGCTATTGCAGAGAGACCCCAAAACACAGTTCTGAAATCAGATAGGTGTGTATTTCTCCCCCTTGCAACAAACTAGGGGGCAGGCATTTCAACAGGGGAAATGAATATTGAGGGACTGATGATTAGACATCTTTGCTATGCCAATGTTACATCAAGCTTGGTGGAGTGTCCAGGGGCAGACTCCAGTTTTGCAGATGCCGAAGCTTACATGAATTTGGAGGCCCTCTTTTAGTAAGACAATACAGAATTGTAAATACAAAATGGAGTACAGGGACCTGAGCAAGTAAAGGTCACTAAATCAGAAGTTTATTTAGCTTTGCAGAAAATTTCTCTAGTAGAGTCCTGCCTTCCAGGCAACATTTGCCTAAAACAGATGATTAGAGATCTAGTTAAGCTGGTGTATACCATTATTGACTAAATGGTCTGGAATGAGTTCAAAATAGTTTGACATACTAAGTGCTCTGGACTATTGTGAAGAGTTGAGAAAAGGGAAGGATAAATGTTTGTTGGAGTTATCCATAAAGACTTTATAAAGAAATATATCCAGACCCCAAAGGCTGGATAGGACTTGAAAAAGCAGGAATGAAGGGAAGAGGTTACTCTTGGTGAGCAACCCACATATTCCATATTCTGAAAACAGAAATGTGTACAGCATTTGGGAAATTTGAGGGCTCTTGGACCGGAACTAGTCTTAATGTTGGAGAATCATTGGGAAGACAAATGATAAATGTCCTGCTGAGATGTCAGTATGAGGCATTGGATTTGATCAGATAGATCAAGGGTCAGCAAAACTGTATCAATAAGCAGGCTAAATCTGGCCCACCTCCAACCTCTGTAAACAAAGTATTATTGGAACACAGTCACATCCACTTACTTGTTTACATATCATGGTGCCTACTTTTCTGCAACCAGAGTTGAGCAGTTGTCACAGATACCTTAAGGCTCACAAAGCCTTCACAGATCTAAAATAGACAGTCAAGAGTGGAGGAAAGTGGGATTTTATAGAACAACTATCAGCTTAATCTAAAACTATAAGCTAGCATTAATTTAATATTTAAATTTACAGAATCTTTCACACCTAAATGATAAGAATTTTATGTCAAAGAACAAACAATATAAAGTTCTTGAATGATGCAGAGAAATTTGTACTAGAGATGATTTTGAAAACCTAATATATTTTATAGCTTTTCAATAAAACTCCAGGGCAAGTTTGGAAAATGTCAATTGAAATATTTTCCTAGTTTGCAGAGAACATGCCTTTAGGGATAATTGAAGTTGAAATGCATCTCACTGTCTTGCTTTAGCAGTTCTTCAGTCATTATTTGTTTTTTTCCCCTGAGTTCTTTTGTTTCCCAATCTTTCACAAACTAGTGGGGGCCAATTAGCTTCCACATAATTAAAATCAAATCGTTTGTGCCAAACAGCTCTTTAATGCAGCTGTTTCTCCTTAAGTGGTGGCATTTTACAGGATTCTTTTTCCTTCCTAATTAAAAGTCTCTCACTCTATGGTGTGGGCACTTGCAAATTAACTTTCTCAGCAATCGTTTTGCAGGATTTCAACATTTCTAGGCAGCATCTTCTCCTCTATGTTGACAGTCTGAAAACCTCCTCAGGTCCAATAAAATATTGATTTATACTCATTCTTTATTTCTCCTTATCTCTATGTGAAGAAATAATTCAAGAAGCTAGACTTTATGAAGAAGAACATGTGTAAGGATTGGAGGAAGACTCATTAACAACCTGTGATATATAGATGACACAACTTTGCTTGCTGAAAGTGAAGAGGATTTGAAGCATATACTGATGAAGATAAAAGAACACAGCCTTCAGTATGTATCGCACCTCAACATCAAGAAGATAGAAGTCCTTGCAACTGGATCAGTAAGCAACTTCATGATAAATGGAGAAAGGATTGAGGCTCTTCAAGATTCTGTTTTACTTTGTTCTATAATCAACACCCATGGAAGAAGCAGTCAAGAAATTAAAAGATGCATTGCATTGGGAAAAGGTGTTGCAAAAAGCCTCTTGCAAGTGTTGAAAAGTAAAGATGTCACATTTAAGATGAAGGTGAGCCTGATTCATGCCCTGGTATTGACATGAGAAAGGAAAATCTAATTAAACCGCATCAGGCCTTGGCTCCTTTAAGACTCCTGAGTTTACATTCCTCACTCCCCACCTCCATCAAAGAACAGGATTTCACTCCCTTATTTAGGGAATGCCAGGAGCTCCTTTCTCTAAACACAGAGGTGCTGCAGTAAATTCCCCTCCATATGGACACAACCCTGGTATCTAGAAGTTGTTTCTTCAAAGATTTTGTAGTCAAAGACAACCTGTTTTATTCTTGGATTGCTGTAAACATGTGCAGACTATTTAAAGTAACCACTCAAAGAGAAGCACAAGGACCCCATTTGTCCACTAGTCTGTAAGTCCTATATAAGGGACAGGAAAAAAATAAGTTGGGGAGCACAGCTATTTTGGGGCCAAGAGACCCTTCTGTTTTCTGCCGGCAATAAAGCCCCTCCCTCTAATTAATGCTGGTGTTTGGGTTATTCTTTCTCTTTGATGGGCCTTGCTTCCTACACAGTATTTTCAGTCACATCATATGCTTGTGAAAGCTGGACAGTGAATAAGGGAGACAGGAGAATTAATGCTTTCGAATTATGATGCTGGAGATGAATATTGACTATACCATGGACTGCCAAAAGAACCAACAGATGCATCCTAAAAGAAGTACAACTAGAATGCTCCTTGGAAGCAAGGATGGCTAGACTATGACTTATGTATTTTAAACATGTCAGGAGGGATCAGTCCCTAGAGAAGGACATCATGTTTGGGAGAGTGGTGAGTCAGTGATAAATAAAAAGCAAGACCCTCAACTAGAGGGATTGACCCAGTGGCTGGAACATAGCTTAAGCATAAAAAGGATTGTGTGCATGGCATGGTGTCGGGTAGTGTGTCACTCTGTTGTATATAGGGTCACTATGAATTAGACCACCTCGACAGCACCTAACAACATATGAGAACACAGCAAAAGAAGCAGGTGAAATTGTTAGACCTAAGGAGATGATGACAAAATATTTTTACTTAAAAAAAGTTAGTTTCACTTATTGATATATGTCCCCCAGGTCCCACATCTTCATAATCAATTAACAGTCATTGAAATCTTATAATGTGCATGGTAATGGAGGCATAAGAAGTATAATAACAGCTCCTTGCCCTCTTGTAATCTAGAGCAGCATTTCCTAAACTTTTTGGATTCAGGACATCTTTGTACTCATAAAATTTGAGAATCCCAAAGAGATTTTGTGAATTCTATCAATATCTCCCATATTAGAAATTGATATTGAGAATTTAAAAAAATTGTATATTTATTCATTTAAAACATCAATAACAACATACCTATTACAATATAAAAAATCATAGAACTATTAAATGAGTTCATCAAGGTTGCATGATGCAAGGTATATAAAAATCAATTGTGTTTCTGTGTAGTGGCCTGAACACATGGATACCAAAATCTAAAAGACCTTTTTTTTTTTTTTTGTGGTACAGGGGGTTGAACCCAGGGCCTCGTGTCTGTGTGCTTTGCAAGTGCTGTACCACTGAGCTGTGCCCCCAAGCCCATTTTTTTACTTTGTGAGACAGGGTCTCGCTAAATTATGCAGACTGCCTCTGGTCTTGAACTTGTGATCCTCCTGCCTTTGCCTCCTGAGTGGCTGGGATTACAGGTGTGTGCCACTGTGTCCTGCAAAAATCTAAAATACCATTGCAATACTATTTATGAATTCTCAAAGTAGAAAAGGAATTATTTAGATGTAAATGTAACAAACCATGCATAGAACTTGTATGCTGAAAACTACAAACACTGATGAAAGATATTAAAGTTTTAAGTAAATGAGAGCAACTATATTCATAGATTAGAAGACTCTGTATAGTAAAGATATAAATTCTCACCAATTAATATGCAGTTTGCTTCCATTCCTATCAAAGTAGCACAAGGTTTTTGGCAAAGATTTACAAGATTTTTCAAAAATTTATATAGAGTGGCAAAGGAAGTAGAAATGGCTAAAACAATTTTGAAAAAAGAGTAAAGTGAGAGGAATCAGCCAGTCCACACAATTTAAAACTTGTTATCTAACTCAAATCATAAAGAATGTGGTCATCAAGTTTCTGAAAACTGGAAAACAATAACAAAATCTTAAGATACATCAAATACAGTGTAACAGTGGTGAGAATTATTACCAACTTCTCATTATAAGCAATACAAGCTTATATTTCAGGATAATTTAAAATGTAGAAAGAAAAGGTAAACCCCGAATTCTAACACATAATGGAAATACCCTTTAAAATTAATGTGAAATAAAGACATTTGAAGAAAAACAAAGTCAGAGAGAATTTGTTGCTGACAGACTTGCAGAATAAAAAATATTAAATGAAATTCTTCAAGCAGGATGAAAATGCTACCCAATGTTACTAGATGAGACTTGGATCTATAATATTAATTCAAAGTATCAGAAAAGGTAAATGTATGGATAAATATAAACATCTCCTGTCATCTTAATTTTTTTAAAAAATTGACTAATAAAAATAATAAAAATGTACCATGGGATTGGTCACTTACATAAATAGGCAGGAAGAGGGAAATGGAAGTATTCTGTTGTAAGATTTAAAAATTATATATAAAATAATTTTTAAAATTTTAAAGAATTGAAAGTCCAGAAATAAACACATTCATCCTTGGTTACCTGATTTGTGACAAGGGTACCAGACCATTGAATGGGGAAAGAATAATCCCTTCAACAAATGGCACTGGGACAACTATATATACATACACCTGCAAAAGAATGAAGTTGGACCCCCTACCTCACACCAAATACAAAAGTTAACTCAAAATGGACCAAAGACCTAAATATGAAAGCTAAAACTATAAAACTCATGGAAGAACGCATGAGAAAATCTGAATGGTCTTCCATTAAACAATGGTTTCTTACATGTGACACTAAACAAACAAGGAAAAATAGGTATATTGGACTTCATCAAAATTGAAATTTTGAAATTGTGCTTCAAAAGGATTCTGTAAAGAAAGTGACAAGATGACCTATAGAAGAGGAGAAAATATTTACAAGTCAAAAATCTGCTAAAGGTCTAGTACTCAGAATACATAAAGAAGTCTTACAATTCAACAATATAAAGACAAATATCCCAATTTAAACAATGGGCAAAATATTTGAATAAATGTTTCCCCAAATAGCATATGCAAATGGTCAATAAACACATGAAAAGTTGCTCAACATCACTAGTTATTAGGGAAATGAAAATCATAGCCACAGTGAGATACAACATTCATACTCACTAGGATTGCTATAGTAACTTTAAAAAGGACAGTAATGAATGTTGCCAAAGGTGTAAGAAATTGGAACCTGGGCATGGAACCAGGGACATCATTGTTGACATCAGATGGATTTTGTTAGAAAGCACAGAATACCAGAAAGATGTCTATGTATGTTTTATTGACTATACAAAAGCATTTAACTGTGTGAATCACAACAAATTATGGATAACATTGCAAAGAATGGGAATACCAGAACACATAATTGTACTCATGAGGAATCTATATATGGACCAGGAGGTAGTTGTTTGGAAAGAACAAGGAAACACTGTTTGGTTCAAAGTCAGGAAAGGTGTGTGTCAGGACTATATTCTCTCACCAGACCTCTTTAATCTCTGTGCTGAGCAAATAACTTGAGAAGCTAGACTTTATGAAGAAGAACCTGGCTTAGAGGGAAATTTATAGCATCAAATGCTTATATTAGAAAAGAAGAAGAGTCTCACATTAATCATTTAAGCCACTGCCTTAAGAAACTACACAGAGCCAGGTGCAGTGGTGCACACCTGCAATCCTAGCGCTAGGGAGGCTGAGGCAGGAGGATTGAGAGTTTGAAGCCAGCCTGGACTGTGTAATAACACTCTGTCAAAATAAAATAAAATAAAATAAAATAAAAACTCAACAGGGCTAATAAACTAAACCCCAGGCAAACAGAAGGAAGGAAATAATAAACATTAGAGCGGGAATCAATGAGATTGAAAACAGGATGAGGAGAAGAACACTTAGGAAACTAAAAGCTAATTCTTTGAAAAGATTAATAAGTTGGTAAACCTCAAGAAAAATTGAAAAGAAAAAAGATAAAAGATACAAATTATCAATATTAATAATAAAATTATGGGTATCACTAAAGATCCCGCAGACATTTAAAGGATAATAAAGGAAGGATATGAATAAATCTGTGCATATAAATGGATGAAATGGACTATTTCCTTGAAAACCACAGACTACCAAGCTCACTCAAGGTGAGATAGAGAATATCAAGAGTTCTATAACTCTCAAAGGATTTGAATTCATCATCAAAAAACCTACTAGAAAAGAAATCTTCAGTCCTAGAATGGTTTTGCAGTTCATATACTGTATTATCCCATTTTTAGGATACCCTCAAAGAAGACACAACTATAGCACAAAACCATAAGGATAGGTTACAAAACAAACGGTTGGTAAGAGTTAGTTAGGGATGGGGTGAAAGTGTCAGTCTAACCACAAAAGGACAGCACAAGATTTATTTTATTTATTTATTTATTTTTGGAGTAATGGAACTGTTCTATGGCCAGTAAATGGTGGAGGTTGTATGAATCTACACATATGTTAAAAATGAACTATATACAGAAAAGTCAATTTTCCTGTATGTTAATTTAGAGTTTTTTTCTTTTGTAGAACTAAAACCCCTAGGGAAAATGGTTGATTCCAGAATTGTGGTACAGGAGATACAAAATGATATTGGAACATATTATGCTACGAGGTAAGGAATTACTTAAATTTATGATGAATACATGTTTCAAGGGCAAAGGAGCCAGCTTGAAGGAGCTCCTATCTGGGACAATTTTAGCAACAAAATAATTAATGCCAGTAATAAATTATAAATCATTAAACTTAGAAATCCATAAGTCCCAACTCATAATAAATATATAAACCAATGGAAGAGAGAAGACAGTTGTAGCAGAATGCTTAATATTTGCTGATAAGTATGGAAGGAATACTGAGGTTGTAAAACCATTTTGTAGCTGTCACAGTAAAAGTTAGTTCTGTCAAGAATGTACATGAACACTAAATCTAAAGTAAATTTTGATGAAGTGTAGGATATTGGCATGACTGTAGAATGTACCCCCTAGGTGGTTTATCAGTTGCTGGGAAAAACTAGTAATTGTACTGTGGAAAAATCAAGGAGCAGCTTGACCACATGATCACAATTAACATCTCCAATAAAAGGCAAGTGGATATTGTATGCCAATAGATGTTAAACCTTGAGAAGAATATAAAGAATTTACAAAATATTCTAGACATCAATGCATAACATGACTCTAATTCCAGAAAAATGTGAATGTCATAAAGACAAAGAAAGCATGTAGCCAATGTCCAAAATTAAAAGATACTAAAGAAACCAGGCATGGTGGCACACACGCCTGTAATCTCATCACTTTGGAGGCAAAGGTCAGAGGATTCACAATACACATATCGACAAAGAATCTGTACCCAAACAATTCCTATTTAATAATAAAAAGAAAAACCCAATTTTTAAATGGGCTAAACTGCATATCCGGTGCACGCCTGTAATCCCAGTGACTCAGGAAACCAAGGCAGGAGGATTACTTGATCCCAGGAGTTTGAAGCCAGCCTGTCCGACATAGTGTGACTATCTTAAGAGCAAACAAAGAAATAAAAAAGTGCTAATACTTAGGACTGCCTCTTACTAAAAGAAGATGTACAAAAGGCCAATAAACATAAAACATAAACATTATTATTCATCAAAGAAGTACAAGTTAAATCACAATGAGATAATATTTTGCATTAACTAGAATACCTAAATATGTGTACACACACACACACACACACACATACACACACACACACACGCAAAACCCTGTTATTAGCAAATATTGGTAAGGATGTGGAGCAAACAGAACTCTCATATGTTGCTACTTTAGAAACCTGTCTGGAGTGCAGTTGTCAAAACTCACACATATACTCTCTTACCTCCATACATATAAATTTTATCTCCATTTTTAACAAACAGTAATAATGAGAATGTTACAACTCTGTTTAAAATTCTTCCTATCAATGAGATCCAAACTGTTTACCACAGCCTAACAAGGGCCAGTTAGATCTAATCTCTACCTGTCTTTCCTAGCACATCCAATGCTCTCCTCCTTGTTCGCTGGGCTACCAGTCTTTCCATTCTCCAAACATGCCAAACCTCTTCCTGCTTCAAGACCAGGTTACTTGCCATTTCCTCCATTTAAAACACTCTTTCCCTAGTTCTTTGCATACATGGCTCATTCTCACTTCCTTTTTTTCTTTTTTTCTTTTTTAAGTACTGAGAGGGTTGAACCCAGAGCCTCCTGCTTGCTAGGCAAGTGCTCTGACACTGAGTTCCTCAGCTCCTTTTGCATTTTTTTTTTCATTTTTGAGACAGGGTCTCATTAAGTTGCACATGCTGCCTCTGGTCTCAAACTCTCAATCCTCATGCCTCTGCCTCTTGAGTCACTGGGATTACATGTGTGCACCACAGCATCTGACTTGTTCTTATTCTTTAAGTCTTATCACTACCATCGCCTCCTCACAGACATTTTTATTGACCACCCTGTCTAAAGTAGCCACTTCCACTTCCATATTGGTATTATATATTTATGTCTTTTTTAGCACTTTCATTATCTGTAAAAATTTTGTCTTTTGTTGTTGTTCATTCTTTATTTTTCATCTTCCTCCATTTTCAATGTTTTCTTTCTTCAATACTGACTTCCTATTGTCTAAAATAGAGCCTACCACATAGAAAGTACTTAGTGTGTGTGTGTGTGTGTGTGTGTGTGTGTGTATTTTTAGGTACTTAGGGGTTGAACGTAGGGCCTCATACATACATTGCAAGTGCTCTACCACTGAGCTGCACCATCATCCCATTTTTATTTTTTATCTTGAGTGACAGTCCCTCTAAGTTACACAGGCTGCCTCTGGCCTTGAACTCAGGATCCTCCTGCCTCTGGTTCTTGAGTCACAGGGATTATAGGTGTTCACTACTGCACCTGGCCTTAATAAATATTTGTTTGTTGCATGAATGAACTGTCTTCTGAGGGTAAAAGAAGGGAAAAGGTAATTCTTCAGTGAATAGAGAAAACATAATTGAGGAACGTGCTCCTTCAATTTATCTTATCTGCAGAACTATCCCAGAATTTCTTGGAAGAATTTGGTATAGGCACTAGGAAAAAAATTATTAAGGCAAAAAAACCCTGATTTTAAAGTGTAAAGGCTAGAGTGCTTAGCAGGTAAAAGACTCTGGGATTAAGCCCCAGCACCAATTAATCAATCAATAAAAAAATTTAAAGTGATAAAATCTGAATCAATTTTATAATAGAAATGAAATGCAAATATAATTTAGTGGAAATTTGGAATATAAAAACATACTAATGTATGTTAACAGGTTAACAGTGTGTTCAAACTTGAAAAAGTGAATACCATGGAAAGTAACAAAATGTTACCTTGCTCCAGACCCAATCATTGAAGGACCAAGAAGTCACCTAGAATTAACAATACTGAAGAAGTCAGGAATCATAAATGAGTAGGAATATCTCATGTGTGTGTCAATATCTTGATCCCTCTAGTCATTTGGTAAACAAATTAAAGGTCCCATGTAGAATGCCTCTGAATCCCACCAAAATCCTAGATTGCCAGTATTCACCATATATATGTGAGAAGTGAATTGAACTTTCCAGTACATAAAGAATAGAATAGAATGGCCTGATATGTTGCAAAGAGCAAAAGAAACTACACATAAAAATACATACACATATAGAGAAGCCCCAAACAGGCAAAACTTAATTCATGGTGTTAGAGGTCAGCTTAGTGGTCATTCTTGGGAGAAGAGATTTGAAAGAGGAATGAGAGACTTTTGAGTGCTGCTCATTTCCTATTACTAGACCTAGGTCTGATTTTCTAGGTGATTTCATAATGAACACTTTTCTGTATGTTTTCTTTCTATTTTAAAAATAATTAAAACAAAATAAAAATGTGTCTAGAACATTTAGGAATTCATGAAAAAGAGAGATATTGATTTTTAAAAATTGAGCAGTTAAGAAAAAAGTCAGTCGTCGCCACATACAAGGCCTTACCCTGTCTTTCTCTCTCAGCTCAGGCAGAATCTTTAGGCTGTTATCTTACTAACAAGAATCCCTGCCAGGAGCAGAGGCTAGTCTTTGTTTTCCCAGTTAATGCAGAGAAAGATGGAATCCCTGTGTAGTTTAATGAGTTGATTAAAGACCACAAGCTGGTCTCTTGATTCCGGATCCTGAACTTTGTGCATTACAACTAGCTGCTACTGTGAGCTAGGCCATCCAAACATGCTGAGTCTAGGACCCAAGCAGCCAATGCCATCATAGGCCTTAACAAAATTTTCTTCATGTCCCGAGTTGTATTAATGCCAAGGGGGAGATGTCTTCCTAATTTATTTCATACTTGAACTGACTTAAAGTAGATACTAAGCCAGGTGTCACTATAGACACTTCTTTGGAAACAAATGTCAAGAGTACAGCTACAGGATGTAAGGAAGCAATTTCAATTAACCATTCCTCCCAACTGCCTAAAAGCCTATTTCCTAATTTGTTTTGAATGAGTCCTGGTAGCACTTGAGAGTACAGTAACCCAAGAGAAGAGAGAAAACACCTAATACCTGGGGTCCTGTCTCCAACAGCTGTTTCTGAATAAGAGAGGAGAATCACACTTCGCATCCTCCCATCTTTTCAACAAGATTCAAATAGTGGTTTTGAACACTTCAAATTAAAATTTTTGCTACAAGCTGATTCTTCCTAAAAACACCAAATGCAAAAGAAAATATGTAAGCATAAGTTTGGTGAACAGATGGAGACTGAACTGGTGACTCTCTAGCGAGCAATTTATGGCTGGATCATACCATTGTGAAGGCCAACTAAATGGCTTTTGGAACTCTCCCCCCTGCCATGTGAGCCCCCATTCCTCTTATTTTCCTTCAAGATAGTAACCCTGTGAGCAAAAAGTAGACCTCTGAGGGCTCTAGGGACTACTTTACCCTAGATCCAGCTACACAGGTATTTAAATTGGATACAGACTCTAGCTTTACAATTCTTGCTGATTTCCTCCCAAAATCTAAATAAATTTTTCCAAGCCAACTGAAATCAGTTTTGTCTCAACTCACGATCTATTTCTCTGTGTACCTTTCCTTCAAATTGTATTCTTTGTTACATCAGTCAAAGGTGTGCCCCTGCCCAGATACCTGATCTTTTCGAGTCCTATTCTACCCATCCCCCCCCCTTTTTTTTAACCTGTAAGAACTCTTCTCCCTACATGGCATTTCCCCCTCAGTGGTGTGGACTGAACCCAGGGTCTTACAGTTGCTGGGCAAGCATCTACCACTAAGCTAAATCCCCAGTCCCTCTTCTTCCTTTACACTAGTGTCCTGGCTCTGGGTCTTTACCTCTTATGCCCAACTCTGAACACTTGACTCCTTTGCTTCCCTGAGCCCAGCTGTAACAGCCAGCAAGTTTGCCATAATACCTGAATGCTTTCCCAAATGCAGGAGTGAAGAGGAGAGAAACACTCATGGTGTATCCAAGATAGGGAAAGTTTGATGGTAGTTTAAGTTGCATAGCCCCTATGGAAAATTGCATTCCATCCTAGAGCTACTTTCACAAAATGAGAGTTACTGCACTGAACTCAAAAACAATCCTGTAAATGGAATTGTCTCAATTTGGATACATATTTCCTTATGTCTTAGAATTCACACACGCTCTAAAACAACAGAATATTTAATTTCTTGGACACACAAAATTCTTTGTTTGCTATTATTGGTCCCCTTTCCTGGTAATTGCCTTTGCATGGGGCAGCCCTGCTAAGATTTGTGCCCAAAGGGAAGCCATCAGTGTTGGTGCCTCCATCTTTAATGGGATCCCTGTGGCTTAAGGGGAAGATATTCAGACATACTCTGTACCCTGAGTGTGAGCCCGATTCTCTTCCTGCATTTCCACAGAGCAGTTTGAAACAAAGAACTACATCCTTCTCAGGACTCGTTTCAGTTGGGAGATTTCTAATGGCAGGCTTCCAGGCATGGTTCCATTACTCACTGGGTTTGCACTTCTGATTGTCTGTGTTGTTGGTTGCTCCTTCCATATGGGACCTTGTCCTTTCTGTGTATATTTCAGGAGGGCTCCACACTCTTCTACAGTGAAGGGTGCAGAACTACAGCCTTCTCTTTTGGGGTCCCATCTCAACTACCTGTCTATTAGGTGTGAGCAGTGGTCAGCTGCTTTTGCAATAATTTAGGTCCTTAAACAATTTGAAAAATTTCATACCCAAATAACAAACTGATTCTGCAACTCCAATAAACAGAATATACCTGGCCAAAATCATTTAAATGCCTTAGCTGAGGAAAAGTTTTACTATAGAAGAAACAAACAAACAAAAAAAATAAGATGGTGAGGAAGAATAAAGGAGAGTAGACAAGAAATAAGACGAAGACAAGAGGAAATTGAGCCATAAATGTATTACTATAGTATAGATATTGCCTTTTACCAAAATGCATGTATAAAATGTAAAAGAAATTTCTTCTTCCCCCACTGGGTGGGGCTCAACTCTCATTGTACAGGGTCCTGTCCCCAGATTCATCAGTAGCTGCTTTCTGTGTTCAGTAACAGGTAATTCCAAATTATAAAAAGAGTTCTGAAACAGAATGTAGTTTTTAGATCTACGGTTCTCCAAACGGAGTCCAGGGATCACTGATAGTCTGTGGAGAGTCTTCCAATCATTCTATGGGCTAAGTCAAAATGCAAGGCACACAAGTATGTTGGGTGGTTTTGTTTTCTTTCTTTCTTTTTGTCCTTTGAAACATATTTACCACTGTGGATTTGAATCAAAAAAAATTTGTATTGGAAATTTTTAATGTACAACTTAATGGGTTTCATTCTGACATATATTTCATTGTGACATTTCCATATACGCATTTCATTGTACATTGCTCACATAACTTCCTCCTTACCCTGTCATGTCCCTCCTCCCCTATCCCCATCCCTCCACCAATGATCTCTTTTCTACTTGCATGTCTTTTTGTGGGAATATTTATCTATATATGTGCATCCCAATTTTGATTTAAGTCCAAACATTTTTCTATAGTGATCTATCTTTTTACATTCTTTTTACATTCATAGCAGTGTTACATGAGTGATCTAGTCGGTTTGCATTATTGCCATCCTTTGGTATTATTGGTATTATTACTATTATTATTTCCTATACTAATAAAGTTGTGCTGTTTACATTGAGGTTGACCTCTGCCCCCTTCCTCCTCCTTCTCCCATCTTCTCCCATAGCTGCTTCCCTTTGCTAGATCACTCCCTCCTTCTTTCCACTCCTTAAATTGTCCCTTCTGTGCTAAGTTTAATTGAGCTTTTTATTATGTTTCAATTTATGCATAGGATTTTTTCCTTCTTTTAAGTTTGATTCAGCTCCCACATATGAGTGAGAGCATAATGGTATTTTTATTTTTGGGCTTGTGTTAGTTCACCTAAGATGATTTTCTCCAATTCCATCTATTTTGCTGCAAATGACATTATTTCCTTTTTTTAATTGCTGAGATTCCATTATGTATATGTACCATAATTTTTTTATCCATTCTGCTGATGGGCACTTTGGTTTATTTCATATCCTTGATATTGTGGAAAGTGCTACACTGAATATGGATATGCAGGTGTCTCTGTAGTATGATAGCTCATCTCCCTTTGGGTATATTCCCAAGAGTGGTATAACTGGGTAGGTCCATTTTAAGTTTTCTAAGGCACCTCAATATTGATTTCCAAAGTGGTTGAATCAATTTTCAACCTCACCAGCTGTGTAAGAGAGTTCCCTTTTCTCTGCGACCTTGCCAGCATTCGTTGTTATTTGTTTTATTGATTTTGGCCATTCTTACTGGAGTAAAATGGAATCTCAGGGTTGTTTTGATTTGTTGAATCAAAATTTAAAGGCACCACAACAAACATTGAATGGAGCTCCAAGTAATCAGAAGAGATTCAACAAAAACACCTCAAAAGCGTTTCTATTTTCTTGCTTGTTTAGTTAATCTACTAAATAGATGAGACTCTTATTCTAAGAGTCTAAGTACAGCAAATTTTGAAACTCACCAATCTGGATGAAAAGATGAACCTTGCAAATTGCACATTTTTGAGGAGGGAAAAGTATGATCCTTTCTTCCAAGGGTTTCTCATTTCCCAATATCATTTATTCCTGGTCCTGTCTCAGCACTGCTTTCTAGCTCAATGCCCACAACCTACAGTCAGCAGCAGTCACTGGCAGAAAGAACTGCTCTATGCTACCACAGCTATCTTTCCTCTGATTTCTCTTCCAGGGAGCAGGAGCTCAGGAATGGGGTGAAGCTAGTTAAGTGAGGCTGCAGCTTAAAAATCTGTTTTTACTCATCCTACCACACAGCAAGAGTTAACCCCAGGAGATCTGGGCTGCTAGAGAAGGGTTTTATAAGTTATCTGATGACCTCCTTGCTAGCCATATAGCACAACAAAGCTGTCTGGACATTTAGGTTGCTCAGAGGCCCATGAGATAACTTTTTTCACTTATTCTGTATTTGCCTTTCTAATGAAACAATGTGCACATTTGGCTACTTGTTGGACCAATTTGCACAGCCATAGTTTCCTAGAAGGATTTCAAAACAGATGGGCTCCCTGTATCACAGGTAAATAGTTGGGAAGCTGTAAATTAGAGTGGACTTGCAGACCTCTAACTGGATTATCTTGAAGTGTTTACAACACCATTTACCTATCTGGTAATTCTCCCATGTGACCCAAGTGCTCCCTGATAATTCAGATGCCATCTTGTATTACCTAGATGCCTTTACAAAGGAGAGAAGGAAGTGATGTTCTTTCTACTTTTTGTGATAAGGTGAAAACAACTTGTTCTCTCTTTGAATATGCCTAATGAAAAAAAAAGTCAGAAAAGGAACAAAACCAATCCCAACATCTGGATAGAATTTATTACATACTTTCTGGGACCCCTTGTTCCTGTATGGTTCACCTAATGATTCCCTCTGAGTCTGTAGAGGCTCAAGGACTCAGCCTATCCAGGAATGATACCTGCTGCCAATTACTGCCAGTTGATTTAAATAGGTTGTCAAGATGCTATAGCCCTGATCACACCATGCCGGGGGGCAGTGGGGCAGTTAATGCTATGTCAGCATTTTAATTTATTTCTGGGTAGGCATCCAATAAAAAACAGTATTTGCCACTTTTGGAGAAACTAGAAATCCTCTCACGTTATTGCATGGTATCTCAGCCTGAAAATCTGACTTAGGCAGGTAAACTCCATGAACTTTGGGAGAAGATCTGTATTTGGTTCCTGTGATAGCTAATGTTTCTGGACACAAGGGGTATAGCAGAAAGAGGACCAGACCTGGTTTCAGATCCAACCACCACGTATAGGTTTTCTGAGTTTTAGCTGGTTTATCTGCTTCTCTGAGCCTCAATTGCTTTATGTAGCTAAATAATATCCTCAATGGAGATATGGTGAAATGATTTGAGCTAGTGGTATCCGGTGGGGTTTTGATGCACATGAACTTCCTCTGAATCGGG
Source organism: Pedetes capensis (assembly GCA_007922755.1). NCBI lineage: Eukaryota > Metazoa > Chordata > Mammalia > Rodentia > Pedetidae > Pedetes > Pedetes capensis. Next base: position 172,615 of record VMDO01001239.1, read on the forward strand.
GAGAGTACATTGTGGCAAAGAAGGACTCAGCCTTGAAAGAAGATTCCACAATTATAAGATCAGTCCAGGGAATGAGTTCAGTGATTCCTGAGTTCCTTTGTCTTACTGCAAATTTTTGGAAAGATGCTTGCTTTTAAGGTGGAACACTACACTGGAAGTCAGAAAGTCAGTGTTTTAATCCTGATTCTGGTCACACAAGTTCTAGGTAAGTTTGAGCAAAATATTTAATCTTGTATTTGTTTCCTCTCAAATATAATAATAATAATTATATTCTGCTTTCCCAAAGCATAATATTATTGTGAAGCTTAAAAAAGATGCGGTATACAGGGCATAATTGCCTAAGTCCCAGTGACTTGGGAGGTTGAGGCAGGAGCATCATGGGGCTTAGTAGTTCAACACCAGCCTGGGAAACATAGTGAGACCTTATCACTTAGAAAAAAAGGAGTTTATATAATATAAAAAAACATATAAAAGTATAACTTATTGTTAACATGTCCAAAAACTTCAAACAATCCTCTCCAATCTAGTAGCTCCCAATACACTCTGGGAAGCTGTCTTAGTCCATTTTTGGTTGTTATAACAATACCTGAAACTCGATAATTTATAAAGAATGTACTTTGGTTATGGGTCTGGAAGTATGACAGTATGCCACCAGCCTCTTCTTGGATTCTAGGGAGGGTCCTGTGGCAGAAAACTGAAAGGGTAAGTCGGTGTGTATGAAGCGTGTGAGAGTGAAGGAGAGGTGCTAGGCTTATTTTATAATAATTTGCTGATGATTTACCTACTCTCAGGAGAACCAAAGTAATCCCTTCTGAGGGAAGATCCTTCATGACTCAAAATGTGTCTTAAAGGCCCCATCACCTCTCAACATTGTTACACCAGGGACCAAACCTCAACATGAGTTTTGGTGGAGGTGAACTATATTCAAATCACAGCAGAAGCTTATCTAAAAGTTAATTTAAACCTGTTACTCTGGCTGATAAAAATGAACTGTAACTGGCAATATCCTATTCAACTTAACCAAAGAACTAATCCCTTGGGTCCAGCATGTAGTCCTTAAAGGACAGTGAGAAATAGCACTAGATGAACAGAGATCAGCTCCAACTTTTCTAAATCACCTGTCAGTGAGTGAGTAGTTGAAGCTTCTAGAACTCGGGCCAGGTATATGTTGGATAGAATCAAGGGGCCTATTTAGAGCCAAAGGGCCTCAGGGGTTTGCTCCCTATTCTGATCTCAGTGTACAGAGAAGCAAATTGGGGCATGTGGGAGATAGGGAAGGTTTCATGTTGATCTTGGGTCTTATAGTAACCCTATTCTTGCATCTTTGGAAAGCTTGAGACAAAGTCCCATGAACCAATCACTGATTACACAGAACCTTGTAAATACTTATCATCAATAGTACACTAGAAGGTTAAGTTTCATTAGACACTTTGTTTTCCTTCTTATCCAGGAAAATACCTGTATAAGAAAACCATGGGTTTTTGTTTGTTTGTTTTTTCTCTTTTTCTTCCTTGATGCAACATATTGCAGACTTGCCTTAGGGTAAGCCAATTAGAGGAGAGGCCTGTGAAGCAGGCCCTCATCTCTGAGGCACTGAGGCCCCAGCCACTGCTGGATAGCAAAGGGCTGCCTGGAATGTTCCTTCCATTTATGAGTTGGCCTGGATCCTTGTAGTAGTTACTTTTGAGTGGCTGTGACAAAATACTTGATATAAATAATTAATGGGGGGAATTGTTCACTTCAGCTTATGATTTTAGAAGGCTAAACCCACAGTCCTTAGCTCCACTGACTGAGTCCATGGTGAGGCAGAACATTATGGTGGTGGAAGTGTGTGGTGAAGGAGCTTCTTCACTTCTTGGTAGACAGGAAGCAAAGAGAGAAGAAGGGATTGGGAATCAATTATAACCTTCAAAGGCATGTTGTTAATGTTGTTGTTGTTGTTGTTGTTGTTGTTGTCGTTGTTGTTGTTAGGTGCAGTTGAGTTGTATCCGACTCATAGTGGCCCTTATAGCGTTTTCAATGGCTAATTGTTTCAGGATTGCCTCAGGAGTGGATTGCCACGTCCTTCTCGCATTTTTGCAGTGCTGGGAATTGACCTCAAGACCTGAGAGACTGCAGAGCGGCGCTCTACCAGCTAAGCAAAATCCCAGACCCTTCAAAGTCATACCCACCCTAAATAACATACTTCCTTCAACTAGGCCCCACTTCCTATATTTTCCAGAATTTCCCAAAATCGCACCACCAGATGGGAGCTAAGTGTTCAACACATAAACCTGTGGGGGACAATTCATATTCAAATCATAATAGCCCTAAAGCAAAAGCATCTGCCCAAAGCTCTTCTGCGTGAGCTGGGAACACAGATATTTTCCCACAAATGCTGCCTTTTGCTCAGAGCCACTGAAGTGGGTGGGTTGATATAGGGAAAGCATGGAGGCAATAGGTGAGAATTAGGACTCAACCGTTCTTCAAGAGTCTTGGCCTTACTCTGCACCACAGAAGACACTGGTGACTACTCTAATCCTAGCATGCTGCATCCCTTCCCAGCTTGCCTGAAAAGAAGTCCTGCTCACATATCAGTAGCGATGGGAACCCAGTGATTCTAACACAAGTCCTGGCATTTAAAGTCCTCAAGCAGATCCAAATCCAGGCTTCTCCTGCTGAGTTCATATAGTCTGTCCTTTTGGAAGATGTGATTACTATGAATTTCTTTTTAATGTTTATGGATTCTACCTCAGCAGCACCTTGGGAAAATCCAAAACCTCTTATTAGAGAAATTTTTATCTATTTAGATATATAGTAAATGAAGCAGATAAAGGGGCTTCTTTCTTAATCTTTTAGATATGGAGTTTGTTGGTATATTAGAGAAAAGAGTAAATAAGGACAGTTTTCACTTGTGGAGCATCTGGTCAGGAAGTTTTTAGGGGAATCTGATGTTTCAGAGAATAGGTAGTCTCATTCTTTCAGCCTTTATTGCTTCAGTCTCCACTGGTCTTGTCACTGGCAGTGAGGGCTGCAGCCCAGCTCTACCACCTTAACCTGAAACATTCCATTTTCTCAGGATTAGGACCTCCATCAGGTGACAGCCAGCTCCTTGGCTCCATCACAAAAATGAATTTTAAGATGAGTCAGTAAGAGAATGAAGCAATTTGAAGGGTAAGAGATAGTACATGCTTTAGAGCAAGCGTGGGCATCTAGAGAGAGATACACTTGGGTGGTTTGTTTTTTACAATAGGTGTGTGTGTGTGTGTGTGTGTGTGTGTGTGTGTGTGTGTGTGTGTGTAATTTTGTGCCTTTTTCTAATTAGGTTTAAGGATTAAACAAGGTTTAAAAATTAAGTAGAGTCAAAAATTTACTACAACAAAAGACAACATGAGCTAGTTTACCTATTTCTCTTATCCTAAAGAATTTCCTTTTGTGAGTTAAGTTGTAAGATGATTTCATGGGGTGCAATGTTTAGACTTGGGGATGGGAGAGGGATGATAGCAATGTTAAACTCAAAGATCATAAACATTCAGGGCTTAAGTAAGTATAGTCTATTTGATATTTCCAAAATTCTTATTTGAGAGCCCCTAGGAAAATGAGAGCCTACAGTTGTACCACTGTGGCATCCGATCCTGTCATATCTTGAAGCTAAGCAGGGTCAGGCCTGGTTAGTACTTAGATGGGAGACCACCTGGGAGCACCAGGTGCTTTAGGCCTGGGAGAAGGACTCTGCAACCCACTCCAAAAAACAACCAGCCATTGAAAACTCTATGAATAACAGAGAAGCACTGACAGTGGTGTTTTGTGTATTGTATGTAGGGTTGCTGAGTCAGGCACCGACTCAAGGGCACCTAACAACAACAAGGAAAAGGGGAATTGTCTCCATGCAGGCAATCTTTAATGATCTTGTTAGTTAGTTAGCTACTGTTGACCCTCAACCAGTGGGAGTTGTGAACAGACTCCTTGAGTTAAAGCTGTTGGGTTTTGTCAGCGAGCAATGTCATCAAATTTTCGAGTGAGGGGCTTCTCTCCCTTCCCATGTCCCCCAAATTTTCTGTCTTTTATCCTGCCTAGATATATTAACCTTAATTATAGTTCATAATCTGGTTAACTGAGATTCTTAGGAAAACACTGGTTTGGTTTGGTCTGGTTGTTTGGGTTTTGTTTTGTTTTATGCTGGTAGCTCTCATACCAGCCTTCCTCTTCTGATTGTTCTGGAATTCCCAGCTGATAAGACTCAGACCAGATCCCAGGGTAAAAAGTACTTTCCTTCCCATGTCCCCCAAGTTTCTTGTCTTTCTGTCCTTCCCCAGTCTGGGCCTGAGAAGAGTTTAACTGGGCCAAGTGTCTAGTAGGACTCCAATGACAAGAGGTCCCTGGAATAGGAGGGCTGCCCCTCTCATGAGTATAGGGATCCTGGGATTGGGGTAGGCACATCTCCTTCACTCAAAAGAGCTTGTCCCCTGGCTGGCCCCCCTTTCTCATATTTTTTCAGGCCCTGTGATCTTTACTGCAAAGCAAACCATATGGTTTTGATTTGGGCTCCTGGCTTACTGAGAGCTTTTCATGTCTCCGGCAGCAGGAAGCCTTCTATCCTCTTGAAAGCAGCTGCTCTGGAATCTAAGAGAGGAGGCCAGCTGTTTTGGTCTTCCTCACCAGCTGGGCATGGGAGCCCAGTGGAGGGCAATGTGCAGTTGGAGAAAAGGTAACAAGAATGGCTCTAAGATTGGGGAGATACTTCTGGGATTCAGAGGTAGATTCTATTCTCTGGCATCTGTGATTGTTGATGCAGAGAATTGGTTTTTCCTTCTCTGTGCTACTGCTGGATATCCACCTGAGTCTTCTTATGAGATGGTCCTTCCCTGGAGCTGGGAGAGTAGAACTCAGACCTTCTGAAAGAGATAAGGGAAGAAGGTATTATCTGACATAAGGGACCATACAAAGATTCAATCATATAGGTTGGGGTGTCAGTCACCAAAATGACTGGGGTCAGATAATCATCAGATGAGCTTCACCAGTTGGACTCATTGGATTTGAGTGGTAAGAAAGTGAAGGAGGCTAGGGAAAGGTAGTCACTTCCCAGAAGAGATCAAAGCTTGCTCTTGGGTAAAAGGGGTAAAGGGAGGGTGAGAGGCTAAATAAAGCCATAAAGCAATCATTTTATTTAGTTATATAATGCTTTATAATTTTTAGTCACTTGTTCTTGTCTCAGGGCCTATGTACTTGCTGATCTCTCTATTTGGAAGCATTCTCAGCACATCCCCATGTGGCTGGCTTCTTCTTATCTTCCATATTTCAAGTGATTCCTCCTCAGAGAGGACTCATCTGACCAACCTCTCTCAAGTTATCCCTATTCTACTCCCTATCACATTATTTTATCTCCTACCTAGAGCTCTTCACTATTGGAAATTTTCTTGGAGCCAGGCGTGGTAGCAAATACCTCTAATCCCAGTGACTCAGGAGGTTGAGGCAGGAAGTTGGCATGTTTGAGGCCAGAAGCAGCTTGTGTAACTTAGCAAGAGCCAAATAACAACAGCAATAATAATAAAAGTAAAAATGGGCTTGAGGGTGAAGCCCAGTGGTCGAACACTTGCAAAGTATGTGTGAGACCCTGGGTTCAACCCCCAAGTATTGCCAAAAATAAATTATTTTATCTTGTTTGTTTATTTGTTTTGATTTAGTTCTCTAACTCTAGTAAAATCTCTACTGAAGTATCCCATAACTAGTACTTCCTCAATGTCTAAAATAGTACCTGTAGAACAGCAGGTACTTGAGAAACATGCTGAAAGGGGAAATACATAGAGAGTTAAGAGCTGGGAAAGCTAGTCCAGGAAAGCTAGGTAAACTTAGAATGGTATGCATATGGCCAAAAAGAATAGAAATTATCACGAGAGGAAATTGGTACCAGTAACCAAAATCTGCTGAAAAGTGGAAATGGAAAGTGAAAATAAAAGCACAGCCACATTTTGACTGATGTCTTCCAGCTTTCATCATATTCGATAGGTGTTTAAGTACTTCCCATATGCCCAGAATTATGCTAAGAGTTAGAGATACAAAGATGAATGAAGTCATAGCCTAAAAAGCCTGAGGAGAGGAAATAAATTCAAGAATGGCTCTTTCCTTACTGTTGAAGCCACTCACTGAGTTCACTGTCTTATAGAGAGACACATAAAAAGCACAGCTACATGAAAATGGGGTAGGGACTATCAGGGGTGTTAGTGAACTTCAAGAAGGGGAACATTCAAGGGAAACTATAAAAAAGATGAAATTTGATTTGGGCCTTAAAGATAAATAAGGAGTTCATCAGGCGGAAAGGAAATGAAAATGTATTCCAGCTAAGGTAACTACATGAAAAAAGGCCTGGAGGCATGAAAATATTTGATATGCCCAGAGAACAGCAAGCAGACCAAAATGTTTCCTATGGCTGATCAAAATGCATATGGGGGAATAGCTAGATATGAGGCTAGAAAAAAGGATGGAAAGAAGTGGTAAAGGGCTGCCATCATTATGGGCCATGCTAAAGAATATGGACTTAGGTCAGGACAACCTAGATTTAGTCATGAAATTCTTGAGTCCTCATGTGACCCCTAATGAACGGTGGATGTGAGCAAATTGTCTCCATCTATCACACACACAAAAAAATCAATACAGTGCCAGGTGCAGTGGCACATGCCTGTAATACCAGTGACTCGGGAAGCAGAGACAGGAGGATCACAAGTTTGAGACCAGAGATGGTCTGCATAATTTAGTGAGACTGTGTCTCAAAAACAAAAACAAAAACAACAAACGGAAAAAAACAATACAGAACTTTTGTGTGTGTGTGTGTGTGTGTGTGTGTGTGAGAGAGAGAGAGAGAGAGAGAGAGAGCTAGAGAGAGAGAGAGAGAGAGAGAGAGAGAGTTCTCACTGTGTAGCCCAGGCTGGTCTTAAGCTTGCTATGTAGAATAGGCTGGCCTCAAACTTGTACCAATCATCCTGCCTCAGCCTCCCCAGTATTGGGCTTACAGGCATGTTCCACCATACCCAGCTAGGATTCCTGGTTTGATGCCCAGGGATGTCAGTGTACCTCACAGGTGTGCTCTCAACACAGTCCAGTTGAAGGACTGGGAGAAGTACTGGCCCAGGATGCTGGGTCCCCCAGACCTCACCCAGGACCAGGCTGGATGCTGGGTTCCACAGAGCCAAGCCAGACCACTCTCCACATCTCATAAACCACAAAAGCTACAGATATCCCTGGCAGGTGGGGCTGCCTCATAGATAAGCTAGGGTGAAATGAGCAAGGAATATATCTTGGGTGTAAAATTTAAGATAGCACTAAAAATATCAATAACCAAAATTAATTATATTTTAGTGAAATATTTTAAATAATTTATGCAAAATAAATCCATTCTCAAGGGAGCTCTCTTCACTATTGCATTGCTGAGCTCATTATTCAAGTGTTAGAAAGGGTCCTGAGATAACTCTTTCTGAGTTCTTTAAACCTCTTCTGAGATCAGGGAATGGGAAAGCCTAAACTTGATCAGTCCCCAGGAATTGGAGTCTGAGAGTGCCAGCCCCATCCTTGCATTTAATCTAAGACCCTGAACAGCAGATGGGGGACCTAAGTTTGCTGTTTACTTCTAACTCAAAACACCCCTCAATTTGAGGCTGGAACAGTGTCACTGTGGATCCCTACCCATAGTCAGCCTACTTCCTCTTTCTGAAGAGGCCCCATACTCTCAGAATAAGGCCAGAGATGAGCCCCACTTGCAGGTACCCTGCCTGAGGAATTGACTGTCTTATTTCTGTGGTGTCAACCATTTCTCTTCCTCATTAAAGAATAGACCATTCCTTTTCCTCCACACTCTTCATCCCAAAAGTAGCCAGTACTTTTTGTCCTGGAGATCAGGCCTGCTTATAGCTGAAAAAGAAAGAAAAGAAAAGAGAGAAAGAAAGAGAAATCAACATATTTTTGTTTTTTATATCAGCCCAGGTTCTCAGAGGTGATTACGTTGCTTTGTCTGAGAGGAAGAAGGTCTCTTATGATTAGAGAAGGACAGAGGAGAGGGAAATTCCTGAACCTGGCTTTGAGGGGATGGTGCTATAGGGCACTGTGTCCTCCTTGTGTGACCAAGTTCTACTCCAGCTTTTTCACAGACCCCTGAGACTGTAGGGCCTTGAATGAAGATGACTGTGTGCTCAAGGCAGGTGAGCCAAGGCACTGCTGTTTGGGAGCCTTGGCAGAAATATCCATGCCTCAGCTAAGCCTAGAAAAACAGTCCTAGAGGCAAGAGTGGTGGCATATATCTCTAATCCCAGCACTCAGGATGACAAGCCACAAGGATCCTGAATTTAAGGCCAGCATGGGCTATATAGGGAGACTCTGTCAAGAAGAAGAAGATGAAGAAGTTGAAGAAGAAAATGACGAAGTTGAAGAAGAAGATGAAGAAGGTGAAGAAGAAGAAGGAGGAGGAGGAGGAGGAGGAGAAAAAGGAGGAAGAGGGGAAGGAGGAGGAGGAGGAGAGGGATAGAAGGAAGGAAGGAAAGAAATAGGAAAAGGAAAGGAAGAAAGAAAGAAAGAAAAAGAGAGAGAGAGAGAGGAAGAAGAGAAAGAAAGAAGACAACATTGTGAACAAAGAACACAGGAATGGCAGGCACCAACTGAGAGATTTCTTCCCTCAAATACCTAAAGGCTCCTGAAAAAGGGCCAAGTTTGGGTTTTCCACCCATTGTTAGATAAGAGTCAAAGGTATTTAATTTTAATTTAGAAAACTAAGGAAATATGACATTTCCAAAACCTGTCTGTCATGGAACAAATTTATGCCTATTAACAGTGTTTAACACCAGCTTCCACCTTTCCTTTAAAGATTTATGTTTCCTGGCTCAAAGAAGCTCCCAGCTTTATTTGTTTAACCTTGCCTCTCAGAAATTGGAAGCTGGAAGTGTTCCAGGATATGTGCATATGGTTGTGCATACATACTGATGACTGAGCCTTGCCCCATGAGCACAGATTCTAGCCTCCAGTTCACTGGGGGCCTGAGTTAAAGGTGGACTCAGAGAGAGGGAAAATAAAGTGGGCAGAAGTGGCATGTATGACTGGGATTGCTCCACATGGGCTCCCCAGGCCTTGCTGCAAAAACACATCTGCAGGATCACACTGCCTCCAGGTGGCCATGCTGGAGCTCCACTCTGTACTTGGTATGGGGAGACTACATGAGATATGTTTCTCTTCCATCTGGAAGTCTTTGGAGACTCAGTAGTGGGGAGATATGATAGAAGCCAAAACCTACAATTACCACGTCAGGCACTGAAATGATTAAAGAATGTCTTTTTCCCACATCTCTATGAAGTTGTTGGTATAAACTTAAAATAGATTCAATTACCTTACTAAAACACCCAGGGAATTGAGGCAAGAGAATGCTAGGTAACTGAGGTTTAGCTAAAATAATTGTTCAGGTTTTCCCATTGAAGATACTTTTAAGATCTAAAATTACTTTTTCTAACATTCATCTATTCAAACAATTATTGGAGGCTTAGTTTATGCCATGCATTAAAAAAGGATATAAAGACATTGTCTCTGCTTACAAAGAACAAGAGAGAAGCCATGAACGTATAAATCAATTAGAAGAAATAGCAAACAGCAATAATGAATGAAGTCTGTGAATTGATAGAGGTATACCTAAGATATGCAAGCACCTAATGGGCCAGGGGATGGGACTAGTCTTGGTAGAAGTGATTTCTGAGCTGAGTCTTAAATGATGAATAGGATTTAACTATTTATGGGCAGGGGGTTGATGACAGAAGGATACCACATTTCAGATAGAAAGGCTGGTGATAGCAAAGATATGGAAGGAAACAAGAGTGATAGCAGAAGGGGCCCAAAAAATCAGAAGGAGCCAACAGGAAGAGCCTCACATGTAATGGGTAAGGAAGCCTGGATTATATCCTGTGATGTTGTTGAAGGGCTTGAAGTAGGGGAGACATACAGGCAAGTTTAATTTTATAAATGTCATGCTAGCAGACATGTGGATGGTGCATTGATGTGACAAATCTGGAGACAGAGACCAGAGAAAATAATATAGGTGAAACCAGAATAATAATACAGGAGAAAGCCAAAGAACACCTGGATTAGTGAGTTTGGCAGGGAAAGCAACAGATCTAAACGCCTTGTATGCAAGGCAATGAGAGAAAGGGAAGAGTCAAGAAGTCTCTCTAGTGTCTAGCTCAGGCTACTGAGTGGTTGATGGTAACTCTGATGAGGTATAGAATTCCAAAGGATGAACAGGGTTAGCAGGAAAGGGGTGGGTTCTCTTTACCCTGAGGTATCTGTAGAACACACCAAAATGGAGATAGGTATCTAGGATTCTGTCAGAAATAAAAATCTATGATTCTGGGATGAGATCTAAACGAGATGTTTAGATTTGGATGTTCTTGGTGTATAGATAGTAATTAAAAACAGGAACAAAAGAGATCACTCAGGAAGAATGGGCATAGAGAAAAAATAGTGCTCCAAAGACTAAAGCCTGGAATGGGATAGGAAAGCTTTGGTAATATAGTCTTGTATATTTTTCAGAGGGTTGGAATATATATATATATATATATATATATATATATATACACACACACACACATATGTATATATATGTGTGTGTATGTGTATATATGTGTGTGTGTGTATATATATATATATATATATATATATATATATATATATATTGCCCTAGGGCTTTGAAGTCATGCATGCTAGGCAAATGCTCTACCACTGAGCTATACTCCCAACTTCTTCTTAATTTTTAATTTTTTTAAATTTTCAGACAAGGTCTCACTAAGTTATGCAGGCTGTGTCTGGCTTCAAATCAGAAATCCTCCTGCCTCACCCTCCCGAGTCACTGGAATTACAGGCATGAATCACAGTGACCAGATGGGACTTGGGAATTTATCAGCTGCTTTCATATCCACTATCTTAATTTTCATGTGAGGAGTTCTGTAAGACAACTGGTAAAACCAGGTGGTGTTGGGATGATGCCAAGACTGTAAGAGATCTGGTACCTCCAATAGACAGGAAGTGAGGCTTCTATACCATATCATTGTTGTTGTTTGAAGTTGTTAAGTTGGTGTCCGGCTCATAGTGACCCTGTGTACAACAGATGAAACACTATTGCCAGTACTTCTCTGCTCTTCATAGGATTTTCAATGGCTGCTTGTTTTGGGGGAGTGGGTTGCTGGGTCCTTCTCCCAAGCCTACAGCACCTGGTGTTTCCAGGTGGTCTCCCATCCAAGTACTAACCAGGTCTGACCCTGCTTAGCTTCCGAGATCTGATGGGATCTCATGCCACAGTGGTACAGATGCAGGCTATACCATATCATAGGGGATATTTATTCCCAGCTGTAGGCTTGAAATCCCAGGTGATCATGACATAGTATAATTCCTACAAGGACTTGAAACTTGCCTAGACTCCTCGTAAAGAACATACCTGGCCTGTGGCTGTGGGTTAAAAGGCTCTTGGGGATAATGGCAGAGCGGGCAGGAGTTATGCAAGGCCTTGTCTTCAGAAACAGGTGCAGCCTGTCTGACTCTACATTGTTCTGAAGACAACAGTCTATAAGCTCCCACTGAGGAAGGGCTGTAGACTGGGAGGAAAGGCATCATTTCTAAAGAGAGAAATAAGGCAGCAAGAGCATTTTCCTTCTTCCTGAATTCTATGAGTCAGAGGAAGGTATTAAGGCTGACCTGTCCCTACAAGGAGACCTGTGGGAGTGTGGCACATGGCAGTGCCGAGAGATGACTGCAGTGAAGTGACTTCCCACTCCTGTGGTATCTTCATTTCCTCCAAGTGGTCTCACTCATTCCATATCATTTCAGTATCATTGTGTTATACTATTGTGTATTATTCACGTGCTCCCTTGGGTTCCTCAGATTTTTCATCTGTGTGGCTTCTCTAGGGTTTGCCTTATGCTTGGAGGGAACAGGCAGGAACCCATGTAGCCTGAGGTTCCAGGCACCAGAGACAGAATGTACTGTGGAAAGACGTTGGCTCTGCTCCTTATTGCTTGACAGTCCAGGAATAAGTCCTTTTCTCATCTGAAAAAAATGTCTGAAAGGGTTGTTGTGAGTACTAGAGAATACTCAAAAAGCTCAAATAAGCAAACCAAACTTAATAGCGTCATTATTGTAACAGTTTCATCTGCTACTTGTCTTTTTAAAAATTTTCTACTATTAAAATGTTCTCATTAGATTGAAGATCTAAAAGCCCTCATTATAGTAGTTACAAAGAAAAATATAATTCTCATCCATTATCAGTCATTATCTTGATTCTGAATTGTTTGAGGTCAAGTAGGGAAGGAATGACTCACAAACATTATCTTTGGTTGGGCTGGAGGTGAGGGAAAGAACTGTTTTCCAAATTTTTGTCACGTGGACAGCAGCAGCAGGATTTCACCACTTCCCCAAGTCACCTACCTTATTATTTACTATACATTCTTCTTCAAATCAACAAATTCCTCAAAAACTTAAATATATTCTTATAAAAAGGGAAATTTATGTTATATTAGGGTCATTTGTCATGAACAGAATGTAATTCCAGGAAAATTAATAAAACAATTACTGAATTCTAAATACTGTTGCCGGAAGAATACTTCAAGAATAGGTCACTTTTTTGAGTCTATTAATGGCATGTCAAACCTCAAAGTGACTTTTTTCTAGATATAACCTTAGCTTGAAAGTGAACTGGAAAGAAAATTACTTTCTCATGATGTGATTATTCTATGCTTTTCCACTAAGCACCTAGAATCATCTTCTGTATCTTATTCATCTCATGTATTTTAGTGGCACATGTCCTAAACTTTTGGAAATAAAAGGTATGGTGCATGAGAGTAAATCAGAACGGGGACATGGGGGCTGAAACTTGGGGCTATTGAGTACCAGAAATAAATGGAGGAAAATAAACCGGAGGCCAACTTCACCTGTACTACAAGTTTGTGTAGTTTCTTCTATAAACATGTGAAAGATTTCTCTTTTCGTACCCCCTTTGACAACTGGGATAGAATGGCACACATAATACATGCTTAATAAACATCTGAAAGCTAGCTGACTGAACAAAATGGTATTAGAATAACTTGATCCAAATAGGATCCCGGGAAGAGCAAGAGAAAAGCAAATTTTCTGAGTTCAACTCTCTCCTCCAGCCAGTAACAACTTTAGCCTAAAGCCTAAGCAAGATGTGGAGATACCATATACCAGCAGAATAAAATTTGCAGATTCTAAAGATTGAACTGGGCTGGGATTTAGCTCAGTGGGTAGAGCGCTGCGCTGCAGTCTCTGAGGTCCCAAGTTCAATTCCCAGCACCGCAAAAATGGGAGAAGGGCCTGGCAATCCACTCCCAAGGCAATCCGGAAGCACTTAGCCATTGAAAACCCTATGAGGGTCGCTATGAGTCGGATACTGACTCGACGGCACCTAACAACAACAAAGATTGAACTATGCAGACAATAGCTCCTTTTCCTTTTTTAGTCTTGGAGATAATAGCTTTTGTAACTACATTGCCCTTGTAATGGCCCTGCCCCATTTTTAAAAGTTTGAACGACTCCAAAAGTAGCTTTCTGTCTTAAAGATCATTTAGAGTCTGCAATGCACTGAGCTGTTCCTTATACTAAAAACAAACAATCAGGCAACACTCCTTATTTGCCTTAGCTGAGAGACTGGTACTGTGTATTTGTATCCATGAACATTTTCTTGATTTTCATGCAAACAATATTAGTGATATTCTGCTGGTATAGCCTACAACCTATAACTACCATGTATAAAAAACACCATCATAGGTACACAGCCCTGGGAAAGCCTATCTTAAATTGTCTGGGCCTGTGGACAGAGAAGGAACTCACAAACCTTACATACTTGACCCTAGTATGGGGCAGGGAGTTGCCTTTTTCCCTGAGAACTTTAGAGGGACAAGGAATATACAGGTTGAAAAGAAACTACTCTTTGAAAGTTGTACAGCTAAGGAAAAGATTTCAGAAGACTTCTGACCAAAGAATCTTTCTCCCCAGCCTAGGTTGGTGTTGTGCCCAGAAACTAAAAAGAACCAGCTTTGACTATTGCTAGAATTATTCATTTATGATTTCCCTCCCCCTTTGTGGATCACTGATCCATCAATTTCTAAATGACTAGTTGGTTCCTCTTTGTCACTCATCAATACTATCATGGGACCATGTGGCTAGGATAACTTAATAGAACAGGGGCTAGAATAGACAGTCTTATTCTTGAAGCCATGCCTAGTTACCAGGAAATCATGCTTTTTTTCCCCTTGTGGGATGAGCTAAGACAACATGTACCACCAACCATTCTGTATGCCCATAAGGATAGGAGCCTGGCTTAAAGCCCCACTGCATGGGAGAAAGGCCATAGGAGAATTTAAATTTTAAGTCAGTTGCTTCTACCATGTGTTATTGTTGGTTCCATGGACTAGTTGTCACTGTAGTTCATTAGTTAAAATTCTCTTTTATGCTAAAGTTTGATTTTATTACTTTCAGTCTTATTGGTATGATTATTTTTCCCTTAAGAGCTGAAATGGAAGTGTTCCAGACTGAGGGACAGAGGCACAAAGAAAGGGATATAATCTTAGATGAACTGAAGTGTTTATAAACTCTTGTGCATTGTTTCCTTCCTTGGATTTTGATCCCTGATAATAGGGACTGCTTCTTCATCATCTGTGTAGTCCCACTGACTAAAAGGCAGTTGTTCAATAAGGGGTTGTTGATAAATAAATAAATAAATAAATAAAGTAAAACATTGCAAAGAGTTAGAAATATAAAATTAGTGGAATAGGTAATAAGCACTAGAGAAACTCAGAAAAAGAAATCATTGTGGACCATGATGGTTAGGGAAAGGTCTAGAGAAAAGGCAAGAAATTTTTATGGAAGAATCTGACTTTCTGGATCTAGAGATGAGGTTAAATGTGGTAATATGATAAATATGATGGACTTCCAAATCATTTTAAATCCATAAGTCTCAATTTCTCATGTATGTAAAAATATTTACTTTTATTACTAATTTTAGTGGAAAAATTAATGGGTTTCATTATGAAATTTCCATACATGCATATCATTGTACATTTCTCATGTTCACTCCTCCATTACTGTTTCATGACCTTCCTCCTCCCTCCGGCTGGGGCCCTGCCTCCCCACAGTACCCATTCTGCTTGCATGTCACATATATATGAACACACACACATATATAAACATACATATTTTTATTTTAATAGAGTAAACCTACATCTTAGGTAAAAGGTAAATGAGATAGCTATATAGAGAAATTAGTGCATAGTGTGACACACACAAGATAATTTTGTTTTCTTTGTAATTTATCTTTTACTGACATGAATAGCCATCCCATTGAATTAAAAGCTTTCCTGACAGGATTCTGGAGTTAACAGTGTGACTGACTTTATGATTTCCACTTCATTCCCTTTCCCATCATTTTACCTTAACAGAAAACATCTTTCAGAAAGATTCAGTAAGATAGAGGGATTTAGGAATCATTGTATTCCTTACCTTAGCTGACAGTATAATTGTAGAACCCTCCTCTTTCAAGGCAGAGTCCTCCTTTGCCCCAATGTGCTCCCCCAGATTCAGAGGAAGTTCATGTGCATCAAGCCCCCCCCAGACACCATGAGCTTAATTCACTTCACAGTATCTCCATTGAGGATATTAGTTAGCCACATAAAGCAACTGAGGCTCAGAGAAAGCACATAAACAAGCTAAAACTCACAGAGCTATAAGTAGCAGTTGGATCTGAAACCAAGTCTTGTGATTCTGTGGTCCTCTTTCTGCTATTCCCCGTGTCCAGAAACAATTGTTGTTGTTGTTAGGTGCTGTCGAGTCGGTACCCGATTCAGCGACCCTCAGAGGGTTTTCAATGGCTGAGTGCTTTGGGATTGCCTTGGGAGTGGATTGCCAGGCCCTTCTCCCATCCAGAAACAATAGCTATCACGAAAACCAACACAGATCTTTTCCCTGAGACATGAGTAAGGTCATGGGCTTTCCCTATATAAAGCAGATTCTAAGGCTGAGATACCATGTAATATATTGGAGAACTTTCAGTTTTTCCAGAAGTGGCAAATATTGTTTCTCACTGAGTGTCTACCCAAAAACAAGTGAACATGCTGACATGATATTTGCTGTCCTGCCTCCGCCTGGCAGGATTTGGTCAAGGCTATAGCATCTTGACAACCTATTTAAACCAACTTGCAGTAATTGGCAGCAAAGTATCATTCCTGGACAGGCTGAGTCCTTGAGCCTCTACAGACCCAGAGAAGGGAATCATTAGCTGAACCATTCAAGAACCAGGGGGTGCCAGAAGGTATGTAATAAATTCCATCCAGATGTTGGAATTGTTTTTTTTTTTTTTTTCTTTTCCTCTTTTTTTTCCCCCAGTCATATTCAAAGAGTGAACAAGTTGTTTTCACCTTATCAAGCAAAGTGGGAAGAAGATTATTTCCTTCTTTCCTGGGCAGTCTGCATCAAAGGATCAAGAGGCTAACAGCATCTGGGTATTATAGGATGGTATCTGATTAATTAAGAGCACTTTGTACACATAGCAGAATTACCAGATAGGTAAATGGTGTTGTAAACACTTCAGGATAATCCAGTTAGAGGTCTGCAAGTCCACTCTAATTTACCGCTTCCCAACTTTTTACCTGTGGTGCCAGGAGCCCATCTGTTTTGAAATCCTTCTAGGAAACTATGGCTGTGCAAATTGGTCCAACAAGTAGCCAAATGTGCACATTGTTTCATTAGAAAGGCAAATGCAGAATAAGTGAAAAAAGTTATCTCATGGGCCTCTGAGCAACCTAAATCAGATAGTTTTGTTGTGCTGTGTAGCTAACAAGCAGGTCATCGGATAATTTACAAAACTTTTCACCAGCAGCCCAGCTCTCCTGGGGTTAACTCTTGCTGTGTGGTAGGATGAGGAAAAACAGATTTTTAAGCTGCAGCCTCATTTGACTACCCTTCACCCCACACCTGAGCTCCTGCTCTCTGGAAGAGAAACCAGAGGAAAGACAGCTGTGGTAGCACAGAGCAGTTCTTCCTGCCAGTGACTGCTGCTGACTGCAGGCTGTGGGCATTGAGCTAGAAAGCAGTGCTGAGACAGGACCAGGAATAAATGATACTGGGAAATAGGAAACCCTTGGAAGAAAGGATCATACTTTTCCCTCCTCAAAAAGGTGAAATTTGCAAGGTTCATCTTTTCATCTAGATTGGTGAGTTTCAAAATTTGCTGTACTTAGACTCTTAGAATAAGAGTCTCATCAATTTTATAGATTAACTAAACAAGCAAGAAAACAGTAAATACTTTTGAGGTGTTTTATTGAATCCCTTCTGATTATTTAAAGCTCCATTTAAAAATGTTTGTTGTGGTGCTTTAAAATTTTGATTCAAATCCACAGTGGAAAATATGTTTCAAAGGACAAAAAGAAAGAAAGAAAACAAAACCACCCAACATACTTGTGTGCCTTGCATTTTGACCCAGCCCACGGAATGATTTGAAGACTCTCCGCAGACTACCAGAGATCCCTGGATTCCATTTGGAGAACCATAGATCTAAAAACGACCTCTTGATTTCAGAACCCTTCTTTTAATTTGGAATTATCTGTTATTGACCTCAGAGATCGGCAACTGACGAATCCGGGCACAGGGGCTCATATAGTGAGAGGTGAGCCACTTTTGGAGAAGAAATTTCTTTTTATTAGTGGGTGTTTCTTTAATACAATATTGATACTGTAGTAATATATGTGTGGGCTCAAGTTTTTCTTCTTCTCCTTCTTCTAATTTTCCTTCTTGTCTCTTCCCACTCCTCCTTCTTCAGTATATTATTTTATTTTTGCTTGTTTCTTTTGTTCATGGTAAACCTTCTTCTTAGCCAAGACATTTAGATGATTTTGGCCTGGTATATTCTGCTTATTTGATTTTCAGAATCAGTTTACTATTCAGGTGCAAAATTTTCCAAAATGTTTAACCACCTAAATTATTGTAAAAGCAACTGGCCACTACTCATATCTTGTAGACAGGGAGCTGAGATGGGTACAGGTCTGTATTCATCATGGTGGCAGATTACAGAACCTGCCTGAGATATGGGTAAAAAGGAGATGATCGCTCATGGAGGGAGTAGCCATGTTGCCGCAAGCCGACAACACAGACAATCAGAAGTGCAAACCCAGTGAGTAATGGAACCATGCCTGGAAGCTTGCCATTAGAAATCTCCCAACTGAAACGAGTCCTGAGAAGGATGTAGTTCTTTGTTTCAAACTGCTCTGTGGAAATGCAGGAAGAGAATCGGGCTCACACTCAGGGTACAGAGTATGTCCGAATATCTTCCCCTTAAGCCACAGGGATCCCATTAAAGATGGAGGCACCAACACTGATGGCTTCGCTTTGGGCACAAATCTTAGCAGGGCTGCCCCATGCAAAGGCAATTACCAGGAAAGGGGACCAATAATAGCCTTTTGATTTGATTACTTCAACATCCTGTCAGAGAGATGAAGAAAGGAGACTCACCCTTACCTCAAAAGAAGTAAATTGCAGGTTGAAGTATTTGGTTTCAGCCTCTGTCAGGTTGAGGCTTTGAAAATCAGAATTCTGTGTGTCCAAAAACCAAATACCAGATTCTATTGCTTTAGAGCTCGTGTGAATTCAAAGACATAAGGAAATGTGTATCCAGATTGAGATAATTCCTTTTAAAGGATTGTTTTTCAGTTCAGTGCAGTAACACTTATTTTGTAAAAGTAGGTCTAGGATGGAATGCAATCTTCAAGGGGCTGTGAAAGTTATAACATCAAACTTTCTTTATATTGGATACACCGTAAGTGTTTCTCTCCTCTCCACTCCTGCATTTGGGTAAGCATTCAGGTATCATGGCAAACTTGCTGGCTGTTACAGCTGGGCTCAGGGAAGCAAAGGAGTCAAGTGTTCAAAGTTGGGCATAAGAAATAAAGATCAAGAGCCCGGACACTATTCAAAAAGGGAGATGAGGTTTTTAAAAAGATAGATGGAAAATAGGAACTAAAGAGGTCAGATATCTGGAAGTGGTGTTGTGAGCAGGGCAGCACTTAAGTAAAGGTACAATGAAAAAAAATGTACACACAGAAATAGATTATGAGTTGAGAGAAAACTGGTTTCAGTTGAGTTGGAAAGATTAGTCAAATTTTGGGAGGTAATCAGCAAGAACTGTAAAGCCAGCATCTGTGTTTAATTTAAAAACCTGTGTAGCTGGCTATAGGGGTAAAGTAGTCTCTAGAGCCCTCAGAAGTCCACATTTTCCTCACAGAGCAACTATCCTGAAGAAAAGAAGAAGGGGAAACTTTTATAGGGGGAAAGTTTCATAAGCCACTTGACTGGCATCTGCAGCGGAGGGATCCAGACATAAATTGCCTGCTAGACAAACGCCAGCTCGGTCTCCTTCTGTTCACCAAACCTGTGCTTACATATTTTCTTGCATTTGGCAGTTTTTAGGAAGAATCGATTTGGAAGACAAATAATAAATCTGAAATTTTCATCTTCTTGAAAAGATGAGGGGAGGAGGAATACCATTATCTTTGTTTGTTTAGAAATAGTCACTGCAGACTCTCCTATATCCACTTCTACGTGCCCTAAGGCTTTAATCTACTCATTGACCTGTCCAGGGATTCCATCTTCCCCTGCATCAACTGGGAAAACAAAGACTAGACTCTGCTATTGGCAGGGATTCTTCTGGGTAAGATGATAGCCTAAAGAAATCTGTCTGAGCTGGAGGAAAGGGACAGGGTCAGACCCTGTATGTTGAGACAGCTGACTTTTTTCTTGATTGCTTCATTTTAAAAATCAATCTCTCTTTTCCTGAACTCCTAAATGTTCTAGACACATTTTTACTATCTTTTAAGTAAAGTTTTTATTGGAAGAGTACACACTTACAAAGAAGGAGAAGGAGAAGGAGAAGGAGAAGGAGAAGGAGAAGGAGAAGAAGAAGAAGAAGAAGAAGAAGAAGAAGAAGAAGAAGAAGAAGAAGAAGAAGAAGAAGTTTCACTCTGTGAACACATCCAGAAAACTGGAACATAGGTCTAGAAACAAGAAATGACCAGCGTCCAGAAGCTGCTCATTCCCCCTCCATTTCTATTTCTTCCCAAGGATGACCACTAACCTGACTTCTAATACCATAAATTAAGTTTTGCCTGTTTGGGGCTTCTCTACATGTATACTTTTATGTATGACTTCTTTTGCTCTTTGCAACATATGAGATCATTTTATTTCATGCTTTTTTCTTTGGAAAGTTCCATTCACTACTCATTTATCTGTGAATATTGGCAGCCCAGTTTTTTGGTTATATTCAGAAGTATCCTATATGGGACCTTTGGCTTGTTCACCAAATGACTAGGAGGATCAAGTGATTGATACATATATAAGGTATTCTTGCTCACTTATGATTCTAGAATTGTTAATGCCAGGTGACTTCTTAATCCCTCACTGATGGTGTCTGGAACAGGGTAACATTTTGTTACTTTTCATGATATTTACTTTCTCAAGTTTGAGCATCTTGTTAACGTAATTTATTATATTTTCATATTCTAAATTTCTACTAAATTATCTCTGTATTTCATTTCTATTATAAAATTAATCTAAATCAGCCAGTTCAAGGTGGCACATACTTGTAATCCCAGCGGCTTCGGAGGCAGAGACAGGAGGATCGCAAGTTCGAGACCAGAGGCAGTCTGTGTAATTTAGCAAGACCCTGTCTTAAAAAGTAAAAAAAAAAAAAAAAAAAAAAAAAAGGGCTGGGGGTGCAGCTCAGTGGTCCAGCACTTGCAAAACATGCAAGCGTGGGACCCTGGGTTCAACCCCCAGTACCTCAAAAAAAATAATAACAATAATAATTAAAATCTGAGCACTTTGTTTTTATTTATTTACTTATTTATTTATTTTCATCCTGGGTCTTAAACCCAGGACCTCCCAAATGATAAGCACCCCAGCCCTCAAATCTTAACACTTTAAAACCATATTTTTTCCCATAATAATTTTTCCAAGAAATTCTCAGATACTTCTGCAGAAAACCGGGGCACTGTGGTAGGCACCTGCAATCCTAGCAACTCAGGAGACTGAGGTGGGAGGATTGCAGGTTCAAAGCCAAAGGCAGTCTGTGCAACCTAGAAGACCTTGTCTCAAAATAAAAAGTATTTGGATGGGGATGGACTCAGTGTAGAGCACTTGTCTAGCATGCCCAAGACATTGGGTTCAGCCACCTAGTAGCAAAAAGAGACAGAGAAAGAGAGAAAGAAAGAAAAGAAAGAAAGAAAAAAAGAAAGAAAGAATTGAAGGAATATGGCCCTCAATTGTTTTCTGTGTTCTCTGAAGAATTATCTTCTCCCTTCTACTCTGAGAAAACAGTTGGCTCATGCCACCAACAAATATTTATTAAGTACTTTCTATGTGGCAGTCTCTGTTCTACACAATGGGAATACAGTATTAAAATCTTGTAAATGGAGGAAAATAAAAAATAAACAATGAATAACAACAAAAGACAAAATTGTAATAGATAATGAGTGCTAAAAAGGAAATAAATAGGATAATGTCACGGGGTAAATGGAAGGGGCCTACTTTAGACAGGGTGATAGGGAAAGAGCCCTGTGAGGAGATGATGGTAGTGATAAAACTTAATTAAATTAGCCAAGTATGCAAAAAGCTGGGAAAAGAGTGTTCTAAACAGAGGAAATAATAAGGACCAAGATCTTGAGACAGGAAAGGGCTTGGCATATTTTGGGAACAGAAGGAAGCCCAGTGAACAAAGAGAGAATGAGATGTACTGAGAAAGACAGGTAGAGGCCAGATCACACAGGCCCTGGTAAGCCATGGTAAAGAATTTGGATCTTAGCAATAAGCTAAGAGTTTTAAACAGGGTTGTAACATATTCTCATATTTTCCTTTTTATGAGGGGAATGGGTTGAGACAGGATCCAGGCCGGCCTGGAACTCATTTTGTAGCCCAGGCTGGCCTCAGACTTAGCAAACTATAGGCATGTGCCACCAACCCAGTTTTTAAGCCTACAGCACCTGGTAGGTTTTCCAAGATGGTCTCCTATTCAAGTACTAACCAGATTTAACCCTGCTTAGCTTCTGAGATAGGCAAGATCAAAGCATGTTTAGAGTGTTATGGCTGTAGACTCCTTTTTTTTTTTTTTTTTTTTGGAGATATAAATTACGTACAGGGAAATATACAGAATGTATATGTGATAAGGTTTAGGTTTTTGTTTTTGTTTCTTACAATAGGTAGGGAATTGAACCTAGGGCCTTGTACATACTTTGCTAGTGCCCTACCACTGAGCTGCACCCCCAGTCCCCTCTGGCCTTAAACTTGAGATCCTCTTGCCTTAGCCTCCCAAGTAGCTGGGATTGTAGGTGTGGGCCACTGTGCCCGGCAAGTGCAATGAGTTTCAACAATTGCACCACTAGATGGATTTCAAAGGTAGTCAAAGCAGCCTTCCCCCCAGCCCCCCGCCCCAGACATGGCCTGGAACTCCTTTGCTTAAAGTGATCCTTTTGTCTGAACCTCTGCAGTAGCTGGGATTTTAGGCTTCCACAACCTGACTACAAAATAGTTTTATATGCTCACCAGAAACAAATAAGAATTTACTTTGTTCCACATCCTCACAAAGTTTTGGTAATGAGAGATTGGGGGAGGGGGGTTGTTTTGTTCTGTTTTTTAAGTGTTCTCCTTTTTATTTCCTAGTTGTTTGAGACATGGTCTCACTATGTAGCTCCAGCCTCTATCTGGTAATCCTCCTGCCTCAGCCTCCCAAATGCTAGGACTACAGGTATGCACTATGACAGCTCTTAAGTAATTCTTTTAGAGCAGGTCTACTGACAATGTATTCTCTTAGTTTTCCTTTATCTGAGAATAGCTTTACTTTGTGCTCATTTATCGTGGATATTTCACTGGATATAGAATTTGGGTTAACATTTATTTAGCATGTTAAAAATATTGTTTTATTGCTTTTTGGTCTCTATTTTCTAATAAGAAATGCACAGTATCAAATCATGTTTGCTTGAAAGTAATATGTCACTTTTGCCCAGTCTGCCTTTAGTATTTTTCTTTGTCTTCTGCTTTCAGCAGTCAAGTTATGAAGAGTCATATCATGGATTTCTTTCCAAATAAATTTTCTGTTCTCCTCTTTCTCCTTTCCTTCTGAAATTTCAATGATGCAAAATTTAGACCTTTTGATATTGTGCCATGATGCTCTGCTCATTTTAAAAATCATTATCTCAGCCAAGTGCAGTGGCACATGCCTGTAATCCCAGCTACTCAGGATAGGGAGGCAGGAGGAGAATCATGAGTTTGAAGCCAGAGGCAACTTTTGTAACTTAGCAAGATCCTGACTCAAAATAAAAAATAAAAAATTGGCTAGAGGTGTAACACAGCAGTAGAGCTCTTGAAAAGTATGTGGAAAACTCTGGTTCAACTCCCAAGTACTGGAAAAAAAATTTTTTAAATCATTATCACTCAGATTGAAAAAAAATTTAATTTATTTTTAAGTAATATATTAAAAATTAAAATTATATATATTAAGGGGATACCATATAATGGTTTTATACATGTTTACATTGTATAATGTTTAAACCAGGTTATACATATCTATCTCCTCTAACATCTATCACTTCTTTATGGCAAAAACTTCAGATTGAATAATTTCTATTGCTATATTTTCAAATTCACAGACTTTTCCCTCTGTTATTTCCATTCTGCTAATGAACCCAACAGAGAGTTTTTAATTTTGATTATTATATTTTTCATTCATTCCTACTTGGATAGTAGACCACCTGGGAATACCAGGTGGTGTAGGCTTGGAAGAAGGACCTGGCAACTCCCAAAACAATCAGCCATTGAAAACCCTATTAACAGCAGAGAAGCACGGACAGTAGTACCAGTGCTACTCTTGCACAGTGTTGGAGAGTGTTTCATCTGTTGTATATAAGGTGGTTTTAAGTCAGACCCAACTCAATGGCACCTAACAACAACAACAACAACAACAATATTAATAGTCTCATTTATTTTTTTAAAGCACTCTGGGTAGAACTTATCAATTTCATTCAAATTTTCAAAGAGCCAACTTTTTTATTTTACTGATATATCATTTTTTTCATATTGTATTTTACTAATTTATATTCTATCATTTACAGTATTCTTCCTTTTCCTTATTCTGAATTTAATATTCTCTCTTTCTCTCTCTCTTTCTTTCTCTCTCCTTCTCTCTCCCTCCCTCTCTGGCTTTTGTTTGTTTTGTTTCATTTTTCCAGTTTCTTAATGTGGAAGCTTAGCTCATTTGATTTTAACCCTTTGACTACCAATTTCAAATAAAAATATATGACAATAAGTATTTTATTTCCAGAAACCCTTCATCACAATGAACAAAACAAGAATATGATTAGCAAAATAACTGGAATATATGAGTTTGTAGAATACTTTTTCCACCACTTTCTTGATTTTCTGTCAGATTCATACACACTCACGTTTTGACATGTGTGTCCAGATGGTAGTCAAAGAGTTAAATCTCTCTTCTATTTTAACATATACATTTAGAAGTATCAATTTCCTTCTAAACACTACTATAAATGTCTATAATAGTAGTTTTAATTATTATACACAAATATCAATATGCAGTTTTAATTTTTATTCTTTTAGTATATTTTCTAATTTCTTTTGTGATTTTCTCCTGGATCCATGAATATATAAAAAGACAGATGTGCTTATTTTCAAAATACTTGGAGAATTTTCCACATAACTTTTCATTGTGGTTCCTAATTAGTTGTATCATGGTTATATACAGTATATTCTTGAATCTAATCCACACTATTGCATTGTATTGTTTTTATGACATGTACAGCAGTTCTATAATATTCTCAAATAGCTCCTGACTGTGAATCTAATGCACATGCAATTCTAATACACATCTGATTTTTTTAGCCCTCTAAAACTGTTGAAAGGGTGGAGATTAAATTTGAAAATATACAGTAGTAGGTAACATAGCATACTCTACTATTTTAATCTTATATAATGTATTATGGTAAAACAAATGTTCAATGTTAATGAACATTCCAGATATACTTGGAAAAGGATGTATATTTTTCAGTTTGAGGTGGAGAGTTCAATAAATGGCAGTTAGGCCCATTTGGTTTACATTAATTATTCATGGCTTGTTTGCTTATTTTGTGATTACCCATTCTATCAATTGCCCAGAGAAAGCTGGAATCTCCAATTTTAATTGTTTATTTGTCTACTTTTTCTTTCTATATGCCAGTTTTTATGACATATATTTTAAAACTCTGCCATTACATGCATACTCATTTAGAAATGTTATATCTTTGTGATGAATAGACCCTTTTATGGTTAAGAAATATTCCTCTTTACCTCTAGTAATGCTCCTTTATCCTGAAGTGTACTTTATTAGATGTTAGTAGAGCCACTTCAGCTTTCTTATGGTTTCTCCAGAAAGCTATCTAGAGCTGGCAATGTAGCTCAGTGGTAAAGCACTTACCTGGTACATGTGAGGTCCTAGTTTTGATCCCCACCAGTGGAAAAAAAAAACTATATAGTATCTCTTTTCACCCAGTGTTCTTTCATGTGTGGCCTCTCATATGCAACATCTGATTTGTTCTTGCTTTTTCATCCAGTCTGACAATGGTATTTACATCAGAGTTCTATTGCTGTAGAGCCAATTACTGTGAACTTGTTGTTGTTGCTGTTGTTGTTGTTGTTGTTAGGCGCCATTGAGTCAGGTCTGACTCATAGCAACCTTGTGTACAACAGAAAGAAATACTATCCAACACTGCCATGCACATGATCTTTTAATGTTTGAATCCATTGTTGCTGACACTATGTTTCTTCTCACTTTGAGTCATACCACATCAGCAAGTGGAGGTCCCACAAGCTTTATTCCGTTCATATCATTAAGGTCAACTCTACTTTGAGGAAGCAGTTGTTCCCTAGTCATCTTTTAAATGCCTGGGGGGCTCATTCTCCAGCATTATATTTGACAATGCTTCTCTGCTATTTATAGGATTTTCAGTGGCTAATTATTTCAGGTGTGGGCTTCTGGGTCCTTCTCTCTAGTCTGTCTTAGTCTGGAAGCTCAGCTGAAAGCTGTTCACGATGGGTAATCCTGCTGGTATCTGCCATACTGGTGGCATAGCTTTAAGCATCACGGTAACACACAAGCCCCCACAGCACAATAAGCTGACAGACTTAGGGGAATGTGAACTTAGGAGCCTATTAACTCAGAATTCTGTAAATCAGAAGCCTGTCCTGGTGTAGATGGTTTCACTGCTGAGGGTCTCACAAGGTTGAAATCAAGGAATTGACTGCTGGCATTCTCAACTGAAAAGTCTATTTCCAACTTCTTTCAGGTTGTTGGCAGAGTTCAGTTCCTGTGACCACAGCACTGGGATTTTCATATCCTTGTTGGCTGCCAGCTGGTGGCTCCCCTCACATCATGGAGGCTGTATGCATGAATCTTCGTGTGCCCCCATAGCATTTTGGTAGCAACAGAATCTTTTCCCCACCCAGTTCCCCTCATACTTTGAACCTCTCACTTTTACCACCAGAGGGAGAAAATTCTCTATTTTAAAATAGCTCATATGAATAGGTTAGGCACACTTGGATAATATCCATTTCTTAAGGTTAATTGGTAACATTAATTACATCTGAAAAATGCTTAAGGAGCAGAAGTCATGAGGACCATCTTTGAATTCTACCTAATATACTAGTCCTATAATTTTTCTTTTGAAAAATTTAGGATTATTCAAGAAAATCACCAAAACACTCATTTTGGTATACCCTTCACTTTTTTGTCTTTTGGAATTTTTTTGAGACATAGTCTCTCTATGTAGCTCAAGCTGGCCTCAAACTTTTAATCCGCCTGCCTCAGCCTCCTGACTGCTGGGATTACAAATATGCTGACATCACTTTCTTTAATATTAACATTTTACATATTACATTTAATATTAACATTTACATTTATAACCACAGTATAATGTTCAAAAACAGGAAATTTACATTGATTCAACATTATTCATGAATTTACATTGAATATTACTAGTTTTCCCACCGATATCATTTTCTTGGTCTAGGATCCCACACCTCATTTAGTTGTCATGGCAATTTAGCTTCCTTCAATCTGTGACAGTTCCTCCAGTCTTTTTTTTTTTTTTTTTTTGTCTTTTGTGATATTAATACTTTTGAAGAGTACTGAACTCTTATTTTGTAAAAGTTCCTTGATTTGGAGTTTTTCTAAAGACTAAAGTTATCTACTTTGTAGAAGAACACCACAGAAGTAACAGAGTGTGCTTCTATCACAGCACCACAAGATCCAAACTGTTATATTTTATTACTGGTGATGTTAATCTTGAGATTTTGTTTAATGTGGTGTTTTCTGGGTCTCTCAACTGTGGGATTACTAAATTGCCCTTCATTACTAATAGATAGCTTGTAGGAATATATGCAAGTATACTATTTTTCATCATATTTTCACTTTCTAATTTTAGCATCCATTGATAGTTTTTGCCTGCAACCTTTTTTTTTTTTTTTTTTTTTTTTTTTTTTTTTTTTTTTTTTTTTGCAGTACTGGGGGTTGAACCCAGGGCCTTGTGCTTGCAAGCTCTGCAAGTACTGGACCACTGACCTGTACCCCCGGCCCATTTTTTTACTTTTTTGAGACAGGGTCTCGCTAAATTATGCAGACTGCGTCTGGTCTCAAACTTGCGATCCTCCTGCCTCCGCCTCCCATGCTGCTGGGATTATAGGCATGTGCCACCATGCCTGGCCTGCCTGCAACTATTATTGTGGTTTTGCCTTATGGTGATTTTCTATTTTTCTCGTTCCTTCTATATTAACTACTTGCAATTCTATTGTAAAAGTTATTTATTTTTATCAGTATAAACTCATGGATATTTATTTTATTCTACGGTTTATAATCCAAAGTTATCATTATTTATTTTCCTGCTAAAATTCTTCTACCCTTGGCCACTGTGAGATCCTTCAAGCTGGTCACTTTCTTTGTCTTTTCAAAATGTCCCTATCAAACTTCGAGCAGTTTTTTACATCTCACCACCACTAGGCTCATCTAGTATTTTGCCTGACCCAGGATAAGAATCAACCATGTTGATTTCCTGGTTCCTTTAATGGGAAAATGACATTTAAAAACCAGGACTTCAGCCAGGCACAGTGGCACACACCTGTAATCCCAGGCACACGGGAGGCAGAGGCAGAAGGATCAGAAGTTTGAGGCCAGACACAGCCTGTGTAACTTAGTGAAACACTGACTCAAAATAAAAAATAAAAGATGGGCTGGAGGTGGTAGAGCACTTGCAAAGTATATATGAGGCCCTGGGTTCAACCTCCCGGTACCACAAAAACAACAATAACAGCAAAAATCCCCACAGTATTTGGGGGCTAGGAGTGCTCAATTCTATCAGGATGTCATTGCATCTGTTCATTTCAGAAGACTAAACCAAGGTGTGACTGTGAGTGCATGTGTGTGATGTACACTAAAACACACATATATGTTGATATTGGGTGCCATCAAGTTAGTCCAATTCATAGAGACCCTCACATATATCATATATACATCTACATTTTGTGCATAAGTCTACTTTATACATACTGAAAATATGACTTCATATTGGTACCTCCAATTCCAATCTAACCCCACAGAATTTATTATAGCCAGCCCCCTCACAACCCTACATTTTTTTTGTAGTTGTTTTTTGTTTTGTGTTTTTGTTTTTGTTTGGGGATAGGGTCTCACTTTGTAGCCCAGGCTAGCTTGGAACTCAGTATGTTGTCCAGACTGTCCTGGAACTCAGATTGATCCTCCTTTCTCAGCCTTCCTAGTGCTAGGATTATAGCTGTGTACCACCACAGCCAGCTTTCTAGCCTGTCAGCTAACCTTATGTTTAACTTTTGTCTCATACATGATACATTTGATTCTTATTATTGAATATATTTAGTTATGTGTTCAATCCTGGTATACACATTGTTGTTGTTGTTGTTGTTGTTGTTAGGTGCCGTCGAGTCGGTATCCAACTCATAGCGACCCTCTGTACAACAGGGGAAACACTATTGTCAGTGCTTCTCTGCTGTTCATAAGGTTTTCAATGGCAGATTGATTTTTGGGAGGGGGCTGCCAGGTCCTTCTCCCAAGGGTATACACATAAAGGTAATTTAATAAGTGCTTACTCATGCCCCTGTGAGAAATAAATTTACTAATTAGAGTAAATTAGAGTATTTGTGTGCAATAATTTTTATTTTTTATTTATTATTATAGCATTATAGTTAAAACATGTTTTCCACAGTTAAACTTGGTTTAGAATCATCCCCTCCTCCACCTCTATTACCCTATTCTATTCCCTGTTCTTTCCACTGGCCTCTGTATGGTAACCAATTTCATTAATTTCTGGTTTATCCTCCCTGTATGTCCTGTGCACAAATGTGCAGACACATACACATTTTATTATATCCCTTTTACCTTACATAAAATGATAGATATGATGTTAGTTTGCTAAGCCATAGCAAAAAACCAGATTGGTTGGTTTAAACAACAAAAATTATTTTCTTACATTCTAGAGGCCAGAAAGCAAAAATCAAGTTGTTGGCAGGTTTGGCTTCTTCTCAGAACCCTCTCCTTGGCTTTTCCATGTGTCTTCACATGGTCTTTTCTCTGTGCACAATTCCTAATGTCTCTGTGTCCAAATTCCTCTTTATAAGGGCACCAGTCATATTCTTAGAAGCCACTTCAACTGCCTCATTTTAACTTTATCACCTCTTTGAAAGCCCTATCTCCAAATACAGTCACTTTCAGAGGTACTAGAGGTTAGGACTTCAATATATAAATTTTGAGGAGACAGAAATCAGGCTGTGACACATAATATAAACACTATTTTGTACTTTGTTTATTTTTCACTTAACATATATCATAGAAATCATACTATCAATTATTTTTGTTTTGTTTTGTTTTGTTTTGTTTTTTGGTACTGGGAGTTGAACCCAGGGCCTCGCGCCTGCATGCTCTGCAAGTACTGGACCACTGAGCTGCAGCCCCAGCCCGTTTTTTACTTTTTGAGACAGGGTCTCACTAAGTTACGCAGACTGCCTCTGGTCTCGAACTTGCGATCCTCCTGCCTCCGCCTCCCAAGCCGCTGGGATTACAGGCTTGCACCACCGCGCCCGATGCTATCAATTATTATAGATCATCCTGATGCTGATTTATAACTACATAATACCCCATTGTGTGGCTTTCCCTTGATTCATGTACCCACTCTCCTATGTATGCACATTTAGGTTGTTTCCCATAGTTTACAAATAGAAATAATGCAATATATAACTGTGTATATATGTGTTTTCATATTGTCGGAGATTCTTAGGATTGTTGGGTCAAAGGTTAAGTGTATCAAAGTAGGCAAATCTATAGAGAAAAATAGATTAATGGTTGCCTGGTGGTGAGGCAGAAGTAGAGAATGACTACTGATGCCTGGCATTTTCTCTCTTAGGTGTTAAAAATGTTCTAAAATTAAATTGGGATGCTTTCACATCTTGGGTAAATATTCTAAAAACCACAGAGCTATATATTTTAAGTAGGTGGATTTTATGTTATATGAAATGTATTTCAGTAAAACTGTAAAAAAAAGGAAATGTATATATAGTTTCATTAGATATCGGCAAGTTTCCCTCCAAAGGGGTCATACTAGTTTGCTTTCCTGCCAACAATGTTATGAAAGCACCTGTTTCCTGTAGCCTCACCAGGAAATATTCTTTTTAACTTTTGCCAATCTCATAGGTAAGAAATAATAATGTCACTGTTGTTTTAACTGGTTTCACTAATTCTGAGTATGAACATTTTGTCATAGGTTGAGGGCCATTTTTCTATCATTTGTATGTAAATAGGAACTATATTCAGGTCTTTTCTCATTTTCTTTTTCACATTTTCTGGGTTTTGTTCTGTGTGTGTGGTACTGGTGATGAACCTAAAGCCTCAGGCATGCTAAGCACATGCTCTACTACTGAGCTACATCCCTAGCCTGCATTCAATTTTTAAGAGTTCCTTATATAGGAGGGATATTAGCCCTTTTTGTGTGACATATGTTGCAAATACTTTTACCCACTATATTCCAGTATATCAGTTGCCTTGCAGTGTTATCGAATTTTTTTTCTGGCCATGAACAACCTAAAAAATAGTAAAATTTACCAATCTTTTCTTTATTGCTCTGGGTTTTGTCATTGCTAGGAAACTTTTCCCTACTTTGAGGTTAATATGGAATTTAACTGTTTTCTCTTAGTACATAATTTTATTCTTTTTTTTTCAGTGTTTGAGGGTTGAATCCAGGGCCTTGAGCATGCTAGACAAGTGCTCTACCAGTGAGCTGCACCCTCAGTCCCTCTTTTTAAAAATTTTCTCTTGTTAATTTTTTTTTTTGAGGCAGAATCTGGATAGGTTATATAGGGCGCCTCTGGACTCAAAGTCACAACTCTCCTGCCTCAGCTTCCCCAGTCTCTGGGATTAAAGGAGTGTGTCACTCCTTTAATCACTCCAAGTGTGTACTTGGAGTTTTTCTTATGTATACTATTAGGCATATATTTAATTTTCATTTTTTCCAAATAGCTATGCAGTTGTTCCTATCCCCTAAATTAAAAAGTTCATCCTTCACTCGGTCACCCTTGATTAATCCTTTGCCTTTTTTTCTTTGGGAAGTATTGTATTTTGAAGACGCTGCCTTTTAAGTTACCTATGCTTTTTAATGGGAGAAGGGCCTGGCAATCCACTCCCAATGCAATCCCGAAACAGTCAGCCATTGAAAACCCTATGAGGGTCGCTATGAGTTGGATACCGACTCGACGGCACCTAACAACAACAACAACATGCTTTTTAAATTGATACATGGTAATTGTGTAGATTATGGGGTATAGTGTGACATTTCAATATACATACACAATGTGTGGGCTGGGATTTAGCTCAGTTGGTAGAGTGCTGCGCTGCAGTCTCTGAGGTCCCGAGTTCAATTCCCAGCACCACAAAAATGGGAGAAGGGCCTGACAATCCACTCCCAAGGCAATCCTGAAACAGTCAGCCATTGAAAACCCTATGAGGGTTGCCATGAGTCGGATACCGACTCGACGGTGCCTAACGACATACAATGTGTAATCATTATATCAGGGTAATTGGCATATCACCTCAGACATCGATCCCTTCTTCGTGTTGGGAACATATAAAATCCTCTTTTCCAGTTATTTTGATATAGTCAATTAATTTTTGTCAATCATAATTATCCTGCTATGCTATAGAACATTATAAATTATTCCCCTTCTTCAATGGCACCCTTATACCTGTTAATCACCCTTTCGCTATGTTCTCCTTCCCCACACCCTTCGAAGGCTCTGGTAGCCTCCACTCTATCCTTAACTTCTTTAAGAGCAACATTTTAGCCTCTCAATATAAGAGAGAACATGCAGTGTCTTTCTATACTTATCTTATTTTGCTTAACATAATGTCCTCCAGTTCTGTCCATGTTGTTGCAAATGACAAAATTTCTTTCTATTATAGCTGAATAATATTCCATTTGAATATATACCACATTTTTTTTATCCATTCATCCATCTCTGGATATCTCTGGACACCCAGGTTGATTCCATATCTTAACTACTGTGAAAAGTGCTGGGATTAACATTTGAGTACTGATGTCTCTTCATCATACTAATTTCAGTTCCTTTGGATATATATCCAGTAGTCCGATTGCTGGATCATGTGGTACTTCTATTTCTAATTTTTTGAGGACCCTTCATATTATTTTCTGTAATAGCTGTATTAATTTACATTACCACCAGCAATGCTCCTTTGTCTTTGCTTTCTTGTCAGAATTTATTATTTTTTGTCTTTTTTTACTGGAAATTTTCAATGTACAACTTAATGGGTTTCATTCTGACATGTATTTCATTGTGACATTTCCATATATGCATTTCATTGTACATTGCTCATATAACCTCCCCCTTACCATCTCATGACCCTCCTCCCCCATCCCCAATCCCCCTACCAATGATCTCTTTTCTACTTGTATGTCTTTTTGTGGGAATGATTATCTATATATGTGTATCCCGATTTTGATTTAAGCCCAATTTTTTTCTCTATAGTGATCTATCTTTTTACATTCTCTGCAGTACTATATGACTGATCTAGTTCATATACATTATTGCAATCCTTTGGAATTATTGGTATTATTATTGTTTCCTGTACTAATAAAGTTGAACTGTTTACATTGAGATTGACCTCTCCCTCTTCGTTGGCCCTCCCTCCCGCTCCAGTCTTCTCCCATCATTGCTTCCTTTTGCTAGATTCCTCCCTCCTTCTTTCCACTCCTTAAATTATCCCTTCTATGGTAAGTTTACATGAGCTTTTTATTGTGTTCCAATTTATATATAGGATTTTTTCCTTCTTTTAAGTTTGGTTCAGCTCCCACATATGAGTGAGAACATATGGTATTTCTCTTTTTGGGCTAGTGTTTGTTCACTTAAGATGATTTTCTCCAATTCCATCCATTTTGCTGCAAATGACATTGTTTCATTTTTTAAATTGCTGAGTAGTATTCCATTGTGTATATGTACTGTAATTTTTTTATCCATTCTTTTGCTGATGGGCACTTTGGTTGATTCCATATCATTGATAATTGTGAAAAGTGCTTCATCGAACATGGAGATGCAGGTGTCTCTGTTGTATGATGACTCATCTCCCTTTGGGTATATTCCCAATAGTGGTATAATGGGTCATATGGTAGATCTATTTTTTGGTTTTTGAGGTACCTCTGTATTGATTTCCAAAGTGGTTGAGCCAATTTTCAACCTCACCAGCAGTGTAAGAGAGTTCCCTTTTCTCTGTAACCTCACCAGCATTTGTTATTATTTGTTTTATTAATTTTGGCCATTCTTACTGGAGTAAGGTGGAATCTCAGAGTTGTTTTGATTTGCATTTCCCTAACGGCTAGGGATATTGAGTATTTTTTCATATGTTTCATGGCCTTACTAGCTTCTTCATTTGAGAAGTCTGTTGAGTTCCTTTGCCCACTTTAGTATTGGGTTATTTATTTTCTTGGGAATTGCTTTCTTGAGTTCTTTATGAATTCTGGAAATTAGTCCTCTGTCCAATGTATAGCAAGCAAAGTTTTTTTTCATTCAGTGGGAGTTCCTTCACTCTGTTGATTATTTCCTTTGCTGTACAGAAGTTTTTAATTTCATGTAATCCCATTTATCTATTCTTGTGATTTCTTGAGCAATTGGAGTCCTATTAAGGAAATGCTTTCTTCTGCCTATATGTTGGAGCATATTGCCTATCTTTTCTTCTAGTAATTTTAATGTTTCTTGTTTTATGTTGAGGTCTTTTATCCATTTCAAGTTAACTCTCATGCATATTGAGAGATGTGGATCTGTTTTTATTTTTCTGCAAGTGGCTATCCAAGTTTCTTGGCACCACTTATTGAAAAGGCTACCCTTTCTCCAATTCACCTGTTTTGCTCCTTCATTGAAAATCAGGTGGCTATAAATGTGCTGATGTATCTCTGGGTCCTCTATTCTGTTCCACTGGACTTCAGGCCTATTTTTGTGCCAGTACCAAGTTGTTTTTGCTATGACAGCCCTGTAGTATAGATTAAAGTCAGGGATTGTGATCCCACCTGCACTAGTTTTGCAGCTTAAGAGTGTTTTGGCTATATGTGGTCTTTTGTGTTTCCATATGAATTTTTGGGTCATTTTTTTCTATTTCTGTAAAGTCTGTCATTGGAATTTTAATGGGGATTGAATTAAATCTATAGATTGCTTTTGGTAGGATAGCCACTTTTACAATATTGATTCTTCCAATACATGGGCAAGGGAGGTCCTTCCACATCTTAGTATCCTCTTCGATTTCTGTCTTTAACATGTTGAAATTTTCCTTGTAGAGATCTGCAGGCTCTTTGGTTAGATTGATTCTGAGGTATTTAATTTTTTGGTGGACTATTGTGAAAGGGATTATAGCTGTAATTTCTATTTTTTTTTTTTGTCTTTGATGATGGTCATTTCAACTGGGGTGAGATGATATGTCTTTGTTGCTTTGATTTGCATTTCCCTGATAATTAGTGATGGTAAGCATTTTTTTCATATACTTGTTGGCAATTTATATGTTTGTTTTATTGTTATTTTGTTTTGTTTGTTTTTTCTTTGGTGATGGGGATTAATACAGTACTTTGAGCACACTAGGTAAGTGCTCTACCTCTCAGCTTCATCTCCAGCCCCATATATCTTTTTTTGAGAAATGTCTATTCAGGTCATCATCCCTTTTTTAGTCTGATTGTGTGTGTGTGTGTGTGTGTGTTTTGGGGGGTTGCTGTTGAGTTTTTTGAGTTCATCATGTATCCTGTATATTAATCCCTTGTCAAATGAACAGTTAGCAAATATTTTCTCCCATTCAGTAGATTATCTCTTCACTGTATTGATTGTTTCCTTTGCTGTAAAGATGACTTTTAGTTTGACATTAATCCTATTTGTCAATTTTTGGGTTTTTTGCCAGTGCTTTTAGAGTCAAATCCAGAAAATCTTTGCCCAAACCAATGTCTTGAAGTGTTTCTCATATGTTTTCTTCTAGTAGTTTCATAATTTCAAGTCATGCATTTAAATCATTGATCTATTTTGAGTTTTTTTTTGTATATGGCATGAGAGAGGTGTCTAAATGCTTTTTTCTGCAAATGGATGTCTAGTTTTTGTAGCAACATTTATTGAAGAGACTTTCTTTTTTCCAGTATGTTCTTGCTGCCTTTGTTAAAATCAGTTGCATATAAATACTTGAATTTGTTTCTGGATTTTCTATTCTATTCCATGTTCCATGTGTCTGCTTTTCTGCCTGTGTCATGTGGTTTTGTTTACTATCACTTTAAAGTATGTTCTGAAGTCTACTATTAATGCCTTCAGCTTTGTTCATTTTACTCAAGATTGCTTTGGCTATTAGGAGTCTTGTGATTTCATACATATTTTAGACATGTTTTTCCTATTTCTCTAAAGAATATCATTGGTATTTTGATAGGAATTGCATTGACTCTGTAGACCACTTGGAGTAGTGTGGACATTTTAATAATATTCTTCCAATTCACGAACATGGAATGCTTTCAATTTTTTTACCCAATTTTTTCATCAGGATTTTGTAATTTTCATTGTAGAGATCAACTTCCTTTGTTAAATTTATTC
Source organism: Pedetes capensis (assembly GCA_007922755.1). Taxonomy (NCBI): domain Eukaryota; kingdom Metazoa; phylum Chordata; class Mammalia; order Rodentia; family Pedetidae; genus Pedetes; species Pedetes capensis. Next base: position 208,843 of record VMDO01001239.1, read on the forward strand.
CTAGATTTTTGTAGCTATTGCAAATGGATTTGTCTCCTTATCTTTTTCTCAGCAATTTCATTATTGGAGTGAAAAATATTACTGATTTTTGTATGCTGATTTTGTATCTTGCAACTTATTAAATTTGTTTATCAGTTCTGACAGTTTTGTACTGGAATTTTTAGGTTCCTGTATATATAAAATCATGTTATCTGCAAACAGGAACAATTTGATATTCTCTTTTCCTATTTGGATGCCCTTTGTCTCTTTTTCTTGTCGTATTGCACTAAAATTTACAGAATCATGTTGAATAAGAGGGGTAAAGTCTATAGCCATAGCACTCTACCATCCAATCCCATCTGACTTCAGAAGCTAAGCAGGGTTGGGCTTGGTTAGTCCTTGGATAGGAGACTGCCTGGGAATACTGGGTGCTGTAGGTTTGGGAGAAGGACTGTGCAGCCCACTCCTGAATCAATCAGCTGTCAAAAACCCTATCAGTAGCAGAGAAATAAGGACATAGTGCCAGGCATGGCACGGTGTCAGGTAGTGTTTTGTTCTGTTGTATGTAGGCTTGCTATGAGTTGGACCCAACTTGATAGCACCTAACAACAAGAGGAGTAAAAGTGGACACCCATTGTTATTCCCAATCTTAAAGAAAATTATTTTGGTTTTTCTCCATTCAGTAAGAAGTAGGCTGTGGGCTTGTCATATATGTTGTTGTTGCTGTTGCTGTTGTTGTTGTTAGGTGCTGTTGAGTTGATAGTCTGATCCACAATCAACACCTGGTCTCATTCTGACATTTGATATTGAACTTTTCCATTGTCTCTTTCCACAAATATTGTCGATTTGGTTCATGTATGTTCCATCTGGTGAAGTCCATGTGTATAGTTGCCATTTATGTTGGTGAAAAAATGTATTTGCTATGAAAAGGCCATTGGTCTGACAAAACTCTACCATGCAATCTCTAGCATTGTTTCTGTCACCAGGAGCATATTTTCCAATACTGAGCCTTCTTCTTTGCTTCCAATTTTTGCATTCCAGTCAACAGTAATTATCAGTACATTCTGCTTGCATGTTCAATGTATTTCAGATTGCAGAAGCTGGTAGAAATCTTCCCTATCTTCATTTGTGGCCTCAGTGGTGGGTGTGTAAATTTGAATAGTAGTCATATTAATTGGCCTTCCTTGTAGGTATATTGATATTATTCTATCACTGGTAGCATTGTGCTTCAGAATAGATCTTAAGATATCTTTTTTGATGATAAATGCAACCCAATTTCTCTTTGTCATCCCCAGCATAGTAGACCGTATGATTATCTGACTCAAAATGGCCCATGCCAGTCCAGTTTAGCTCACTCATGCCTAGAACATCAATGTTTATGCACTCCATTTCTCTTTTATTGATTTCTAACTTTCCTAGATTCATACTACATATATTCCACATTCCAATTATTAATGGATGTGTACAGTTGTTTGTCCTCATTTTAAGTCAAGCCACATCAGCAAATGGAGGTCCCTGGGACTTTACACCATTCCTATCATTAAGGTAGACTTTACTTTGAGGAGGCAACTCCTCCCTAGTAGTCTTTTGAATGCCTTCCAACCTGGGGGGCTCATTTTCTGGCGCTATATCTAACAATTAGCTATTGAAAACCCTATGAATAGCAGAGAAGCACTGTCAAGTATAGTGCTGGAAAATGAGCCCCCTAGGCTGGAAGGCATTCAAGAAATGACTGGGGAAGAGTTGTCTCCTCACTTTGAATTGACCTGAATGATGGGAAAGCAGGCCCCTGGGACCTCCTTTTGCTAATGTGGCATGATTCAAACTGAGAAGAATTATAGTGGCTACAACAATGGGCTCAAACATAAAAATATCAGGTGCATGGCACAGTGCTGGGTAGTGTTTTGTTCACTGTACTTAGGGTCACTATGAAGACAGCACCTAACAATAACAATGTTCTGCAAGTCTATCAGCAACAATTTCTCTCAGACTTTTTTTTCTCTGGATGTCTTTATTTCACATTTATATCAAAGAATATTTCCATTGCATGTAGAATTCTGGGTTTACCTTTTTCATTCTGCACTTTAAATTATCATTAAATTGTTTCATGTCTTGTATTGCTTATGATGAGAAGTTGGTAGTAATTCTTATGATTTTTTTCCCTGAATTTAATATACCTCATGATCTTGTTTGTTGTTCTCAGTTGTCAGAAACTTGATTATCACATTCTTGATTACTTTAGCTAGATAATGAGTCTGCAAATTGGGTGGACTGAATCCTCTCACTTTATTCTTTTTCCAAAATTGTTTTAGCTATTCCTAATTCATTTGCCTTTCTACATAAATTTTAGAATAATCTTGTAAACCTTTGCCAAAAGCCTTGTGATAGTTTAATAGGAATTGGAGTAAACTGCTAATATAAATAAATATCTTTACTGAGTCTTCTAATCCAAGAATATTATTGTCTCTCATTTATTTAGAACTTTAATTTTTTCATCAGTGTTTGCAGTTTTCAACATGTAAGTCCTATACATGGTTTGTTACATTTACATATAAATAGTTCCTTTTTGCTTTGAGAATTTATAAATAATATTGTAATGGTATTTTAAATTTTGGTGTCCATGTCTTCAGTTTAGTAGATAGGTTGTTGTTGTTGTTAGGTGCCGTCGAGTCGGTATCTGACTCATAGCGACCCTCTGTACAGCAGGGGAAACACTATTGTCAGTGCTTCTCTGCTGTTCATAGGGTTTTCAATGGCAGATTGATTTTTGGGAGGGGGTTGCCAGGTCCTTCTCCCAAGCCTACAGCTTCTGGTATTCCCAGGTGGTCTCCCATCCAGGCACTAACCAGGCCCAACCCTGCTTAGCTTCCGAGATCTGACGGGATCAGATGCCACAGGGCTACCGCTGCAGGCCCAGTAGATAGGTAGACAATTAATTTTTGTATAAATTGCATTCTGAAACCTTAATAGTTCTATGGTCTTTTTTGTGTTGTAATAGATATTTTGTTATTGTTTTTTGTTTTGTTTTGTTTTGTTTTTGTACTTGGAGGTTGAACCCAGGGCCTCACACATTCTTTGCAAATTCTTTGCAAATTCTTTGCAAATCAGCTGGGGGCTCTACCCCCAGCTGATTTTTTACTTTTTATCTTGATACAAAGGTCTCACTAAATTACTCAGGCTTCCTCTGGTCTTGAACCTACACTCCTGCCTCTGTCTCTCAAATTGCTGGGATTACAGGCATGTGCCACCATTCCAGGCCTTATTATTGTTTTTAAATTAATGAAAAAATTTAATTTCTCCTTCTCAATTTCTAATATGGTAAATATTGATAGACAAATCTCACATTAAAAAAAACTATTTGAGATTCTCAAATTTAGTAGATATAAAAAGATTCAAATCCAAAAAGTTTAGGATCTGCTATTCTAGATTATAAGAGAGCAGAAAGCAGGTTTATACTTCTTTGTGTCTCTATAACCATTCACACTGTGAGATTTTAATGACTACAAGTTGAATATAAAGATGTGGGAATTGGGGGTACACATATCAATAAGTGAAAGAAATTTTTTAAAAGAAAAACATTTTGTTATCTGAAATGTTACATTTTTCTTTCCTAAGTGTATCTCCCTATGTCTAATAATCTCACCTGTTTTTTCTGCTGTATGCTCATGGGTAAAATAAGAATGAGTACAGAAGCAATACTTTATTAAACCTAAAGGTGCTTTTGGGCAGAAAGAACACTGCTCATAAAAGTTGAAACCATGCAAAACAATTGCTAAGAATGTTAATTTGCAAGTGCCTGCATCATTGCTCAGTTGGTATTGTGCAGCTCTGCGCTCTCTGATGCCCTGGATTAGATTCCCAGCACTGCAAAAAAGGGAGCAGGTCCTGGCAGACCACTCCTGAAACAATCAGCCATTGAAAAACCCTTGAATAGCAGAGAGGCACTGATACAGTGCCATACATGGCACAGTACCAGGTAGTGTTTCATTCAGTTGTATATAAGGTCACTATGAGTTGGAGCCAACTTGACAGCACCTAACAACCACCACCACCACCACCACCACATCATAGAATAAGAAAGCTTAGTTAAGAGGGAAAAAGTGCCCTGTAAAATACCCAAGCTTAAGGAGAAACAGCTGCATTAAAAAGTTGTTTGGCACAAACTATTTGATTTTAATAGTATGGAAGATAATTGCCCCCTATTTGTTTGTGAAAGATTTGGAAACAAATGAACTCCAGGAAAAAACACATGACTTAAGAACTGCAGTAAGACAATGATTATTTATTATTCTTTAATTATTCCTTAATGCATAGTCTCTGCAAACTAGGAAAATATTTCAGTTAACATTTTCAAAGCTGCCTTAGAGCTTTACTGAAGAAGCTACAAATATATCAGACATTTAAAATCACCTCTAATAAAATTTTCTCTTCTTTTTTAAAGGACTTTATATTCCCTGCCCTTTGACCTAAGATTCTCCTCATTTATGTGTGAAAGTTTCTGGAAATTCAAATTAATCTCAGCTTATACTTTTAAATTAAGCATCTTTCTGTAAAATCCCACTTTTCTCAAGTCTTTTCTCGTTCTTGTATTGAGTCTTATGCAAGGAACCAGGTCCTTATGCAAGCTAGGTAAGTACTCTACCATTAATCTATCTCCCCAACACTTGTTTTACTGAGCCAGGGTCTCACTATGTAGCCCACGCTAGCTTTAAACTTATAATCCTCTTTCCTCCATGTACCCTCAGCCTTTCCCCAACTTCCTTCACCACTATCCACCCTGAGTGCTGAGATTACAGCGATGTACCATCATGCTTGGTGATTTTCCTCAAGTCCTAACTGTCCTTGTCAGGCATCTGTGAACGGTTCGTGGACCATAAATTTTCTTTGCAACTTCTCAACTCTGCTTACAGAAAAGCAGGCATCACAGTATGTAAACAAATTGTCATGGCTGTTTTTACTTATGAAAACAGGATGTGAGCTGATATAGTTTTCTCACCCCTATTCTGATTAAATCCACTGCCTTGGGATGGACATTTCATCATTTGTTTCTGTCTAATATGTGGTTTCCCAACCTTAAGACTAGTTCCAATCCAAAAATCTTCATATTTTCCAAATGTTCTGCATGCACCTGTTTTCATGACTTGACATATGAAGCCTGCCAGTGGCAGTGGGGAGATGTAGTCCAACTCTATTGCCCTTAGCCTGAGGAGTTCTCAGGTAAAGCCAGGTTCTTGGTTATATTCCAGAAAAGAATTTCAGGATGAGTTAGAGTGAAACAAAGTTTGTCAGCTTATTAAGTAAGGATAGGAAGTAGTACTTGCCTTAGATTTAAATCTGGGAATTCAGAAGAAGTGATCCTTAAGAACGGAACAGTATTCACTCAAGACATGTTGTTGTTATTAGGTGCCATCGAGTCAGTATCTGACTCATAGTGACCCTCATAGGGTTTTCAATGGTTGACTGTTTCAGGATTACCCTGGGAGTGGATTGCCAGGCCCTTCTCCCATTTTTGCGGTGCTGGGAATTGAACTCGAGACCTCAGAGACTGCAGCACAGCGCTCTACCAGCTGAGCTAAATTCCAGCTACTCAAGACATGAATGGGGGCTTATTAGGAGATTTGTTGTTGTTGTTGTTAGGTGCCGTCGAGTCGGTATCTGACTCATAGTGACCCTCATAGGGTTTTCAATGGCTGACTATTTCGAGATTGCCTTGGGAGTGGATTGCCAGGCCCTTCTCCCATTTTTGCGGTGCTGGGAATTGAACTTGGGACCTCAGAGACTGCAGAGCGGCACTCTACCAATTGAGCTAAATCCCAGCCCTATTAGGAGATAGAGTTGCCTTTAAGCTCTTTTTTTTTTTCCTGAGGTACTAGGGGTTGAACCCAAGGCCTTGCATTTGCATGCTTTGCAAGTGCTGGACCACTGAGCTGCACCCCAGCCTTTTTTTTTTTTTTTTCTTTTTTTTCTTTTTTTACTTTTTTGAGACAGGGTCTCGCTAAGCTACACAGACTGCCTCTGGTCTTGAATTTGTGATACTCCTGCCTCCACCTCCTGAGCTGCTGGGATTACTTTCATGCACCACTGCACCTGGCGCCCCTTTAAGATCTTAATAACACACACACACACACACACACACACACACACACACACACACACACACACATTTAAAGTTACATTGCTTAAAGGATGTAAGTTACAAGCAGGCTCAAACATTAACAATTAAATAAAGTTTAAAAATTAAGTTAAAAAATCTTGCCTAATGCTATGGTTCACACCTATAACCCTAGCAATTTGGGAGGCCAAGGCAGGAGTATCATGAGCTCAAGACCAGAGGCAGCCTGTGCAACTTAGCAAGGCCTTGTCTCAAAAAAAAAAAAAAAAAAAAAAAAAAAAAAAAAAAAAAAAAAAAAAAAAAAAAAAAAAAAAAAAAAAAAAAAAAAAAAAAAAAAATTAAATAGGGGCTGGTTCTACAGCTCAGTAGTACAGCACTTGCCTATAATGCACAAGGCCCTGGGATCAACATAGACACACACATATTGATTTTACTTACATCTCTTAAAAAGTTCTTTGTAAATGAAATCATAAGGTGGTTTTATGAGGTGCATCCTTCAGGCTTAGGGATGAGAAAGAAGTGTTGACATGGTTAAACTCAAAGGTCACAAGCATTCTAGCCCTAAGTGAGCATGGTTCATTTGTTGTTTTTAACATCCTTGTTTGAGATATCTCGGAAAAACCATTGTTTCTATGTACACACTCTCCACTGCTCTTGTTGGTTCTGTTGAAGCTCTTGACTCTCAGCCTGTGGGAAATGTAAACAGATTCCTGAGTGAGGGTCTTTTTCCCCACCTCATATCCCCTTAGTGTTTCCCTGTCCTCCTACCTGCCTCAAAGCAAACATTCCTGTCTCCCTTTTCTCAATCCTTCATAACTTTTCAGAGCAGTTAGTACACCAAACTATTTTGAACTTATTCCAGACCATTTAGTGAATTATGATGTGAGAGTACACGAGCTTACATAGAACTCTAATCATCTGTTTTAGGCAATTCTTACCTGGAAGGCAGGAGTCTACTCAGAGTTAAATTTTCTGCAAAGCTAAATAAACTTCTGTTTTAGTGACTTTCACTTGCTTAGGTCCCTGTATTTCATTTTGTATTTATAATTCTGTACTCTCTTAGTTAAAGAGGGCCTCCAAATTTGTGTAAGCTTTAGCCTCTGCAAAACTGGAATCTGTCCCTGGCCTCTCCACAAAACCTGGTACAAAGTTGGTACAACAGAGATGGCTAATCATCAGTCCCTCAATATCCATTTTCCCTGCTAAAATGCCTACCCTCCAGATTGTTGCAAGAAAAAGCAATACATACCTATCTGGTTAAAGAACTGTGTTTTGGATCTCTCTGTAATCACAGGTTAAACCTTGTACTACAAACTGATCGCAGTGAATGGTCAAAAATATTTCTAAAACTACATGTGACCATTAACTTAAGAAGAGATGGATGTAGACCTGTTATTCAGAGTCATTCAGCTCCTTACCCATCTCAAAGAATTATTGATGTATTTGCATTTTATAAAATAGGGAAAGACCCATAGAATTTATTCACCTAATAAAAATATTGTGGTTATCATTGCATTTTCTGTTTTAGAGGAGGCAATTTACTTTGGAGCAGTTCTGCAAAGCAAATTAGGATATAGTTTGCATAGGTGGGCTTACCAAAATGGACCACTTACTTCAGGTGGGCACAAGTCATCAATACTTTTCTTACCAACTCCTACCTAATTCCTGCCTCCCCCACCCCCTGCATTTTGTGATAGGTTCAATAGGATTCATTCTACCATTCTCTCTACTTTTATTTAGAGCTGAAATTTCTCATAGTACAAACATGTAAAATACTTAGATTTCTAGGCAGCTTTCCTTTTCTGTAATTCTAACTTAGTAATTCTGTCATGGGATCCAAAAAAACTGCATTGTTAATTATTTCCTCTATCCTTATGTGCCCCAACTTCTTTCTTTCATTTTCTCTAAAAGAGGAGTCCCTTTCCAGGTTCAAGACCCATCCTTCCACTACACTTCTTGCTGACACCTTCCTGCTCATCATTCCTCTCTTCTCCTTGCCTTCCTTGTGGAAATAGGACACTTGGACTAAGCTCTTGAGTCTTCTCTATTATTCTTTTCTGTTTATCATTTTCACCCTGCAAGTTCCATTCTGTTTTCTGTTACTGCCCAGTTTTTCACCAGTTGCATCTTCTCTGTGCATCCCATCCATTCCTCAACCCCTGGTAATGTGTCTCTCACCCTTCTTCACCACTCTTTTGAAAATGCTTTCCTTAAGTGCCCCCTCAGTCTCTGAACTACCAAACCAGTGACTCCATTACATTCGTCATTACCCTTTGCACTTTTCCAGCATGAGCACCCTCACCTCCCTCTTCCCCAAACACTATCTGCCTGGTTTCTAGGACATCACTCCCTGTTTGTTCCTTTCTTTCTCTGGTGGCTCCCTCTTCAGACTCCTAGAGAGAGCCAACTCACCTGATAGCCTCCTAAATATTAGATTGCCAAAGGTCCCATAGCATTTAATTTGTCAGTGTTTCATGAAGATTAACAGTTATATCGCACATTAACTTCCTAATATGGTGTCTGGCCCAGAGTAAAACTCATTGAGTATATGGTTCAGATGATGATAATAATGACGATGATGATTTCATTATTTTCTTCTGGATTCATATATTCTTTCTGGGTGACCTCACTCATTTTCAGTACTTCTATCTCCATATATAAATTGAGGACTTAAATCAATATCTTCAGTCTTTATAACCTCTTTTTAGGTATCTTATCTTCAACTGCCCATCAGAATACTACGAGGTAAAATTGTGTATGTTTATAGTACCATTTACTGCTTGTTAGAGTGTTTGCCATACTATAATTTCATGTGAACATATTGGACTCTCTTTTTCACTTCTACTAGTCTGGATGTACAGCATATCCCATCAGAAGTACATAAGGTGGCACTTTTTTTTTTAACTAATACAACTTTATTAAGAAAATTTCGGGCCAACAGGGAGTCAAGATGGCGGACAGATAACACACGCCTTCTGTTCCAGAGCAATGGGAAGCCTCGATTAGGGGTTTAAAACTCAAATTGAATAAATAGAAACAGTGATAATTTAGTTTGAGAAATAGAGAATGAAACTAGGCGTACACTGAAATCAAGGATTAGGCTTCAGAGGAGCTACACAGTGGGCAGCAGCGGGACCGCCGCCATTTCACCATCACACAGACGGCGGATAGAATCCCAGAGACTTGGAGGGGACTTTGCGCACACGCACCCACGGGGCCCGGACCCAACACAGAGTGCAACCTTGGCAGCACACTCTCACCATGCCTGCGGGACACAGACTGCAGATCCTAGGTGAGTCAGCTTGAGGGGGCACACGGATGCCCTCCATAGCGGCCACGGAGCGAATGGGGAAGCCGGTGCCAGTGATCCGCGTCTAGAGCTGAGACTCGGCTCCCTCCCTCCTGTTGCGGCGGGTCAGGTCTACGGTTGCGAACTCCACAGAAATTTGGGCACACATACACCCGGATCCCAGACACACCAGAGGTGAGCCCAAATCACCCCACTGTACTGTGGAGAAATCTGGGGTTTGTGGAGGCGACTGAGCCCTGCGCAGATGGAGAGCTCCTTTTCGGCAGAGCCTAGCGGCACAGTTGGCCACAGGCAGAACAGTTCCGAGCGTGATCACAGCACATGACAAAATCTGTTTCAGATTCCCTCTGGGTCGGCAGGAGAGCATCCCGCCCACAAGAGGATATGGTCCTCCCAAGTGGGCGGAAAACCCTGCAATAGAAACTCCACGATAGCAGCCATATTCCCCCCATGCTGTAGGTTTTGGGGAGGAAATCTCTGATTTGGGGAATTGGCGCCCAATCTACGTGGGACAGGGAGAACTCCAGGGAAGACCCCACAGGTTCCACTGCCTCTCGAACAATACAATAGCCACAGAATATTTCATGGAACAGTCTCTTTGGGCACTTGGGGCCCCAATTAAATCCAGGTTATTATGAAGAGTTTGGCCATATGGACCCAATAAGACCGACGGTTACTGCAGATCATGTGGAAATACTGCCACCCTGAGCTCTGTTGGGAGCATTGCACCCTGCATTATCAACTCCACCTGGTCGAACTGGGTGTAATCAGTTCAGACTCCACCTCCAAGATAATATGTTTCTACTGTTAACAGGGGTTAACCCAGGATCTTGAGCCTGCTTCCTTTGTGGAAGCTGGACTGACACTCTGTGCCCCCAGCCCATATATTTTTTGCTTTTTGAGACAGGCTCTTGCTGGGCTGCACAGATCTTGGGCTTGCGACCCTCCTGCCCCCATCCCCCAAGCTACAGGGATTCCAGGCGTCCATCACTGCACCTGACTACAAGAGTTGTTATATGTGTGTGGGAGCATCTATGTGTGAGGTCTGGGATTTTATTTTATTTTATATTTTATTCTATTTTTTTCTTTTCTTTTTCTTTTACTTTTTTACATTTTTATTTTATTTTTATTTTATTGTTATTATAATTTTTTTTCTTCTACGGGGGTTTGAATTCAGGGCTCTGTGCCTGTTTGTCTGGTAGGTGCTGGACCACCGCACTGCACCCCAGGACCCTTTTTTTTTGTTTTCTTTTTTCTTTTTTCTTTTGCTTTTTGAGACAGGGTCTAATTGGGTTGCACAGAAATCGGGCTTCCGTCCCTCCTGCCTCCGACCCCCAAGTCAATGGGATTGCAGGTGTGCACCACCGCACCCGACTACAAGTGTTTTTATTAATGTTTGGGAGAGTGTATATGTAAGATTTGCCTTTTTTTTCTTTCTTTCTTTTCTTTCTTTCTTTTTCTTTTTATTTTTCTCTTTTTCTTCCCTATTTTTCTTCCTTTCTTCTTTTACTCCCTTCCCTTTTTCTACCCTCCTTCTCTATTTCTTAAGCTATATATGTGTCATTGTTTTAATCATTTATCCTTTACATCTTAACCTTAATATTAATTTTGACAGTAATTTCTATTAGCCTCTGTCCTCTACCTCCTCCTTCCACCTCTTCTATCACCAGATCCCCCCCTTTTCTCACCCCACAGAAGAGAAACGGAATCTATCACCTCCCTAACCCTTACCCCCCCTGGAGTCGGACCGGTAGATTCTGTTTCCCGGACCGCATTATGGGAAAATCAAGTAAAACTACAAAAACCACAAGGGGGCAGGATGGAGCTGAAGGCTCCACAGATCATACACCCCAACGGATCACTCCAACGACTCGCAATTATTAGAGATCTCTGAGTCGGAGTTCAGAGTCATGGTAATAAGCATGCTAAGAGAAATAAAGACAAATACTAAAAATACGCTGGAGCTAATTGAAAGAAAGGTTTCTAATTTGGAAGCTGTCCTGTCATCCCAGTTAGAAATGATTAAGAAAAATCAAGCCACTTTGCTTGATACTCAATCCAAATTATCAGAATTGAACACGGCTAAAGAATCCTTCTCTTCAAGACTGGATGAATCAGAGCAAAGGATCTCTGAGGCAGAAGATGACATAAACAAGCTGAAGCACAAGCAATTAGAAATGGAGTCAATGATAAAAGTTTTTTAAAAAGATTTCCAAGAGAACTCAGATAGAGTGAAAAAAAGAAATATAAGAATTATGGGTATTCCTGAATGAGAATAAAGAATCACTGGAGGCCTTCACAACCTAGTAAATGATATCCTCAAGGAAAATTTCCCAAAGATAGCAAAGGAAATGGATACATACACCACTGAGACTTTCAGGACTCCCAGGAAGGCTGACTTAAATAGATCATCCTCGAGACACATCGTGGCTCGATTTCTATCATTAGAGACCAGAGATGCCATCCTGCAAGCAGCAAGACAGAAGTCCCTTATTACTTATAAAAAACAGCCAATAGAAATTACTGCAGACTTTTCCATATCAACATTGAAAGCCAGAAAGGAATGGTCACAAGTGATTCAAATACTAAGAAAAAACAATCTCCAGCCTAGACTAATATATCCAGCAAAATTATCATTGATAATAGATGAGGAATATAAGACATTTAATGACATTGAAGCCTTTAAACGATATGCAACAACCAAACCAGCACTGGAGAAGATAATAAATCAATTACCACATCCAGGAGAGTTAAGACAACCCTACAAAGGAAATCAAAGAACCGATTAACTGAGATGAGTCCAACACAAGAAAGGTCCAAAGCAAACATGAATCATAAATCAGTAACAGGTAATGATTGGATAAATGACAATAAGTGCTCCTCAATAATCTCTATTAATGTAAATGGTCTTAACTCAC